>CAKLNU010000860.1:600000-1129104 GCA_922788865.1 Poeciliopsis turneri
GCTGCCGACCCGTCAGAACCGACCCACCCACACGGTTCCGGAGGACGAGACCCACCTGGATGGGCTGGGACGGTTTCTGGAACGGGTTCAGAGCTGCTGCAGTCCTCTGGTCCGACTGAGCTGGTTCTGTTAGCAACAGGTCAGAGTTAGGTTTTGATCCGATAAACCAGCAGAACCTCGGACCGGACCGGACCCACCTTTCCTCTGTAGCGTTCTGGCCGTCAGTTTCTTGGCCAGCTTCATGAACTGACTGTCCTCGTCTCCGATCTGCTCGTCCTCTCCGTCTGGATCCTCTCCTTTCCGAGTTTTCTGCTCCGTCTGAGACACACGGGTGAGACCCGGTTCCGTCCGCAGCAGAACCGTGATGAAGGTCGGACCTACCTGCTCTCGGAGCCACTGCTCCCTCTCCAGCCGGTCCTTCCTCCTCTGGACCTCCGCCGGGTCCACGTCGTCCTCTTCCTCCCCGTCTTCCTCTCCGTCCGCGGCTGACCCGTCGAACCCGGCACCTGGACCAGAGGACACCCACTGAGGCCCGGTTCAGAGGTTCTGCAGAACCGTCACCACGTTCTGGTTCAGCAGGCTTTAAACCAGCAGCGTCAAACAGAACCAGTCATCTGCAGACGCAGCTCAACTGGTTTGAGTCTTACATAAAGAACAGGGATTTCTTTGTTTCAATGGGAAACTCCTCATCAAAGAGGTCAAAGGTCACATGTGGGGTACCCCAAGGTTCAGTCCTAGGACCCCTCTTATTCAATATCTATATTCTCCCACTCGCTCAGGTTATAGCAGGAAATAATATCAGCTACCATAACTATGCAGATGATACTCAGCTCTACATTACGATGTCACCAGGTGACCTTTGACCCCATCCAATCACTGAATAAATGCTTAGAACAGATAAATGTGTGGATGAGACAAAACTTTCTCCAACTGAACAAAAACAAAACTGAAGGGATTATTTTTGGACCTAAAGAGGAACGATGTAGAGCTATAGATCTAGAACTACAGATCTAGAGCTATAGATCTAGAACTATAGATCTAGAACTACAGATCTGTTGTATCAACCTGCCAGACTCTCAGGTTCTGGTTCTGCTCTGCATCCAGAACCAAAAGAGGAGAAGCAGCTTTCAGCATCTATGGACCAAAAATCTGGAACAAACTTCCAGAAAACTGTAAAACAGCAGAAACCCTGACTTCCTTTAAATCTCCAATAAAAACCAGCTGATTAGAGTTTTATTGGAAACGTAACATGGATCAATGTATTGATTATTCTGTGACTTTGTGTTTATGATATGAAGCACTTTGAAAAGCCTTGCTGCTGAAATGTGCTGTACAAATAAAATTTGATTGATTATGGACTTTGTTTTGTGAAGCATCAATATGTTACTGAGTGAATCTTCAGCAGTTTGAGCTCCAAAAGTAAAAAATTTAAACCTCAGAAATTTTCTAGAAAAGCTTGGATATTTCTGAAATTAGTCTGAAATGTTTTGTTTTTTTTTTTAGAAAATTTTTGACTCAAGAAGAAAATTGTTTTTCCAGAACATTTCAGTTTTTGGTGGAAATTTACTCTTTTCTCTCAACACGCTCCGTTGGAATCATTTCTGACCCAGTGTCTCCAGTTTGGACCCGGTTCTGATCCGGTCGGCTCACCGATGTTCTTCCAGCGGAAGCGGCGCGCTCGGCCCGGCCCGTCGGAGTGCAGGTCGCCGTCGGCCAGGTAGCGGTCCTGGTACAGCCTCAGCCGCCGCTTGTCTTCGTCCAGGATCTGCTTCCTGCGGAGAGGGAGCCGTCAGCCGAACGCTTCAGAACCGGGTCGGCCTGCGGAACCGGGTCAGCGGCCCGGACTCACATGTGGATCTTGTTGACTTGGTTCTGAAGCTCTTCGTCTGAGGGCAGCTCCTCCAGCAGCTCCTCTTCCTCATACTCGCTGTCCCGCTCGCCCTCCTCATCATCGCTGCCGATGTCACTTCCTGAGAGCTCCGCCTCCGACTCCACGTAGTCCATCAGGGCCCTGCGACCAGAACCAGAACCGGGTTTTACAGTAGAGCCATCACACGGAGGTTAGCTTAGCTTAAATAATTTACATTTTCTTCTTCTCTGATCGACGAGGAGCGAAGACGCCCAGCAGCTCCTCCTCTTCTTCATCATTTTCCTCTTTCTCACCGGCATCATCTTCATCCTCCTCCTCTTCCTCCTGTTCATCCAATCATGCGATTCAGCTTTTCCAGGAACCAATCAAACATCCAGACTCAGGAAACTTCCTCACCTTTTCACTTTCTACATCCGACAGAAGACGAAACTCACAGTCCTCCTCCTCTTCCTCAGCCTTCGTCTCTCTTTGTGGGAGGACATGAAAAGCAGAAGTTTAACCCACAGATAAACTTCGGTTTAACCGTTTCCTGTCGGATCGGTCTTTGGTACCGTTTTGCAGCCGGTGAAGCCGAGTCAGCAGAATCTGAAACCAGAATCAACAGAAACCATCAAATGAAAATATTTTTAAAAATAAAAGAAACACAAAGATTTTATACTTAAATGTTCTAACAGTTAAATATTTATTTTAACAATATGATCAAAACTTCGGATGCCCGATCCAGTTTCTGATCCAGAACCAGAACCCACCTGGGCCGGGGAACCTCCCGGAGCAGAGCCCCATCAGCTCCTCCATGTCGCCTTCCTCTTCCTCCTTCCTCTCCTCCTCTTCCTCAGCGGCGGTCTGCGGGAACGCTCCGGAGCAGAACCCCAGCAGCTCTTCCTGGGCCGGGCCGCTCGGCGCCGACCCGAACCGGCCTGAGCAGAGCTCCAGCAGCGCCCCCATCTGGGCGTCCATGGCGTTCTCGTCCAGGCTGTCCAGCAGCAGCTGCCTCTTGTGCGTCGTCCCGGGCCGCGACCCCACGTTCAGCAAGGAGCTGGGACTGAACCTCGTCCTCCAGGCAGAACCGGGCCTGGGAGTCGCCGCCCAGAACCGGGCCGCTCGCCGCGGCGACCGGGGACGGCGGCGCGTACAGGTCCTGGGAGTCCTCCACCGGGAGGCAGAGGGACGGCTCCGACAGCCGGCCGGAGCTCTGGGTCAGGGAGAACGGGTCGGAACCGGGTCAGAACACACACACACATTCGCAGCAGCAGCACGAACCCAGGGTCAGAGGTCAGGTCACCTTGGAGGCAGAGCCGAGGATGCTGGGCCGGAAGAAGCAGGGCGACGGGGAGCGCAGGGCGGCGGCGGAGGGCCCGCGGGCCGCGCAGCGCTGCTGGTTGACGGGCTGGTAGGAGGTGAGCATGGAGCCGGGCAGCTCCAGGCTGCTGTTGTGGCTGCCGTCCTCCTCTGGGGACACGGAGACACGGACATGAGCCTCAGCGAACCGGGCTGCTGCTGCTCCGACTCAGTTACCACAATCAGAACGCAAACCGTTTAAGATCCAGACCTTCAATGCTGCTTTATGTTCAGCGCCAGCCCCGGCCGCAGCAGCGCTAGCCCCGGCCGCAGCAGCGCTAGCCCCGGCCGCAGCAGCGTTAGCCCCTGCCGCAGCAGCGCTAGCCCCGGCCGCAGCAGCGCCAGCCCCGGCCGCAGCAGCGCTAGCCCCGGCTTCAGCAGCGCTAGCCCCGGCCGCAGCAGCGCTAGCCGTTTTCTGTGCCAAGATGTTTTTCCCAGAATGCACCTGGCATCGGGTTGGCAACAGAAGGAACAAAATTTACCCATGTAAATTTGTCCTGGTTAAATTAACACTTACCAGTGACAGACAGCGAGCGAGCTAGCTGGTGTATTAGCAGCTAGTTAGCATAGCGAACCAGCATCTTAATTACACAATGTAATTAAGATGCTGGCGACTGAAACTTTGCCTGACTGAAAGTCCCTGAGAAAAAATTAAATATTCCTTCTAGGATGAGATTCATTTAAAACCAACTTTTCAAATGAACTCCAGACATTTTAAGGCCTTAAGAGTTTAAACGAAGCGCCGTGTTGCTCTCCTGACTCACCGGTCCTGCTGGGTCCAGACTTCCTCAGCCCGTCCCTGGAAGACAGACAGCCGTCAGGGACGAGTCCCGGCGCCACGGGCCGGATCGGTACCAAATCAAACTCACCCGGTCCGGGAGCAGGAGCTGCCCGGGAACAGCATCAGCGTCCCGTCCATGTGGAAACGGTCCGGAGTCTGAGCGGCGGGAGAAAGGCTGCGGATGCTCTGAGCCGCGCTCTCCTCTTCCTCCTTGTCCTCCTCTTCCTCGCGGACATCACCACCCAGTAAGTCGTCCACATCCTGCCAGTTACGCACCAGTTAAAGAGCCTGAGTTACAGCGACTACAGCAGCAGCCTGTCGGGTTTTCACCTCTTCCTCAGACTCAGTCATATCTTCCTCTTCCTCCTCTTCCTCGTCCCCACAGTCTTCGTTGTCGAGGCGATGAAGCTCAGCTTTTCGCGCTCGCTCCTCCTTCCGGCGCTGGGCCATGGCGAGCTGCAGCCGCTGCTTCAGGGTCAGCAGTTTCTCTCCTGCAGAGACAAAAAGAAAAGTGAGAACTGAAAATCAGAAACGCATCAGAACATCGCAACGGCATCAGGACCCAGGAACATGGCGCCGTCTAGGTCAACACTCTGACCATCACGTAACCAACCCGGCTTGGTGGCGGCCGGCTGCTCGGCTCCCTCCTTCACCGTGACGGTAACGGACTCTGAGCGCAGCTCTTCCTGGCCAGAGGGGGCGCTGTTTTTACGGATGACGGTGAGCTGAACGGTGCGCTCCACCGGCGGGCGAACGGGCGCCTGGACGTGTCGCAGGTAGCGCTCCTTCAGGGCCGCCACTCCTGTTGACCAGCAGCTCTGGGTTAGACTGTGATACTGGATTCTGACGGTGATCTGGGCCGGGCCGCGCCGGCCGCGCCGGGCCGGACCCAGCCAGTCTGGTTTCTCACCTGGGTTGCAATGAGGCGGATCGAGCTGAACAAACAAGCCGTCATCAAGACTCAGCCTGGCCGGCAGCGGCGGGTCCAGCCCCAGCTCCTTCAGGCGAGACAGTCGGTCTTTCTTTGGTCTGGCTGGTTCTGGTGCAGACTGCGGAACCGGGTCGGACAGAGGTTCTGAGCCTGCTTGATTCTGTTCTGGTCCACCGTCAGGAAGCGGTTCTGCAGAATCAGCACCGAGAGACTCCTGCAGAGTTTCTGAGAGGAGCAGCATCGGACTGGACTCCGGTTCCTCTGCAGGGAGGTTCTGCTGCTGTGGGGAGGAGGCGGCAGCAGGTAATGACTGGATCTGATTGGATGAGCGGTCCGGGGAGGGCGGAGCTTCCTGCGGGGTGGGCGCAGCCGACGGCGTCTCCAGCATCAGCTCCGAATATCTGGAAGATCTGAGAGGAAAAATTTACTTCAATATTAAATGATTGATGAGTTGATCAGGTAATCAGTACTAAAGTATCAAATACTTTCTTGGGTACTTTGGTCAGTCTAGTTCAGCTCAGGAATAGACTATTAATGAAACTGCACGTCTGAATTAAGATTTTTTTTATTTTACTGAAGAGCAGAGACATTCAGAAAATTACTCTGGCAAAATGTACAGCCTAGTAAAAATACTCCTAAAAGTTACTCAAGTAAATGTAACTAGTTGCTATTAAACTCTGGTTATGGTGACGGAAAATATCTGGGATGGGAGTAATCACTGGAACTGATCAGCGTCTCCCTGTGTCTCTCTGTGTGTGTGTGTGTGTGTCTCTGTGTGTGTGTGTGTCTCTGTGTGTGTGTGTGTGTGTGTCTCTGTGTGTGTGTGTGTGTGTGTCTCTGTGTGTGTGTGTCTCTGTGTGTGTGTGTGTGTCTCTCTTCTCTCTGTGTGTGTGTGTGTGTGTGTCTCTCTGTGTGTGTGTGTGTGTGTGTGTGTCTCTCTCTGTGTGTGTGTTTTTACTTGAGCAGGGCCATGGCGGGCCCCTGGGGCCGGGCCCTCCTCCTGTAGAATTGCTGGATGGTTTTGGGTTCGGGGATATGGTACGGCAGGCCGAGGCTGGACTCTGTGGAGACAGAACAGGTTGAGCCTTCAGGTCGTCGCTGCAACGCGATGGCGGCGGCGGCGATGGCGAACCTCGGATAAGACGCTGCGACTCGCTGTGCAGCTGCTTCATGGCCTCCTTGGTGGCGCGAGCCGCTTTCCTCTCCTGCAGACGGAACAAGAACAACATTTCAGCACTCGGCTCAGTTTCCTGAAGTCTTGCTGCGCTTCAGCGTCACGGACCGCGCGGCGGGGTTTCTCTGGAGCCTCTTCATCCTCCTCCTCGTCCTCCTGCAGTCAAGAGCAAAGCCTCAGTCAGAGGAACCAGAAACAACCTGCAGCAGTGGAGGAGCAGAGCTCCTGCTTCTACCTCCTGGTTTCTCATCTTCATCCTGACTGCAGCTCTGATGGCATCCAGAGACTCTTCCTCCTCCTCCTCCTCCTCATCAGCCAGGCCGGTGTCGAACAGGTCCGGGTCTCCCAGAGGACAGCCGCTGTCGTTCAGAACCACAGGAAGCGCTCCGTCCTGAAGAGACCAGATTAAAATGGTTCTTTCCATCTGAACACTGGAACTGGTTCAGGATGAAGACTCACCTCCTCTTCCTCACAGAACCGCTCCGCTTTCTTCTTCTTCAGTTTCTCCATCGCTTTGTTGCGTTTTTTCTTCTTCTCATAATTTCTCTGACTCTTCTCCCTCTTCTTCACATCCTCCTCTTCCTCGCTGTCATTAGGAGCCTGGCTGATCGTCCTGCTGCTCTGCCCCCTCTCCTCAGGCTCCGCCTCCTCACTGCTGGAGGCAGGCGACCTCTGACCCCCAACCACGTCCACACTCTTCTCTGCTGCCACCTTCTCTTCCTCTTCCTCGCTGTCTACGATGGCGTTTCGCCGAAGCTTCCTGCGAGCTGCGACGTCTTCATCGTCTGAGTCTGAGAAACAAACCGGGCCGTTCAGAACCAGAACCTTTATTGACTACTGAAAGAACACAGAGCAGTAACAAGGCCAAAACTACACAAAAATATAAACATTTCAGATAAAAAAGAACCCATCTGTAAACTTGCTCTACCAGAACTCCTTTAGATTCAGTTCCCGTACCTGGAACAGCCGTCGTCATGGTAACCGCCTCCTCGGCCGGCGAGCCCATCCCGCTGTCGGAGTCGCTGTCCGGCGTCGTCTGGGCCGCGGCTGGCGGCGCTTCAGCCTGAAAACAACGAGACGGCTTCACTAGAGGAGAAGCAGAACAGAAAACCCCCACAGGCCGCAGGTACGTTGACAGCAAGGGTGTTCAAAGCGTGGTGCGGGGGCCATGAACGGCCCCTGGACTGATTTAGTGCGGCCCCCCCCAAACACAACTCAAGAAGAAAATAGAACAAAACCCTTGGTAACCAGGATCACATCTACTTATCAGCTTAAAGACAGAAACTTTCTTGATCCCGTTGGGAATGAACAGTCTAATTTAGACTTTTGTGCTCCAGAATCTGGTTTTAACTGCTGGTTAGAAGTTGGCTGAATGCAGGAAGAGTTTCTGATGAAGATCCTGATTTTATTGCAGAGAATTGATGAAATATTTTATCAGTTTTCTTCAATTTAATCCAAAAATAAACAAACTTGATGCATTTCATTTAATAAAGAAAACACATTTCAAGTTTTTAATCTTTGATCCTGTTGCAATAAAAATATAATTATTTTGTTTAATTAAAACAGTTCATTGTTGATTAAGTTCCACTTTGCTCAAAACATGTTTAAGCTCACTTTAAGTAAATGCCCTGTTTTCTGAAGAACACCAGTGAATCTTGTTTTTATTTGTGGTTCATGATTAAAATAAAGTGATCTCAGGTGAGTTTGTGCTTTCAGTACCTGGATCCTGGATGTGACCTGAATGACCCCACAGAGGACAAAGCTTCATTGAAACCTGCATCCATCCAGAACCAGAGGGAGGCCATTTTACAGCTCAGACCCAGAGTACCAGCTGGGCAGCCCGGTTCGGTTCTGTAAGGCGGGTTTCTGTTTAAATCCAGGCCGCGGCGCCTGGACGCGAACAATGAAGCATCATGGCTTCATTCCTCCTAAACTTACTCCTGGAAACGGCCTCAAAGTGAACACACTGCGGCCCACCTCCTGCTCTCCGACCGCAGGTTGCTGAACCATGAGGTGTTAGCAGCGGAAAAACAAGTTAAAGTCCATTTTAATCTGAATCAATGGGAAAAAAACAGGCCTCATCCAGCCCGTCCGACAGGCTAACCTAGCTTCCAGGCTAAGCGGCTAGCTCTCTGCTCATTTTAATATCACAGTTCAGAACCTAAAGTCGCACCAATAGAACCGGAACCAGGAGTTAGAACCACAGAAACCCAGTCGGCCCACTTATAAACCCGGCGCTTTACCTGCTGCTGGGACACAACCAGGCTCATCTCAGTTCGGCGGCTCCTCCGGATTAAAACCCAACTATCCCGCTCAGCCGAACCGACGCTGAAAGTTCCGCTTCTGTGACACTACCAAATAAAGAACTTGTTCTGATCTTTAGGTCTACATTCAGGCCCGGATTACCCGCTTCCCCGCTCCTCTTCCTCCCGCCTGACCCGCTCTCACGTCGCGCAGTTTAAGCTTTGGCGCGTCGTGACAGCTGGAGCTCCGCTTCTATCACAGAGCTGCCAATCAACCGCTTCTCCTCCAGCCATTGGTCCGTTCGGGACTCTTGGATCCGCCCACTGTGACGACACAACCCAGGGAGCGAATAAAAACAGCAGCGAGAAAAATATTTTCCTACTTTAGTAATGTTTTAAAACCATATCATTTTACCATAATTTATTTTTATGTCTCGTCATGCTAATTTAACTTTATTAGTGTTACAATTTCATTTATGTGTTATAGCTTCATTAAATGCAAGATTTAATAGAATTTTGGTTACTATGAATGTTTTACTATGTTACTATGACGGCTTTAAAACTGCCATTTTAATAACCAGCTGACCAGCATTATTTTTTAAGATTAGAATCCTTTAGTCATTGTGAGAAGAGACGCTTGCAGATGAAGATATGTGAGAGCATAAACTAAGTGATAACTGGAGCAAACATCAATGTCAGATGAACTTATTGGTATGACAGTGGAACTTGTGATGTGACTTCAACAGGGTAATCAAATGGTTAAATTCTACTTTGATGCTTTATTTGTTATTCAGAAATTGCACATCATTTTACATTTTTTTCTCTTTTTAATTTTTAAAAACTATGTTTATATTTGTTGTGTTATTTGCAGTTTTGAAACTTTATATGAAACCTATACATTTATGTAGCATATTTATATTTTGCAATATTTTTTATTTGTTTTATTTTAGAAACTTTTATTTTTATCCATAATTTCTTTTTTCCAGATATTTTCATTCAGTTTTAGACTAGTCTTTGCTGCATTAGCTGAAGCCACATAACATCGACCTACTGATCACCAAAGCTTTGAAAGACTTCTTAACTCAAATGAATGGCTTCTGAACATTTATTTTTGTGGCTTACACACACATTATAATCTATCTTATTGTTTTGTTTATGTTTTACAGTATATGTGTTGATTTTTTTGTGTTTTAAACTAAAGTTAATATTTCATGATGTTTTAATATTTATGTTGTGATACAAGAATCAAACTGATAAATTGATCATTGATAAGTTACTAAAGGAAATTGAAGACTATATTTTGCTTTAATTTAAATTTTTTATCTTAGTTTCCATTTTTAATTCTTTTATGTGAAACTTGAGTGTTTGACATATTAAATTCTTAAGCCAAAATGTAATGTTTTCTTTTGATAACATGTAAAGTTATTTTGTTAAATAACTCTAAGTGCCTTTATATTTAATGTCAAATGAAGAATTTAAATACTGAGTGTCTGCATTTTGATATATGTGTTCTTTATTAATTTTTTAATGGCGTTTGGGAAGCCACGTTTTGGTAAATTACAGCCACCTACTGGAACAGATTGTGGACGCTAAACAATACAATAAAAATAAAATCAAAAACAAACACAGAAGAAAAAACTTATTCTATCCACTAATTTCGTTTACATCTGTCTTTCATCACCAAGTTGTGTTTTTAAAGTGCGCTACACCCTCTTTGCGCATGCGCATAATCGGCTGTGGGACTGCTAAGGGGCACATGCGCAGCTCGAAATCCCCAGCAGTACCAACGGTGAGTCCGACAGCAGCAGCCAGCGGAGCGTTCATCTCCAGTTTCCTTTAATCAGACACCAACAGCTTCGACATACCGCCCCCAATTTCAGCCTCGGTACGGAGCCGCCAGGCCGGGACAGAGACGGAGAGAGAGGCCTCGGCCATGGAAGCGCTCGGACCAGGTAAGACTCGTCCCACACCGCGGAGCAGCGGGCGGAGGGCGGGAGGCGTGTGTGGAGGCGGCGCGCTTCACTGGGGGCCGAGGCTGTGGTGAGGCCTCCTCGGAGATCCCACCGAGGCCCGGACCGTGGTCCCCGAGAGTGTTAGTGGGAGGTGGGGGGTGTATTTCCGCCTGTTTGGGGGGTCTGAGGGTGTTTGGAGTGGGTCTCTGCTGGTATTGTGTGTCGGAGGGGATTTAACTGGGACCTTCCTTCCTTCCTTCCTCCTTCACGCTGTGTTTACGCTGCTGTTTATTCTGCCTCGCAGCTTCATGCTCATTCTTTTCCTCTCAAAATGTCGTCGAAATCCGCCTGAAACGCAGAAATCTCCTCACCGCCGCCAGCGGCTGCCTGCCTGCCTGGAGCCGAGCTCTCAGCGATGGGCGGAAAAACAAAATGAAAGCTGCTTTAAAAACACAGCGCGTTTCGGTGGTTGAGCGAGCCAGCGTGCGGGTTCTTAGGGCTCGTTGTTTTCGGTTTTTCTGCGGGGCTGTCATCGGTTCACGCGCTTCTCCTTGAGCCGCAGCCACGCGCTCAGCGGCGGTGGACGGATGGCGCTTTTATTGATCCCATCTGCGGCCAGCTCCATCATATTCATCTCCTCTTATATGACAACAAAGACACACAGCCTGCCGAGAACACGGCCCGGACACGCACTCACTGCGCCCAGATGCGGTGATTGTGCGTGGAAATCCATTTCATGACCGACCAAATGTGATCACATTTATCAGCCTTGAGATTAATGAAGAATCTGGTGTTTTTAGTGGCTTTACGTGCTGCTGGTGGGCAGCAGGGCTGCGCAACCATCCACAGGTGTTGTATGGAAAACCAGAACTGCCAAAAAGTCAGATTCACAGGAAAGCTTCTTCATTAAATAAACATAGGTGATTAATAAATCTTAATGACTCAATAAGTGGAATTGCAATTATTTCACCTTTCATTTTTGTTTATCTTGCTACTATATCTGATTATTCAGAAGAGAAGAAAATATTTATATCCTATTATGGTACAGACTAATGAAGTTTCTCAGACTGACAGTTTTCTTTCTCTTCAAGTTAAAATTACTCAATATCTGCTTGATGAACTAATTTAAAGCACCAAACATTTTTTGGTGCTTTAAATTAAACAGGAAAAAAAATCGAAACATGTCAGATAATATTTTTAATTTGTAACATCATTTTTGCTTTAGTTTTAAAAAGTAATTTCAATTGGAGAGGTTTAACTAAAGCTGTATTGTCATGATGTGGTTTTATGGAGTGTTTTTGTGGACAACCAGATTAGAAACGCAGAGACAGCTGTCCAGTGTTAGGTGAAGTGTTGACTGAACAGGTAAATGTCTCTCAGGTGTGACAGTCTGGGGTTAAACCGACCTCCAACTGCGGACTCAACAGAAGCGTTTGAAAAGAGGAAGTTTGTGGGAGTTGTTTCAGCTAATTCTGGGTCTTTTTCTGCAGAACAGAGGAGGCTGAGTGCAGGGATGACTCACAGTCAGAAAGCTCAGCAACAAGTGAAATGAGGAAACTAAAATGATTTATATTATATTAAGAACAGCAGGTTGTTAGAGCATCTTTCCTGGTGAAAAATAATGCTAAATTTAGCTGAGATGATATTTTCTTTCTCACCTGTGCTTCCATCCCTCTGTGACCTTTAACCTTTTGGGTAATGTCATCTCCTGCAGCCCGTCAGTCCAACTGACTAAATTTTACATTGGCATGAAAAAAGCAGGTTCATAACACCTGGAATATATTAGCCAGCAGTTATTGGTCTGAATATTTCTCATGCTGATGATGGTGTATCTGCAGTATATTACGCTGCATTATTAGAAATGAGCATGGAGACACAACTAAAGAGCTGCAGCGTAGAGCTTATAATTTAAAAATTCATTTTATAGGTGACTTCTGGATTGTTTTGGTAACAGTTTATGTAATCAGAATTGTATGAATATTTAAATCAATGGTGTCCAAACTTTTAGCCCTTTGATCCAAAACTGTCTAATTTAAACTAACAGGCAACAAAATTCATTAAATTAGAGATGAAAAATTAGTTAAAAGTTTTTTTGGTTTGTTTTACCAATAATAAACAAAATTGTTATGAAATCTAAAGCTCCTTAAAGATGCAAAACACAAACAAGAAAAACAGACATTTTCCAACTTTTTGTGACCATCATGATTTTGTTTTTGTTTGCTAAATTTTTACCGTTCTGGACTTGTGGCTGAGGGGCCGATCAAAGACATTTAAGGGCCACAAATGACCCCGGGCCACATGTTGAACACCATGATCTACATAATATACATTTTTGTCTAAATTATTGTTGAAAATGTGACATGAGAAGAGTGTTTTACCTGGGCTTGCTGCTCCCCGGCTGTTGTTCTGTGTTTGGTTCTGCTGTGAATCGGAGAGACGATGGACTCATGGAGACGGACAGAAAGGAAACAAACTGGTTCAGACTCCACTCGAATCAGGGTCAGCTTCATCTGCTGCATTTCCAACACACTGAAGGCCAGTTTATAGCAACGTAATTAATATAATTAATCGGCTCTGGTCTAGTCAAAGTAAAAGTTTTGGTTTTAAAAGGCTTTTTTTCTGAGCTGTTCATCTAGTTTCTGCAGGAAAGTTAAATTAAAGTATGTTTGGTTTTGTTTTCAGGATAAAGCATCATTAGTGTAAAAATCAGTTTGTTTTTAGATGAGCTGTGAGTTTTTATTGTTTAATAACAGCCACTTCTCAGTGTGGTTGTCTGAATCCAAGTTTGTTTAATGTCTGAAATCAAATCAGAAGCAGAAACTCCAGCATCTCCAGCCACCGAAAGCATCAGGAAGCAGAACTTTAATCCAAGTTTAGTAAAATGCACATAGTTTGCATTTACTATATGAAAAACTCTTGTCTCAGTTAAAATCCAGTTGGGCTGAAACAGTCGGATTAATGGTGATGAATCTATTTCAGAAATAATCGTCAACTAATTTAATAATCTATAAATTAACTGGAGGATACAGACTCTTAAGAATGAGCAATAAGAACATCCAGAACAGAAATTAACCCAAAACTCCACAAAACATATAAAGTTTTAGCATTGAGATAAAAGCCTTCTTTGTCTGTAAATCTCCAGAGGGAGTTTTAGCTTCACCTGGTTCACATTCTGCAAATAAATCTCCTATCAATCACCTTTTTCTCCCTAATCAATTATTAATCTGTTAATCAATAAATGAATCCCAGATCAGCTGTACTCTGATTGATGTTGAGTCCAGCACAAAGGCAACACTAGAGAATGTTGTTTCCTTCTGGGTAATGAAATGCAGCAACTTATTTAAACAATCAATAGATTTGTTTGCATTTGTATGTATTTTCTAATATTCATAAAATAAAGATTAACTTGTTAGAAGAAAAATCTGTAAAATGTTCTAGTTTTGTTTTAATTCAGTTAATCTTTAGAGTTATTGATTATGCAAACTATCAATAGCTGCAGCGTGAAATCTTACTGAAATAGTTTTAGTCCAGCTGACCTTCAGGCTGCAGGCAGGAAGTGACATCACAATGAAAGAGGACAGGAGGTGAAAACCTGCAGGGAGGGAAGGCAGATTGTTCGGGGCTTTGATTAGTTTCGCTATCAGAAGAAACGAGGAGTAGAAGTGAAGATCTGCAGGATCAATCCTGGTGTCTGCAGATGTTCAGCCTGACTCGGCACCGGGCCGAGGATCTGAGCCCGACGGCCTCTCTGGTTGCCACGGGCACGCCGGGCGTTAGGCGGTCCGGCCCCTCGGTCGGCTGCGGCGGGAGACGCTGGCTGTACTTCCTGTGGCGCTCGGTGAGCTCAGTGGATTGTTGGAGCTGAGACTGTGGGAGGGATCCGGGCTGGTCAATCACCAGATGTGATTGATTGATGAATTAACAGGCTGTCAGGTAAACCCAGTCCGATGTTCAGCTGGTTCCTGGTTTTGTGGGTCCGGCTGAAACTCGGCTGTTGTGAAGGCGAGACGTCAGATAAGTGGAGCATGGGAAAATAACTACGAAAGGATTTTTCTGGGTTTCTTTTTGCCCATCACCAAACAGATTTCAGTTTCAACATTTCATGGAGTGAAAAAGGAAGCTTTCTGATTTTCAGGATAACTATCTGAAGGTACGTTGCAATTCTCTAATGATGCAGATTCCCAGGATGTGACGCTCCTGAGAGCTTCAGCAGAAGCAACGCCACGTTTCTGCTCATCAAAGCGCTTCTTCGCTTCTCAACGTGGTTGGAAGTACCCGACTCTTAAGAGGTCCCACTAACAGGGCGGTTCAGTTCACCAGCAGGATGGTTAGGATGCTAATGGGGCGTTTAGGGCCTGTGGGTCACTGGGCCTCCAATCAGCTCAGCGTTTGGCTCGTTGTTCCGAACCTTGCCAGGTTTGTTTGGGTCACCTGTCCTGAGGACGACATGAAGCCCTGGTTGCTTCTCCCACTCTTCTCTGAAGGCTCGTCTTCCCTGTCCAAAGTTTGGACTTTCTGTCCTCCATCGTCTGTCCCTCTTGTCCCAGAGATGTTTCTGTGTTTGTGGGTCCATCTTCAGTCTGGACCGGTTGGATCAGCTGATCTGATGGTTCCCCCGAACACACCGCCTGGGTGTTGGACAGTGTTTTCTAATGCCGATGTGTTCACACCTTCTGCAGCCTCCGGCGGGGCGTTGCCGTTGGTAACGAGGTTCTGCAGCCTCCGGCGGGGTGTTGCCGTTGGTAACGAGGTTCTGCAGCCTCCGGCGGGGCGTTGCCGTTGGTAACCCGGCCAGTTGGACGGAGTGGTCTGAATCATCAGATGTTTTGGGTCATGACAGAACCCATCAGCCGGCGTCATCTCTGAGGTTGGAGTGCAGACGGTTCGGTCCAGAGGAAGGGGTGATGGTGATTGGGGGCGGCGTGGGGGAGGGGGCGGCGGCGTGTTCTCAGAGCGGCGGCGAGGCTCCTGATTGTCTGTGCTGTCGCGCTTCACTGACTAACTGGAGCGTCATGTTTGGGTTCTGGACCCCCGTGTTCCCCTGGCCTCCATCGCGCCGCTCCCCGTTGCCGGCAGCCTTTCTGGGTCGGTTCTGTTAATCGGAGGTCCAGTTGATGTATTGGAGCGGCGTTGGTTCTGAACCTGGACCCTCCTTCAGATCTGCTCTTCAGCCTCTAAATTCACAAACGTTTAAAATCCTCCAGATCTTGTTGTTGTTGCTCAGTGAAGCCGCGGTGGGAGGCTGCGCCCCCATGTGACCGGGGCTGTAAAGTTCAGGGGTGTACTTTCTTTCCAGACCAGCCGTGCCAATGCTAATCCCTCCATCTGGCCATCTGATGGGACTCGCTTTGTTCCCTGAGGGGGCTGTGTCTGGGTGGAGCTGGGGGGCGGCACATAATTGCAGGTTGTTGTTTCTCCGCCCTCTCCTTGACCTCTGAGGGTCAGAGGGCAGAGCTGACCATCTTTCTTCTTCTGGGGTTCTGAAGCTCAGTTCTGTTTCACTTCTGCTGTTTGGGTTGTCAGAAAAGCCAGAACTCTCATCAATCTGCATATTTTTCTATAGTTTACATTAAAATAATTATAAAAATGTCCAGTTTAGCTCCAATCTGAGCCTAAAAGTTCTCACCAGGCCAATGAGCTTCAGAACGACTCCGACGTTTCCATGTGAACTTGGATTAAACTTTGAAAATTCCACAAAGAAGAAAAAGTAAAATATTAGTTTGTTGTGTTTCCATCTCCTGGTGTGGAGAAAATCAACCATGCGGCGCAGAGTGTGATGTCATCAGATGACGCTACACATGTCTGTAATAAACAGGAAGTGGAGGTTGCTAACTAGCATGGAGCAGAGACGGCCCTCGGTTTGGTTCCTCTGGTCAGCCTCCAGCCCAGCAGTGGATGGATCGTTCACTACATCAGAACTTCTCCAGTAAATCTGTTTCCATCGCTCCTTTAACTCTGTCCTGGAAAACCAAAAATCGCCTCCAGCGAATACAGAAAGTTATTTTGAATTTTGATGTTTCATAAATATTTTTATAATGCAGTATTTCAAAGTGTGAATAAAAATGGCAGTGGAAAAGCATGGCTCCCTCTGGGGGTTGTGATTGGTTCTTCTTCTGGACTGGATTCATGATGATGAAAATAAAATAAATACATTTCCTCTCAGCACCGACATGTTTGTCTTATTTCCATCCTGATAGTTGTTGGGATTTAATGTCTCTCCATTCTGCTTATTTTACTGCGTCGTCTATTTCATTATTGATTATTATTGACGTGGCGTTTATCTATCAGTAAGCTGGATTTTACCTGGAGAAACACCCGACATTAAAGAGGAAATAAAACGGCAGGTCCTGCTGCTGGCAGGGCTCTGTCTGTAGATGTTGTATCGTTGGAACCCATCTGATCTCCTGACCTCATTTTCCCCCAGGCCCGCCTGCCCCCACCTCTCTCTTCCAGCCTCCGCGGCGTCCCGGCCTCGGCACGGTGGGGAAACCCATCCGGCTCCTCGCCAACCACTTCCAGGTTCAGATACCCAAGATTGACGTCTACCACTATGACATCGAGATCAAGCCGGAGAAACGCCCCCGGCGGGTCAACAGGTGGGTGGAGGCTCGGCCCGGCCCGGCTCGGCCCGGCCCGGCTCGGCTCGGCTCGGCCCGGCTCGGCTCGGCTCGGCCCGGCCCGGCTCGGCTCGGCCTCGGCCCGGCCCGGCTCGGCCCGGCCCGGCCCGGCCGGCTCTGTGGTGATGTTCTGCCTGTCTTGCAGGGAGGTGGTGGACACCATGGTGCGGCACTTTAAGATGCAGATCTTTGGGGACCGGCAGCCGGGCTACGATGGGAAGAGGAACATGTACACGGCTCATCCGCTACCGATTGGTAGAGACAGGGTGGGTGTCTGACCTTTGAACCCTGTATCTCTCGACGGCGCTGGCATGTTGACGGTTCTGGTCTGTCCCCAGGTGGACCTGGAAGTGACCCTGCCGGGCGAGGGGAAGGACCAGACCTTCAAGGTGTCCCTGCAGTGGGTGTCGGTGGTGAGCCTGCAGATGCTGCTGGAGGCGCTGTCGGGTCACCTGAACGAGGTTCCCGAGGACTCGGTTCAGGCGCTGGACGTCATCACACGGCACCTGCCCTCCATGAGGTAAGCGGGCCCTGCGGTACCATGGGGTACCACGCGGTACCATGTGACTAAGCGAACCGTCATCTACCCAGAAATATTTTAGTCCTGACAGCAGCTTCTATCTGGATCCCTTAAGCATTCAGATGATGTTTGAAAAATCCTTCAATCTCCATAGCAACCATTCAGCTCGTAAACGCCTGGGTGGACGTAGCCCCGCCTTCGAGGCGCAGCACCTCCCCCACTCAGCTCCTCCAGACTAGCCAGCAGCAATTGGCAAACAGCTGCTGTGCTTGTGAAAGGAGTTGCTGCTCCGAGCACCGCTGATAAAAACGTTAAAGGTTTAATAGAGGAGCCATGTTGGATAACTTCCTGGAGGCGGAGCTTCAGAATCAGCTGGAACTTCTTAAAGAGACAGAGGCCCAATTTTAAGGAGTTAAATCAAAGTTCTTTTATATTTATATACAGAATTTTTATAACAAATGTAACATAGTTTGGATTGTCTTATGAAATTATACTGTTTATAAGTGAGTAGCTGAATGTAGGTTTTCCTGCAGGTGACAGGCTGAATGTAGGTTTTCCTGCAGGTGACAGGCTGAATGTAGGTTTTCCTGCAGGTGACAGGCTGAATGTCTCCTCCAGGTACACCCCGGTGGGGCGTTCCTTCTTCTCTCCTCCAGAGGGATACTACCACCCTCTGGGCGGAGGCCGGGAGGTTTGGTTCGGCTTCCATCAGTCCGTCCGGCCCGCCATGTGGAACATGATGCTCAACATCGACGGTAAGAAGCTAATCCTTCCCCAGAACCCGGATCAGAACTATGAGACATCTGTGTTTTTGGTTTCTGTGCGGCTAGAAAATCTTCATTTTTATTCCTTTTTCTATAAACTATATACAGAGTCATTCAATAAATTAGAATATTACTGAAAAGTAAATTTTATTCATGACCTTTATCACAAAGTGAAATGCATGAAATAGATTAATTAACTATGTAATTAATAGTTTGTCCTTATGGGTTATGGAAACATTTAAAATTAGAATATTACATCCAGTCAATTAGAAAAAATTTTTAAAAACAAGGAAACACATGTTTAAGACCTGGTTAAAGATTTCTAAAAGATTTTTCGTCTTTAATGCTAAATATAGTTGGTACAGTTTTGGCTTCATTTGTCCTTCCAGAGAATTACCTTTAGTCAATAATTACGGTTAGATCTGTAATGATTTCTAGTTTTAGTTTAAAAGTGGAGCTTCCTGCTGCCGTTGACCATCACTTGTGATGGTTCTGGTTCTGACTGTGGTTCTGGTCCCAGTTCCAGTCCTCTAACGTCTCCTCTCCGCTCCGCAGTGTCGGCTACGGCTTTCTACCGCGCTCAGCCCGTCATCGAGTTCATGTGCGAAGTGCTGGACATTCAGAACATCAACGAGCAGACCAAACCGCTGACGGACTCACAGAGGGTCAAGTTCACCAAGGAGATCAGAGGTACACACACACACACACGTTTGCATGGCTGTCTTTGGGGGATTTTCCATTGACATCCATTCATTTCTACAGTCTAACTTTTATCCTCACCAAAACTCTAAACACCGTAGTCCTAAATTTGACCCTTGACCCAAAAACTCTCTGCTCTGGCAGGTCTGAAGGTGGAAGTGACGCACTGTGGCCAGATGAAGAGGAAGTACCGTGTGTGCAACGTGACGCGTCGACCCGCCAGCCACCAAACGTAAGCTTAGCCTCCTCCTCCTCGTCCTCCTCCTCGTCCTCCCAGCCGCTCACCGCGGCGCCCCTGTTCCCCTGCAGGTTCCCGCTGCAGCTAGAGAACGGCCAGGCCATGGAGTGCACGGTGGCCCAGTACTTCAAGCAGAAGTACAGCCTGCAGCTCAAGTATCCTCATTTACCCTGCCTGCAAGTCGGGCAGGAGCAGAAGCACACCTACCTTCCTCTGGAGGTGAGAACCCGCCTGCTTCCTCCCTGACTCCTCTTTACGAAGCCACAGACAATATATGGAAAAACATTTGACTTTTTTCCACTTTTATTTACTATTCACTGAGCATAAATTCTTCCTCATTCCTTCTAATTTTTGTTGGCAATGAGTTTTTGGTGGAAACTTTTACCAGGTGACTTTATTACTCTGATGTTGAACTTATTATAAGTTAAAATCCCTTATTATAAGTTAAAATCCTTTATTATAAGTTAAAATCCCTTCTAAGACAATATGTACGGTAATATTTAATATTAATCCCACTGGCGCCCCCTGGTGGCCCCACTTTGAAAAACACTGATATGGAATATTCACTGAACTTCAGTCCAGAACCGCACAGTATTCTGGGAGATGTAGACAGAGGAAAGGCTTTAGCTGCTCAACCTCTCATGGCTAGCTAAGCTAGCTGGGTGCCATCAACTAACTCGCTCGTTCTTTGGTTGCCTAGCAACAACCAGCTGGGTAAGTTGCGCAGCAACAGTTTCGGGTTTCTCCACCAGCAGTGTGGCAGTATTTCAGATATTTAAAACAAAACAAATCGATAATTATTCATATCGACGCTGGTAATGTGATCCGTTTTCTGCTGGGTTTTACTTCCTGTCCTCCTGCAGGTCTGTAACATCGTTGCCGGTCAGCGCTGCATCAAGAAGCTCACCGACAACCAGACGTCCACCATGATCAAAGCGACGGCGCGCTCCGCCCCCGACCGGCAGGAGGAGATCAGCCGCTTGGTGAGGCCAACCGCAAAAATGATGATGATGATGGTGTTCTCCAACTGCTGTGGGCGGGGCTTAACACTCCTCCTCTTCCTCAGGTCAAAAGCAACAGCATGGTCGGGGGCCCGGACCCCTACCTGAAAGAGTTCGGCATCGTTGTGCACAACGACATGACGGAGGTGACGGGGCGTGTCCTCCCAGCGCCCATGCTGCAGTATGGGGGCCGGGTGAGTACAGACACAGGGAGGGACTGTGGCAGGGTGAGTACTGGGCTGGGGAGCACCGGGAGGGGGGGCGCCGCAGGGGGGCTCCAGGCTTTTAGGGCCCACAGGAACCAGATCACATTTAAACTGATCTGGTTCAGTGTAAATCGCCTTGAGGCGTCTTGAGTCTGAAACCTGGAGCCTTCCGAGTTCCTGTACGGAGAGAACCTCAGCAGCTTCTCACCGCCTGGACCAGGGTCACACCGATACGCTGACCGCCCGATGGGAGATCGGCAACAACAGATACTCACATGAGAAACCGAGCTTAGGTCAGGAAATCCACCACCGATACCAGTCACCCAACTGTTCCCGACTTCATCACCATACTTCATAATTTTTACCACCGAAAATCAGAATCAGCTGTTCAGGCATTTTAAAGATCGGCCAGAAAACTGAAATCGGTGCAGCCTTGATCTGATTTCTGCTGTTATTCTTGTTTCACTTACTGTTTAAAATACTGAAAAATTAACAGATTTTATCTTAAACATCTTCCTTCAACATAAGGAAGTGAAATAAACACTTTTAGGAACTTTTGCTCCTCTTTATGAAGAATTTTATAAAAGTTTTAACCTCTGTGAGAAAAGATCAGGATCAACCAGGAGAACTGTGTTCAGGTCATCAAGAGCATCAGTAGCTACATTTCCATCAAAGCATTATGCACATTTTACAAAAAGGTAACATAAAACACAAATTTATTGTGTTTCCATCTTCTGAGTTGAGTCAACCAGGCAACAGAGAGCATGATTTCGTCGGATGTTGACACTATGCATGACAGTAATAAACAGGAAGTAGAGGATCCTTTGAACCAGAGAGTCCTGCCCTCCTGGAGGTTTGGACTTGACTTTGTTGCCTCTGAGGCACAGATCCAGCAAATCTGGATCTCAATGGAGTTTTACCTGGTTAAATAAAGGAAAACCACAACTTTCCATCTCCCATCGGGAAAGCCAAATGCAATGCTTCAAAATGTGCATAAAGGTTTGTGGAAACACGGTTGTGTTCAGATCAAAGATTGAGTTTTGTTCAAAATTTTCATGATTCTTCACAGTAGGAAGTTTGTTACCTAATTCTCGAAGTTTTGGTGTTAAAATCCAGTTTAGTCGATCCAAATGATGCAAATCCAAATGCTCATGAGTTTCTGTGCTAATGACCAAAATCAGGTATCAACCAACAGCATCGCTAAGACTGATGTTTCTGCATTTAAACCTCTTTAGTCTGTTTGACTGAAGAAAGAAGCTGAAGGTACAACTGGCTACCACAGACGGTCACAGTCCAACAGCAGCAGATAGAAACTGGTTCTGCTGATTAAAACTGATGCACCTTAATGCATTTATTCCCATTTTAAGCTACTGATGTCTCCCCCTAGTGGACAAAATGCAGGTTCATTCATGACAGAATAAAAACGTGATGAGCTGCTGAGATTCCCTCTCTAAACTTCAAACCAGCTGCACATAGACCAATCACTGATCAGAATGATTTCCCATGCACAGATCACCAACCAATCACAAATGAGAGTATTGTAGCTGGTTTGGGTTCATTGATTGTGCTTCTAACAGGAAGATAACCCGATTCCCAGCAGGATGATAAAAATCCCATGAGACTGCTGTTTTCCAGATAAATAAAACTAGAAGTTTTCTGTAATTCTCGCAGAGAAAAAGATTTCAAATTAATAATAATTTGCTGCCCTCCTGATCCAAATGACTTCTTGATCCAGATTCCCTGGCTTCCCCTGGTTCCGGTCCTGCTGGTATAGAGTCGGATCATCTTCCAGTGAACTGCTTTAGACTGGAAGCTTTTCCCATCGCGAGTCCTGAATAGATTTAATCTCATGTGAGCAATTCAAGATGTCAGCTGATTGGAGAACCTCATGACTGGTTAGGACTCTGAAGGGAGAAGCTTCAGTCTGTTTCCTGCTGAACATCATCCCCCAAGATGATGATGATGATGATGATTCTCTGTAAAATTTCTGATGCTGTAAAATGACGCAGGAGCTGCTCAGCTTGGTTCTGATCCTGGAGGATGAATAAAGCTCTGAATAAACTGTAAACATTTTGATTTGAAGTTTTGTCCATATTTTCATGATGTCAGACCTTCTGATAAGGAAGCTGGAAAATCTGAGCTCCTCTCCTCCAAGCCACCTATCTGATGCTGAAAGCATCTCCTGCTGAAGTCTGTGTTCAGTTCTGTGGGTTTGTTTCTAGTTGCAGTGTTTGTATCAGCCCATCCAAACGGGGGGTTGACTAAGAGTGTAGGGACTCTCTCCGCAGAATAAGACCGTGGCCACGCCCAACCAGGGGGTGTGGGATATGAGAGGGAAGCAGTTCTACGCCGGCATAGAGATCAAGGTGTGGGCCGTGGCCTGCTTTGCCCCCCAGAAACAATGTCGGGAGGACCTGCTCAAGTGAGTTGCTGCCTCAATGCCGTGTCAGATTGTGGTTCTTGCTGTCAGATTTTGATGCTTGCTGTCAGATTGTGATTCTTGTTGTCAGATTGAGAGCAGATTAATTCTAACTCATGAATATGCTGTGATCTTCATATCAATTATATAATATCTCTGGGTGGATGGTTACAGTGTTTGAACCTTCACCCCACTCTCAGGACTTCTGCAGGCTCTAACTTTAGTTAGATACAAAGTAGATGTTGTCTACTTTGTGTTTGTCTTTTTACAACAAATCCATCAGAATTGGGGCCTGATTCTGTAAAAGTTTTAGGTTGATGAGTCTTTTCAAGAACAAACCTGTAACTTTTTTCAGGAGCTTCACTGACCAGCTGAGGAAGATCTCCAAAGATGCCGGGATGCCGATCCAAGGCCAACCTTGCTTCTGTAAATACGCCCAGGGAGCTGACAGCGTAGAGCCCATGTTCAAACACCTCAAGATGTCCTACGTAGGTCTGCAGCTGATCGTTGTCATCCTGCCTGGAAAGACGCCCGTCTATGGTAGGAACTCCGTTCTTTCCTCCTGAAGAGGTGTGGTAACACGGTGGGGGTTTTAACAGTGATGTGGTTTGCAGCTGAGGTGAAGCGGGTGGGAGACACCCTGCTGGGCATGGCCACGCAGTGCGTCCAGGTGAAGAATGTGGTGAAGACGTCGCCCCAGACTCTGTCCAACCTCTGCCTGAAGATCAACGCCAAACTGGGAGGCATCAACAATGTCCTGGTTCCTCATCAGAGGTCAGTGAATTGTGTGCAGGCTATGGTGGAGTATTGGTGCCAAAATTAAGACCGTCATGCACGCAGTGGTAGCTACTTCTTTGTAGCAGGAGGCTATATCCAATGGCAAGTGTAAAGGAGAGTTCTAGCTATCGTTAGCATTGGCGAGGTTGCTTACTGGCACGTCAAGGGAATTTCCCCCACTGGATTGCCTGCTTCCTCTGCAGGCCGTTAGCGTGGATAGACTGGCATTATCTTTTTATGGGCTAACAACTAGTATCCCTACTCCAATCAACCACTACTTTCTTCTTTAAAGGGAATTTTATCTAGAAAACTGGTTGACATACAATACCTGAGCCTTAAATTAGATGCATTGATGTCTTCTTTTGATAGTTTACTGTAATCTTCAACTCTGAATTATACAGGATGTTTATGCTTAGTGCCACATTAGATTACAGTAAACTGTCAAAAGAATTCATGTCAGTGCATCTAATGCATGGCGCTTACAGACATTGTGTGTCAACCAGTTTTCTTTATAAAGTTTCCTTTAAAGAAGAAGGTACAAGTTGTGGGTGATGAGCCTGGACATGCCAGTCATTAATGATGTTAGCTTTTCTTGCTAATCAACAGAGGAAGGAAGTAATCCAGTGGGTCACCATTCTATGTGTGCTAGTTGTTAGCCTCTCCCATGCTAATGTTAGCTAGAATGCTCCTTGTCATTTGCCAGCGCTGGCCACTCTGTTGCCTCTAATGGTTGCTCAGTTAGCATTGCCAACCTATCATCAATCAGATTAGTAGCTGGCTTTGGAATGGATGTAGCCTTGTGCTACAAGGAAGTAGCCACTGTCAACAGCGAATTTTGGGGCTAACACAGCGACAGAACCTGGATGACTCCAGCTGATCTGTCCTTCATGCTGCTCCTCGTCCAGGCCCTCCGTGTTCCAGCAGCCCGTCATCTTCCTCGGCGCCGACGTCACTCATCCTCCAGCGGGCGATGGGAAGAAACCGTCCATCGCAGCGGTGGTGGGAAGCATGGATGGTCACCCCAGCAGATACTGTGCAACGGTTCGAGTCCAGACGTCCCGACAGGACATGTCCCAGGTAGTTCAAACCCCGACCAGTACCAGAATCCCTGTCTGGGTCGTTGCTAAGAGCCAAGCTTCCTCTGCAGGAGCAACTCTTCAGTCAGGAAGTGATTCAAGATCTAACCAACATGGTGCGGGAGCTGCTCATCCAGTTCTACAAGTCGACCCGCTTCAAGCCCACACGGATCATTTACTACCGCGGTGGCGTGTCCGAGGGACAGATGAAGCAGGTGGGGGCGGAGTCTGTTCCAAAGAGGCCAGCGAATCATGTGGCAGGAGGTGATTCAGCTGGTTTGTGTTCCAGGTGGCGTGGCCGGAGCTGATCGCCATCAGGAAGGCGTGCATCAGTCTGGAGGAAGACTACAGGCCCGGAATCACCTACATCGTGGTCCAGAAGCGCCATCACACTCGCCTGTTCTGCTCCGACAAAGCCGAGCGGGTCGGTAGGACTCTGTCTTCTGTCCCCGTCTGTTCTCTGGTCTGTCTGAGGCTCAATGCGGTGTGATTGGTCCACAGGTTGGGAAGAGTGGGAATGTTCCGGCTGGGACCACGGTGGACAGCACCATCACACACCCGTCTGAGTTCGACTTCTACCTGTGCAGCCACGCTGGAATTCAGGTGGGACCTCAGACTCGCTCACATGGATGACGAGATGAGCTGCAGGTGTTTGACCTCCTTTTACCCCTCAGGGAACCAGCCGTCCCTCCCACTACCACGTCCTGTGGGACGACAACTGCTTCACAGCCGACGAACTGCAGCTCCTCACCTACCAGCTGTGCCACACCTACGTACGCTGCACACGCTCCGTCTCCATCCCGGCCCCGGCCTACTACGCCCGGCTGGTGGCCTTCCGCGCTCGCTACCACCTGGTGGACAAAGACCACGACAGGTGAGGCGGGCCTGGTACCTGAGGTTCTACTCGGCATCATCCTCAGAGGATCACTTTCAAAATAAAAGCTGAATATTGGTGATGCGACTTACCACAAGAGCAGTGGTGTTCACTGCTAACTAAAACATTAGGTGCACTAAACCTGAAATCTAATCATAAACATTATATCTGCATATGCTAAAGCATTACAACGTGGTATTTCATAGAAGCTAATGCTAAAGCCCTATGCTAACATAGTATTTAGTGGAGGGAGCCCATGATAAATCATTCACCAAGAAACCATGTAGTGAGCGCTGATCCTAAAGCGTTGGACCAACATATTATTTAGCAGAAGCTAATGCTAAATCACATACCAACGTGAAAGCTGATGCTAATGTGCTCCACCAATAATCATTTGTAGAAGCTTATGCTGAAATAAATTAGTGATTTTGAATTCCATCCATCCATTTTCTAACCCCTTGACCCCACTGGGGTCAAGGGGTCAGACCCTGCTGGGGTCTAACCTGCCGCCACAGGTTAGACCCTGTGACCCTGCCGCCGGGCGAGCGGCAAGGTCACCTGGACAGGTCACCAGTCTGTCACAGGGCAACACAGAGAGACGGGACAAACAACCAGGAACACACACACACACACACACACACACACACACACACACACCTAGGGAGAATCTAGAGACCAATTAACCCAGCAGTCATGTTTCTGGACTGGAGAAC
This sequence comes from Poeciliopsis turneri, assembly GCA_922788865.1. Lineage (NCBI taxonomy): Eukaryota > Metazoa > Chordata > Actinopteri > Cyprinodontiformes > Poeciliidae > Poeciliopsis > Poeciliopsis turneri. Next base: position 626,194 of record CAKLNU010000860.1, read on the forward strand.
CGGAGAGAGAGAACCGCCATGCGCAGCGAGAACATCCAGACTCTGTGAAGAAAGACCCAGGCTGGGCGGCGCCCGCGGCGGCGGCGGCGTTGGTAGCACTGTCGCCTTGCAGCAAGAAGATCCTGGGTTCGATTTTGAATTCATCCAAAAAAAAAAAAACGCGAAATGAGAAATTATGAAAGTTTGTTTGAGACGGGACTGTGGAAAAGTTTAAGGGTGTTAATAGTTTTGCTGATCTTTCAGAAGGAGCAGCTGTTGTTTCCTGTGCTGATGACCTCACTTCCTGTGCATTTTCCGCTGAGCTGAGCTCTTCCTGTCGTTGCAGCGCCGAGGGCAGCCACGTGTCGGGTCAGAGTAACGGCCGGGACCCGCAGGCGCTGGCCAAGGCCGTCCAGATCCACTATGACACCCAGCACACCATGTACTTCGCCTGAGCTGAGCGTCTTCCTGTGGATCTTCTCTTCCTCGTCTCTCTTCTTCATCACTCTGTTTTTATTTTCTGACTCTGCACCAAAGCGGCTTGGCTGTCGGTCAAACACAGCTTCACCGGGCGTTTTCCTGCCCGGGCCGCCGTTTCTCAACCAGCAACCTAGCACTGCGGGCCCCCAGGGGCCCCGATGCACAACCGAAAAAACAAAAACAAACCCCACACACACAAACGACCAGTCGAGCCATTGTTTTGAGTTTGTTTTTGTTTTTTCTTCTATGAATGTCTGCGTGTTTGTCTGAAACTCGGAGCCGCGGAGCGCCGCCTGGGCGCGTCCTCGGCTCTCCCAGCTAAGCAGGACTCTGATCTACTTTACCTCAAAGCCCCTCGGGGCCAAATCTGTCACAAGGTCTGGGGTTCGTCGGGTGGTGGGAGGGAGGCGCAGGGGCTCGACCTTTTAAGAATGAAATATTATATATATTATATTTTTCCTTTTTATTAGTGTGTGTTGAAACTTTTTCTCCTTTTCGGTCTTTTACAAGCGAGGTGACCTGTGTGTCCATGCTTCCCCTCATCTGTGTGTGTGTGTGTGTGTGTGTGTGTGTGTGTGTGTGTCGGTGGTGTATGAGTGTGTGTTTGATGGCAGGCCACTGAACTGTAAAGGGAAACTAGGAGAGAACTGCTGTAAATGCCTCAGATGACTCGTTTTTATATTCACACATACAGGACATATAAGCATATATTTACACCTGCAGAGCAGCGCCTCCTGGAGGCAGCGGAGGGGATCTGTGGGGGTGTAGCAGGGGGTGGGAGCTGAAGGTGGCGCTGCCGGCCGGGTTTGTTGGCGGCTTCCTCATTGCACTGACCCGAGGCCGCTCTCAGTCTCTTTATGCATTTCTACATCCAACGAAGCAGATTTGTAAAGTTTAATATAAAGCGTTTGGTGGTTGTTGTTTAGAGCTCGTAGTTTACCCTCGATGTCGTCGTTGTTGTTGTTTATTGTTGTCGATGTTAATGTTGTGATGAACTTTTATGGCGGATGGCCGGCGGCGGGTTTAATCTTTATTTGTAGCATTCTGGTTCAGGCTGAGGAGGAGGAGGAGGAGGAGGGCGGAGTCATGCTTCCTCTCATGTGATTGGTTCAGTGTAGCAGCTTCCGATCGGATCGATGGAGACAATCAGGAGGGATCTGAAACGACTTCACCGGAGCAAACTCACCGCCAAGTCTGGGCGGTGTTGGCTTCGTGTTTTAATTTTTAAACACTGGACTAAACTAGCACTGCGTTGATGACAGTGGAGCCCCCTGGTGGTGTGAGGCAGGAGTGGCCGGCGCGCACGCCTCATTCAGGTGGGGGCGCTCAGCGGAGACCCTTTTGTAATAAACCGCCCGTAAAGCTGCAGGTTTATTATGAATGAGTTTGAGCACCTTCCTGTTGGCGGCGTGCACACTGGCGCGGCGCTGCGGTGGGGGGCGGGGCTTATGATCACTCCCAGAGCAATATGAACCTCGATCAAACGAAGCGATATCTCCTCTTCTGTATCTGATTATTATTTTCTGAAGCTTGGTTTGTTTTCTTTGCTCGTGTCAATCAGTGGGGACGTGCATTCAGTGGCGTCAGCAGGCCATTGCCGGCTTCCGCGCGTTTAGTGTTGGCTGTGCGTTCGGCCGGCAACGTTGACGCCTGTTCGTTGGCGTCAACCTGCGTTTGGTGGCGTTGACGTCGTCATAGTTTAGACCGTTTCCTTTAACTTGTAGATTTGCTCGCCTGCATGCTGGAGTTTCGTCCTTTTAAAAACTATTAAAACCTTTTTCAATCATATTTATTGTAAGAAAAGATCTAAAGTTTGGGGTAAATGTTTTTAGCCTAGCAATATCGTCCCGTCTCGCTGTTCCTGAGGCTCCTCTGGGGATCACGGGGCGGCGGAGGGCGCCGGCTCTTTGCGTCGTGTTCAGATCCAAACGAGGTACTTTGATGAAACGTGGACCCGTTAAAGAGCCGGCCCGCTCCTCCGGGCCAGGTCATCCGCGGAACAGGGACCTCCTCCTGTTGCCTTGGCGACTCTGAGTCCCTCCTCTTTGCGGTCCAGAGGCGCCGGCACAGCGCCAGGTCCGGTTTTTAACCTTTTTAAAGAGGCTCCCTGGTTCTGTGGCCCGTTTTAACAGGAGAGCATGAATTATTTTCAATTCCTCTCACTTTGATATCTGTTTATATCTTGATGGATTTGTAATTTTCTGTATTGTGCATTTCATTTTGTTTTTACCTCTTTGGTTCCTGTTGGGGTTGTTAAACTTCTGAGTGAAGGGTTCTGTTGGACTGTTCTGTTTGGACCGTAGAGCAGAAGGCCATTCACTTGTTATAATTATTAATATTATGTGACATGTTAATTTTTTTTAGCCTGCAGGGAAATCTTGTGTTCATGTGCAAAGTAATAAATTGGTATTTTAAGCCCATAAAGTTGCTGTGTTCTTATTTCACCTAATGATGTAATTCCAGACACCAGGTGGCGCTGCTTCTCTTCTGCTTATTATTATTATTTTTTAATTTGTTTATTGTTTTTTTTACTGTATGTAAACATCAACAAAAGTAAACAAAAACAACCCACCCCAAATAAACAAGGAGCACAGCAGCGTCAACATAGAATAAAATTAAAAAAACAAAAACACACATACACAAAGTACAGACTGATATTCCCAGGCAGCGTTCAAAATAGTCAAAACTCCCAGACAGCCAAGTGAGTGATATATTAAATGTAAAGAAATAAAAAACAAATAAATTAATAAAATAAATAAAGATTACAGTCTCTGTAAGAAAGATTGTAGTGGGTCCCAGATCCTCCAGAATTTGTCTGACTTTTGATGAAGATCATGAGTCAGCTTTTCAACTAAAACAATAGCAGAGATTTGTGAAATCCACATATCAACCGTAGGGGCCTGCGGCGCTGTCCATCTCAGTAATATACATTTCTTGGCCAGGAATAAGAGGATTACAAGCAAATGTTTAGTATCTGCATTAAATAGAATTTCTGAAGTATGATTAAAAAGACAGAAGGAGGGAGTCAGAGGGAACCGTTTACCAAAGATCTCTTGTATCATCAGATGAACTGCTTTCCAGAAAACTTGAATACAATTGCAAGACCAAAACAGATGAATAAATGTGCCCCTATGTATTTTGCATTTACGACAAAGATCTGAAGTATCCGGAAACATCCTCCGAAGGCGAACAGGTGTATAATAAGTTCGCTCTTCTGCTTATTTTAATGTTTCTCAGGTTCAGATGATAAACATGTTTCTAGATTTATTAAATGTTTATAAAATGTTGATTATAATAAAAGAATCTTTTTATTTTGGGGTCAATCCAAAAGGTCACTTTCCTCTTCAACTCTCCAGCTCCCCCTAGGGAATCTTCAGGTGTTTCTGGGTCGGTTCCGGTTCTCCTCTCGTTTTGTCCGGCTCACCCAGGATTAGCAGGAAATAAAACCCGACCTGAGGTTCGGATCGTTTTGGTCCAGATCCCAGAGCTTTTATTTATTCTGTTAACAATTTGCTCAGAACTGTTTCTGTAAGTTTGTCTGATTTTAGTCTCTACCTGATGATGAAATGACTCCAGCCCGGAGTTTATGGAAGCAGATTCCTGCCATAAAAGAGTAAAGGCCCGACAGGAAACCACAATTGTAAGTTTTAAAGTCATAATTACAAGAATTAATTGATTTTCTCTTATAATTGTGAGAATAAAGGGAATAATGATAATCACTGTTTCTCTAGAGATTTGTATCAAATGATCTTGATTTTGAATTTATGTCTGATTCTCGATTATGATTATTTTAAGTCTTAAAATTTGTTTCTTGAAAACTGACTGAAAATTTAAATTATGACTGAATATCAAAATTAGGATTTTGAATCTCAGAATTATAACTTTGAAAATCGAAATTATAACTTCCTGTTGGCCTTTTATTTTGTCTTTCATGGTAGTAATGGATTTCCATACATTCTCTGTTTATTGACAGAATATTGATTTCCTGTAACAAGTTTCTTTGTTGTTTTTTAGAAATCATGGCGCTTTTCTTCTGCAGCTGCTGACGTCTCCTGACCACAGCGTGGCGCTGTCGAGCCGCGGAGCTCTTCCTCCTGACTCCTCCTCCTCCTCCTCTTCCTCCTTTAAAGGAGCCGCCGTGAAGCGTCTCCGCGTCCCGCCACCGCCGCGCGTGACCCTCCAGTTGCGCAGGTCACGTCCAGATGTTGCGTGTCGCTCTGAACCAATCAGCTGCGGCCGGGGGGGCGGGTCAGAGCGGCGGCTGAGGATGAGGATGGAGCACGGCCCACGCGCGCGGGGACTCTCATCCTAGAGGAGGAAGAGGAGGCGCGCGCTCCTGTGCACGCGGATCAGAACTGTCTGCGCCGATCGGTTCGGTTCCGGTTCGGATTCGCTGCTTCCTACCCGCAGCAACAACACGGCGCGCGCTCAGCAGCGCACCTTTGTCAGCAGGTGATGGAGGCTGAACGGAGACGGTGAGGAGAGCTGGACCGGACCGAACCGGGCCGGAAGGACCTGGAGAGCCGGGCCCGGTTTGTTAATTCCGCTGCTTCTGGACCGCAGAACCTCCTCGGAACCTCCGGTTCGGAAAGGAAAGCAGCTCATCTCAGGACAGTTCGGACCGGACCAGGCACGGGTAAGACATGCTCTGTCGGGTAACATGCTGCGGTTCTGTTCCGGTCCGGTCCAATGTGGTCAGATCTGACAGGTTCTGGTTTGTTGAGGTCCGGTCCATCTCACCTGAGGTTCTGACCCAGCGCACGGTGGGCCGCAGTGCATGCTGGTCCTCAGCAGGTTCCTGCTCTGACGGATCCAGACCGACCGGAACAGAACTTATCAGGACTTTAAAGGGAAGCAGGTTCTGGAGGTTCTGCTCACCAGGACCCGGTGCCAAGGACCAGGTGGTTCTGGATCTTCTGAACCCAAATGAATCATCCCAGAAACGCTTGGTTCTGTTCCTTCAGAACCGGGTCTTGAGAATGAACTGGACCTGACCGGTCCAAAAAGGTTCTGGCTGGTGATGCCTTTAATGACCAGGAGGAAAAACGGATTTTTCGGATTAGAGCTGCGGATCAGAACCGGTTGTGATGAACTGGATCTCTTCCTGATGTTCCAGGTCCTCAGGAGGTTCTGGTTCTGGACATCTGATCCGGGTCTGAAGCTCTGGTTCTGGATGAAAATAAAAACATTTAATCAGAACCTCTGAGGACTGAATCTGAGGTGTTTGGACTGGAACCGGGCCCATTCAGAACCGGCCAGTTGGCTGTATTGTAAAAACATCCAGAACCAGTTGGACCCGACTCTGGTTCTCCATCTTCGCACAGCCCCCAGCATGATGCTGCCACCACCGGACCGGACTCCATCTGGACAGTTTTCACGCCCCTCGACCCATTTACAGCGGGAGGGAAAACATTCAGAACCGGTCCACCCTGACCCGGTCCAACCAGAACCGGCCCAAACAGTCGGGCTGTAATGACAGAGTCCCCGTTTAATTTTAGCTCCTCTGAGCCGCTCACCTCACCACAAGCTCTGTGTTTTCATCTGAACTGAACTAATCTGCTGCAGCCAGAGAAAACACACACACACACACACACACACACACACACACTGGCCTCCATCAGCGTTTTGCTGTAAGAATCCTCAGTGTTGATACAAGCAGAAAAATTCCCATCAGCCACTTGAATTTCAGGAAGAAGGTCATTTTTCAAGATGGCCGCCATTTTTGAGCTTTTTAAACCAATTATTGCCATAAAATGTTTCCATTTCCATGACTTGGATGAACTTTATGTCAGTTGTTTTCAGCTTTGGTCCTGATCACACAACTTTAAGAAACAGCAGAATGAGAAACAGACAACCAGGGCTCCATGGTAACCAGGGCTCCATGGTAACCAGGGCTCCATGGTAACCAGGGCTCCATGGTTTTGTGTTAAAAAACTTTAAAGTTGTAGATGTACAAGCAGGCAGCCAAATTAGTGTCGGTATCAGTTCAACACGTCAACTATAAAGCTAGCAGGAACCGTCTGTTGCCTAAACACTGTAGATTAAATTAATAAATGATGTTTAGCCTGGCGGGGGCAAATAAAGCCTGGCGGGGGCAAATAAAGCCTGGCGGGGGGTGGGAGGTGTCATGAGAAAAAAATGGGTCCAAGGACTGATCCTTGTGGTACTCCATGTTTAAAATCAGAGTTTCTGTTTTGGGTCACCGTTAGGAGGGATGTGGTTCTGACCCGGTTCTGCTCGGGTTTTCAGGCTGCTTGTCTGAGATCAGAACCTGAAGTTCCTTGAGTTTTTCACCTGGGCCGACTCTGTAATCTGATTACTGAAACCCGGTCAAACGATTCTCTGGACCTTCGGCTGCAGGCGAAGAACAGCAGGAAGGAAAATCAATTCTTCAGCTGCAGCAGGAGCTGAATTATTAATGAGGAATCAGATCCCTGAAGGAACCGAGCTGGAAACAAACTAACCCGACTTCACCCAGAACCAGAACCAGCGTCCAAAAGAAGCAGACCCGGAAGCCTTTGGAGCAGCAGCACAACGAGTCGCTCGGGTCTTTCTGTGATTCATGAATGTGACGACGGGATGGAGACGCCGGACGGTTTCCTTCAGCGGGAATTCTGACAAATTCATGAATCAACATGAAGCTCAAACAGAAAAACTGAGAGGAAAACGGCGCCATCTGGAGCTCCAGGATGTTAGCACCGCGCCGCGATGGAAAGACATCAGCAATGACCTTAGAGAAGCAGGTGAGAGGTCAAAGGTCATTTCCAAACCATCTGAAGAGAAATATTATTCCCAAGAGGCTGAGGTTAGCAGAACGGCAACTGATGGAGGATGAGAACCAAGATGGAGGGAACCAAGATGGAGGGAACCAAGATGGAGGGAACCAAGATGGAGGGAACCGTTCTGCAGGACAAACCGTTTCCTGGGGTTCAGTTCATAAGAGTTGCTGAACTGAACCCCAGAATGTCCTGGTGGTTCTGAATGGAAGCTTTTTGCTCCACATTCCAGATGTTCTGGTTCTGTGATCTGAAGCCGGGTCAGAACGTCGGTCAGTAGAATCGGGTCGGCTGTTTTCTGCTGGTGTCGAGCGACCCGGTTCTGTTTGTGGAGCCACCAGCGAGCCGGGCAGGTAGGAGGAACAGGAAGGTGAGGCTTGAAAGCTGCATTTGTGTAACTGCTGGCAGGAGGGGAGCTGCACACACACACACACACACACACACACGCACACACGCACACACACACACACACACACACACACACACACGCACACACGCACACACACACACACACACACGCACACGCACACACGCACACACGCACACACACACGCACGCACCCACGCACACACACACACACACGCACACACACTCAGTTAATTAATGAAGGGAAAATTTGTATAAATAAAAAACCGCAGAAGAAGCGTTGAAACTCACAGAGACCTGGTTCTGTTCGGCCCGACAGCGACCCGGTTTCTGGTTTTAAACGGTAAACTGGGGCCCAGTGTGATGGTCCCAGTTCCTCCCTTCCTGTTTCCTGTTTGGACCCATCAGGGTTCCATTTGTTGGACCCAATTCTGAAATATCTCATTTTAATTCTTATGATTCTGTTGTTTCTGAAGACTGGGTGTTTAGTCGGTTCTGTCTGGCATGCTGACCTTTGACCCCTGACAGCCATGACCTCTGCTGAGGTTTTAGGCCTCAAGCAGAGCTGCTCCATCCTCATCAGCATTTCAACTGCAGTGTGTTTACTTCAGAACAATTGTTTATTAATATACAGTTGATGACATCCTGTTGATGCATCGTTCCCTAGCAACCACCCGTTTCCATGGGGATTCACTATGGGCTGCTGGTAAAGCAGTGAAAAGTTAACAGCAGCAGGTTTGGTTATTGATCCAGTCATTAGAGAAAACCTGGAGCGTTTTCACCACTAAATATTTATCTGGCATTAATAAGTGCCAGATAAATATTTAGCTTCTAATTGATAGTTGACAAATGAAATGATTAATTAGCAATCTAATTGTTTACCTTAAACTAAATATTTAGTCAGCAAAAGCTAACTTGCTAACTAAATATTTAGCTTGGATCTAAATCTTTAGTTGACAAGCTAAATATTTAATTAACTCTGCTTCAAACTAAATATTAGTATTTGTAAATGCATATTTTAACAAATCGATGTGAAATGTGGCCCTGCCAGCAGCAGGCTCTGCTCTGGACCAGCTGGTTTATGATGTTTGAATCAAACTGGATCCTGTTAGAAAGTCAAAGTAGTTCCAGTTCTGCTGCTGGAGCGGGTCCAGCCCGCGGAGCCGCACAGCAGCGGCCTTGTTGTGCAGTAATGTGGTCTGTTTGCTCTCCTGTCCAGGTGGCGCCGCGCCGTCAGCATGAGGCGGAGCGAAGAGCCGGCCTTCATCAGCCAGAGCGCGGCCGGACGGCAGCAGGAGCGGATCAGAACCTCAGATCGGATCGTTCTGGCTCAGCGCCCCGGCCCAGACCCCGCTGTTAGAGTCCGGCCCGTCCCGGCCCGGCGGGGGGCCTGATCCCCATGCAGGCACGTAAGAAGTACGTCCTGCTGGGCCTGTGCGCCTGCTGCTGGCTGGTTCTGTTCTACTGCGGCGGCGGCGTCCAGCTGCGCCTGCTGCGCCTGCTGACGCAGCACCGCTCAGACGTCCTGCGGCCCTGGCCCAACTGGACCGACCGGGCCTTCCTGCCCCGCTACGCCCACCTGGACGAGCTGCAGACCGACCCGGGCTCGGCCGAGTCGCCCCGGCAACGGCGGCAGGCCTGGTCCACCGTCTACAGGGACAGCCGCTGCCGCATGGACACCTGCTTCGACTTCTCGCGGTGCCGGCGCCGAGGGCGGGAAGGCTTCCGGGTCTACATCTACCCGGCGGAGAAAGGCGACCGCGTGTCGGAGAGCTACAGGAAAATCCTGATCTCCATCGCCGAGTCGCGCTACTACACGCCGGACCCCCGGGAGGCCTGCCTGTTCGTCCTGGGGATAGACACTCTGGACCGGGACCAGCTGTCGGGGCAGTTCGTCCCCAACATGGACGAACGCATCCGCAGTTTCCCGTCCTGGAACGACGGGCGGAACCACCTCATCTTCAACCTGTACTCCGGCACCTGGCCCAACTACACGGAGGACCTGGGCTTCAATGTGGGCCAGGCCATCCTGGCCAAGGCCAGCCTGAACACGGAGCACTTCCGGCCCGGCTTCGACGTCTCCATCCCGCTCTTCTCCAAGGATCACCCGCAGAAAGGCGGCGAGCGCGGCTGGCTGCTCAGGAACACCACGCCGCCGCGCAGGAAGTACCTGCTCATGTTCAAGGGGAAGCGATACCTGACGGGCATCGGCTCCGACACCCGCAACGCGCTGCATCACATCCACAACGGGAAGGACATCGTTTCCCTGACGACCTGCCGCCACGGGAAGGACTGGGAGAAACACAAGGACGCCCGATGTGACCATGACAACATGGAGTATGAGAGGTAGGGGCCTAGCTCTCATCCAGGCGGGGCTTGGATTAGTGGGCGGAGTCTGTTGCAGTGGGCGGGGCCTTGATCAGTGGGCGGGGCTTGGATTAGTGGGCGGAGTCTGTTGCAGTGGGCGGGGCCTTGATCAGTGGGCGGGGCCTGGATTAGTGGGCGGGGTTAGTTTTCCAGCATCATTCCTGCACAGGATGTTTCCACTTTTGACAATAATCTGTAGATTAGTAACAGATTATTAACATGCTACTAACATGAACATTTATCACACGCTGATCATTTTCTACAACAGGAATCATTTCTGTTATAAATATATTCGTAGTAAAACATTTTGAAAACCTTTTGACCCTTTGAGTGTTGAAAAACTGTATATAAATCTGAAATGACTTAATTTCATAATTCTGATAAAACAACATTAGTGTTTTTCACAGGATGTGGATTTTGAGCTTCCTTCTGGTTCTGGTTCTGTCCCAGTGACCCGCGGTGCAGCCTGAGGTTCTTACTGGGTCCCTTCAGGCTAATGACAGCTGCACCTGCTGCCAGCAGATTAACCTGAAGGGACCGGAACCACCGGCGACCCGACACATCTAGAACCAGCAGGAGGAGCAGCAGAACCCGACCAGCTCAGATCCATGACAGTTCTGATCGGTTCTTCTCAGCCTGGTTATGACTGATAATCATATAATTATAACGATGAGATTCTGCAGATCAGAGGGAAAAATGGAGAAACTCAGAAACAGAAACGTTGCAAACTGAAAAATAATAAATATAATGAGCCCTGAAGCCCCTCCCACCCTGTGGCCCCTGGTGGCCCCCAGTGGCCCCCCTCCTCTTCACCCCCCAGCGCCCCCTGCTGACGCGTCTCTTTACTGATCACAGTGCGACTCTTTCTGGATCAGCTGGAGTGGAAACCTACAGCTCCACTAGTTACACCTCAGCGACCTCTGACCCCTGCATCCTCACCTAGCAGAGGAAGGTTTCCAGAGATTAGACTGGGCCCAGCGACTCAGAGAAACTCCTCAAGTCAGAACCACTGACTAGAGGAAAAACCATTTAATATCAGCTGCTTTGATGTGAGCAGAGCGCTCTGATTGGCTGCTGCTCAGCGGCACTTCCTCCCTGCAGAGGAACCGAACCGGAACAACTTCCTGGATCGAGTATTAATGGTGGGGGGTAATGGGGCTAAACTGGGATTTACCCAGTGGGGGGGAATTCATGGCTTGACTGATTATTATAAAACATCAGATTCTGGTGGAGGTTCTGACCCGGATTTGACCTTCAGATGGACGGTTGGAGAATTTTAGATTCCTGTTCGCCTCGTTTCTCTCCGTGTGTGTTATAGTGGGTGAAATAATGTGGGTTAGTGTGAGTGTGTGTGTTATTGTGTGTGTGTGCACGCCCCAGATAGCGCAGCAGAGGATGATGAATAACTCATGAGGCTGAGCTTTAAAGATGGCGGTCTCCTCCTGATGAATGGGAAACATTTGGAGGATTCAGATTCTCCGCGTTGCTCCAGAAACGTCTCGCCTGCAGGTTTCGCTCTGATGGATGATCTGAACCCACAAACCAGAGGCTTCTTCAGTCTCTGCTTTAACCTGGACAGCATGGCAGTTAGCATGGCGGTTAGCATGGCGGTTAGCATGGCGGTTAGCATGGCGGTTAGCATAGCGGTTAGCATGGCGGGTAGCAGGTTTCCACAGACCTCTGACCCACCAACCAGCAGCAAGATACAAATTTAGCTCAGGGCTAAAGACGTAGTTGGCTAATATTTAGTTAGCAAGCTAATTATTTATTGATATAAAAATGAATACACATTTAATTTTTTATTATAAATAAGTAGAGCGTGTAGGTCTGGCAAAATATTTAGTTGAAAGCTAAATGTTTAGTTAGCTAACAAATAAAAATACAATAATAACTGATAATATAAAAATAATTTGACAAAATATGAAATATATTTATTTTTAGCTCCAAAGCGTCCGGTCCGGAAGCCTTCGACCCGGACCCGGAGCCGTCAGCTCCGGTCAGAAACACCAGTGGTTCTGAGTCCATGAGATGATATTCAGAAAGGATCTTTTTATTGATTTATTTGAATTCCCTCTGCGATTAAATCTTTGCTTAAAGTCTATAATGTCTGGCCTTGTGCTCCAATCAGTGTTGGTGTTAATTATTCGCCAAATGACGTACGGGCTTCAAATTTTCCAGTCATTGAAAAAAATAACCGTCAATAACCGTTGACGCGACCGCTGATATCGATAAAAATGACTTTTACAAGTTAGACAGTTCAGTGAAATATTTACACAAACTAGATAAAACAATACTGTGTTTTAAAGATTCTGTGCTTTTACAGTGTTTGGGCCAAAAAACATCAGTAAAAGAAATTTATCATTTCTTTTCAGTAAAGACGGTAAAAATGGGCAGTTGATCTAAATGGATCCAAAATTCTGCAAGTAGTTCTGCACTGGTTCCAATTGGACCTCTCAGAGTGTTCTTCAGCGCTCCCAGTTTGATGTGTGCGGGCGGAACCGGGCGGAACCGGGCGGAACCGGGCCTCCAGCTGCAAGCGGGTCGCCGCTAATGACCAACCAGTCGGATACTTGCGGTGTGAGCTGCTCTAATGAACCCCTCGGATCCAGTCTCAGGGATCTGATGCTTGGCAGTAATTGGACGCTGCGCTCAGCCGGAGTTCAGTCACTCGCTGCTCGTTGTTTAATTAGAGGATCTGGCTTCCCCTGGAGTCCCGCTGCTGCCTCTTTGATTCCTCGCTGCTCTGCCTTCATCGCCTCCGTTTTATCTCCCATCATGCATCACTGCTCCCCTCTGGGTGGAGACGGTCACCAGTGAGACAAAAACATCAGGAGCCATCAGGAGTCAGAAACCATCAGCAATAATTTGGATTATTTACCTGTTAGAGAAACACAGGAATTCATTTTTCAGTCATATTTCCACCATGTTGTTCACTCATCTAGAAATGTGTGCAGTTTCAGGTTAATTATATAATTAGCAAGATAAATGTTTAGTTTGAAGCTGAATATTTATATGCTATCTAAACACTTAGCAAGTATTATGATAGCTAAGCTAAATATTTGTTTTACAAAATATGAAGGTTGATCAAAGTACTTAGCTACAATCTAAATATTTAGATTTGAGATAAGTATTTAGTTTAGTGACAGAGTATTTAGTTTGCTAACTAAACTTCAAGCTAAATGTTTAGCTTGAAGTTAAATGAATGTGTTTAGTATATTCAACCTGACATTTTGTTAGCAAGCTAAATATTTCACTAGCTAAATTAGCATCAAGTTCCTTACTGAATATTTAGCATCATGCTAAACATTTAAGCTAAATATTTAACCAGGGTAGAGTTAGGCTAACCTTTAGTTTACTAACTGATTACATATGCAATCATATTTGTCCGGGTCCGGTTCGTAGCTGTAGAACATGTTTCTGGTTCTGGACCTGCCGGTGCCCCTGCAGCATTTCTGACCCGAACCCTGACCCGAACCCTGACCTGCTGGACCCAACGCCAACAGTCTGAGAAACCACAAAAATCCCAACATGAACGGCACATTTCAGTGGAATACGGCGAGAAAAGGAGCTGCAGCTGCCGCCGGTTTCTCCCTGCAGAGACGGAAACACCAGGATTTGGTGGATCTGAAGGATTTTCTCTGCAGCTCTGATGCTCAGCAGGAAAACGTTTCAATAGAACAAAATCCTGTTTATCAGCCTAAAAGTTGCTGAGGAGTTTTCACCAGAAAACATCCACAGTCAGACTTTATTCAGTCATTTAGTCCTTAACCATCACAGTGGTTGTCATAGAAACTGGCTTCAGGGTCCAAATGAGGAGTCGGGAGTAAAAGTCTGATTTGTTTTAACTGGGATCAAACAGTCAGGATAATCTGAGCTCAGAGTGAAGGAAACAGGAGGCAGCATCACAAACAGATAATCCATAATAATCCAGAGGATTATGCTGTTTCAGTCTGAATTATTACAGTTAGTCAGAGATTTTATGGCTGTAATTGAAGCAACAAATGTTTTTATTGTTTTAGTGAAATTGGGTCAAAGAACAAAGCGACCAGATGGAGATCAGAACCAGGCTGGAGGTTCTGGATGAACATCCAGAACATTTGCTAATGTTTGCTAACCTCTGCTAACCTCTGCTAACCTGGATGTGTCCGGTTGGGTCCGGTTGGGTTTCTTGATCAGGACGGTTTCTGATGAGGATTCCTGCAAACTGACTCCATGTTTGTTCAGTTTATCTGTTGGTTTTTCCTAGCTGCTCCTCGGCTTGGATGCAGGCCGGAGTGTGTGTGTGTGTGTGTGTGTGTGTGTTTATTGATGCAGAAAGCCTCTCTCTCCAGAGCTGCAGTAGCTGATTGTGTCGCAGCTGGAACATGCTCCCTTTCTCCTCTGCGTGTCTAATTGACTTCACGCCTGGTTCTGGTTCTGGTGCTGCCTCTTTGTGTGTGTGTGTGTGTGTGTGTGTGTGTGTGTGTGTGTGTGTGTGTGTGTGTGTGGGCTGAGGCCGGCTGTCAGAGCTAAAAGTGGGAGCGCTTTGTTTAGAGAGCATGTGTGAGCTTCTGAGAAACAAACCTGCTGAGGAAAATAAGTTTTCAACACATCAAAATGTTCAAAGTCGAAACATTTCTGATTTTTTCACCAGGTGTTTGTTAGTGAACCAAAACAAATGAAGTTATGTGTGATAATATAAATAACAGAGTACTGATATTTATAGCAAAGCCTTTTGGTACCAGCAGCTTCATTCTTCCTCACAAACCGACATTAAATCTTCTCTCAACAATGATTTTTAGTTCTTTAATAGATTTTCAATTGTATTCCAGTAAAGATGAAACAATTAATCGAATTAATTGCGATTAATCGATTATTGAAGTTACTGTCAACTAATTTAACCATCGGTTGCCCGGAGCTTTCGGACTCCTAAAAAGGCCGTTTGGTGAAAGAACATTGTCAAATTGCACAATTATGATGAATTTTCTCTGGTCAAATCAGATTTTTCTAAATTAAATTTGCTTAATGGAAAACATCCTTTGCGTTATATGAGTCACCTGATCAGCCAGCAGATGTTGCCGCTGGCGCAAACCACAAAGAAAAAGAAAACAGGAAGTGGTTGAAGGACAATGAAAATTTTTAATAGCTCAAACAGATTTATGGGTTTTAATTGTTTATTAAACATCTAAGTTGTGAAATTGTATTTTTTGACATTGTTGGAAAATGACCAAAGATTTACTCACATTTGTGATGGAAACACGGCTGCTGATAGATTTCTCTGTCTGCTTGTGTTCAACACTTTTTCCCATATAACTCAAATTCTTGATTTGGATTGCTGGACTTTCTACCGATGTCTTTAGAAATATGTTTTCTATGAAATATTTCGTGTTTAGTTCTGATTTTAGCCGCTGCACATTAATCTGTGTTGTAGCTGTGGGATTTCCTCCAATCAGAAGGCAGCTGTGATTATGTCACGCCCCAGCAGCGCTGGCCCAATAAGATTACTTCCAGAACCAGCAGAACCAGCCGGCTGCAGAGAGCTGAGACCGTCAGACACAAACAGGGAATCAGAGCAGAGCTTAGCAGGTTTTAGCAGGTTAGCAGGTTAGCAGGTTTAGCAGGTTAGCAGATTAGCAGGTTTTAGCAGGTTAGCAGGTTAGCAGATTAGCAGGGTAGCAGATTAGTGAGCTTTTGCTCCGGTTCAGAGCGAACCCAACATGTTCCTGAACCTCTGATCTGCTCCAGACGGGCGATCAGAACAACAACAGAGGTGGTTAATCAATTTTTAAACTAATTTTATAATCGATTAATTGTTGACGATCTGTAAAATAAAGGTCATTCGCTGAAAGAATGACAGTCAGACCAGAAATCCAAAAATGAAGAAAAATAAAAAGATTTTGCATTTAAGATGTAAAAGAAACGTCTCTTTAAATCTGTCCAGAACTTCATTCCAGGCGGCTTCAGCTTCTCCTGACTCAGATTCTGTACACAGTCGCATATTAATCACCTTTTGCATCCAGTTATTGATCTGCAAATCTAATAGATTAATCACCAGATTAGATCTGTGTCGATGTCCAGCAGGAAGGCCTGAGATTTTCACAGGTTGATGATGTTTGAAGTTTTTATCTGCAGGTGATCAAAGGTTCACTGAAGGAATAAAATGTTTATTTTATTATTTAAAACAGAAATAATTTGTTTATTTTCATTTCTTATGTATTTCTAATATTGTGTAAAAAGGCTTTGATGTAGAGAATGCAGTTTTTTTAGAATAATAACCAATTAATTGTCATAATAACTGATTAATCGTCATAATAGCTGATTAATCGTCATAATAACTGATTAATCGTCATAATAACTGATTATTCGTTCTGTTCTCTGAGCATTAATATTGTGTAAAATGCTGGATTGGGTCGTCCAGCTCCAGAACCGGGCCTCCTCCTGCTCTCAGCTGTTGTTCAGCTTGTTTACCAGAATCCTCCGGCTGCCAGGCGGTCGTCTCTCTCAAGAATGTTCTGGAGAGTTTCTGGACCCGGGCCAGGCCCAGCACACTGCCTGCTCTGTGTCCCGCTCCCCAGCGCCGCTCAGGGAGGATCGGCCTGACCCGGTTCCGGAGCTCAACCGGCGCCTCTGTGCAGCGGACGGCTGGTGTCAGGTTTCACTGCCGAGTGGTTCCTCTTCAGGATAAAAGATCTCTGCTGCGTCTTCCAGCTGCAGACGCTGAGACGTTTTGATGGGTCCAGTTACCAAACGGTACCAGTTTGACGCCGACATGCCAGGAAAACTTTACCGTTTAACAAACATCTACACTCCCTGACATGAGAATCTCTTTGCTCATTCTTGTGGTTTTCTTTGTTCATCCTCATGGAGGCTGAAGCTGTTTGAAAGTTTCGACTTTGCAGGATGAAAAGTTTTCCAGTTATAGTTTTATTTACGACTCTTCGGTCTTCAGTCACATTTCAGGCTATTTGTAGTTTAGTAGCATAATAAAAGAAAAATAGACGAGTTGATTTAGTAGAGACCAAAATGTTCCTTCAGCCTGAAACTATAAAAGTTTCTGACATCGTTTGGTTGGTTTGAGTCTGGAAGAACCGCAGCAGAACCGGGTCAACTGGACTGCCAGCCTTCGATTCAGTCTGACGCTGACGAAGATGATGGAGAGTCCGTCGGAGGGGGACGTGTCCCCTGTGTTCATGTCCTCAGCAGCAGGTTGGGGAGGGGCGACTCGGTCTCCATCGCCGCTGTTTCTATTCCGAGGAGCCAGCTGGGAATGAAGCTCTGCCGCCAGCAGGCTCAGCCGGGCTTAAAGCGGAGGGACGGAGTTCCGCCGGGCCGGGGTCCAGCAGGAGTTTACACCCCGGGGTCAAAGGTCAGGTCCGGCATGACCCAAACAGCTTCCCAAACTTTCCAGCTGGAGACACAAAGAGATGGAAATTCATGAGAAACTCCCAGCATTCCAGAAATACCTGATGGAACCGAGGGTCAGGCTGCACACACACACACACACACACACACACACACACACACACACACACACACACACACAGACGGGTCCAGGTACTGGTTCTGGTCCAGACATGTTGGGTTCTGGTTCTGGTCGGCCTCAGCGGTCCGACCCCTGGTGTTGTGCTGGATGTGTAAAGCTGCTCCATGATGCCGTGTTGTTTTGGGTCGGAGCCTTTGAGGGGCCCTGAATGGGCCCCGGCAGGCGGGTCACCGCTAACGGATCAGCACCAACCTCCCTGTTGTTCAGGCAGAAAGGAGGCGGCGCTTCTGGGGGGCCTCACCTGGGGGGCCTCACCTGGGGGGCCTCACCTGGGGGGCCTCACCTGGGGGGCGTGGCCCTGTGTTGGCCCAGCTGTGGCTCTGAAAGCTGCAGTCATGTCGCTGTGATTTGTGTGTTGATGCGGCGCTGCAGGCTGCATGGCTGGTTCTGATTGGCCCCAGTTTCCCCAGTAACGTCTGATTGTTGTGTCCAATCAGAACCGGTGGGCGGATCCAGGATTCCTGTCGCGTCCAGCTGAGCTCCTGCTGCTAAACTTAGCATCAAACAAAACGGGCAGAAAACATCAGAAAGGATGCAGCTCAACTTTCACAAACTGGTTCAAACCAAACATTTAGTGTGAAGCTAAATATTGAATTAACAAATTAAATGTTTAGTTAAATTAAAAAACTAAATGTTTAGGTTGAAAACTAAAAATATAGCTAGTTAAATATCGAGCTATCAAACCAAATACTGAGCTCAGACACAAAATATTTAGTTCACAAACTAAATGTTTAAAATGTTGTTAGCTAAAAAACTGAGCTAGTTTGGATCTAAATGTTTAGCTAATAAGCTAAATACACGGCAGATAACAGCATATTTAGTTAGCTGACTAAATATTCAGTTTGAAGCTAACTAGCTCGGCTCAAACTGAATATTTGGGTTGAAGCTAAACGTTTAACCTCTAACTCTGATCTAAATATCCAGTTTGGATCTTAGCTGCAAAGTGGTGAACATGCAATTTTGAAAAATGAACTATTTTTTCTTTCATAGATTAAATAATCCAGATTATTGCTGATATTTTTAACTTTAGAAATGGTATTAAATCCCCTGCAGAGCCCAGTGGTTCTGCTGGAAAGGTTCTGCAGGTCGGATGGGTTCATGGCAGATGAGTTAAATCCTTGCGGGGGAACCAGTCTGATGTTGTATTTAATTTGGTTTAATCCGAATTAAATCTGAGACATTTTATGTAACTCCTGATTAAAAACACAAATCTGCTCTTCACCTGATGGAGGCAGGAGAACCGGTGTTAGCGGATCAGCTGCCGCGGGGTCATGTTCAGATTGCACCAATCTGTGTTTAATGCGAGGCGGAACCGAGAAAGTTCTGCTAACGGGCCGGGCCGGGCCGTGGCCCTCTAATGACAGGCTGGGCTGCGGTCCGGGTATTTGTGTTCACCATGCAGCCGTCCAGAAACAACAAGCTGCACGCCGGAGCGGCGCTGAGGAGGAGGTGGTGGTCTGGGTTCTGACCCGGTTTCTTCCTCTGACTGGCAGCTGCAGAACCAGATTTACTGAGCAACTTGCCATTTGGATCCAGACATATTCTGGATCTCAGATGAATTTCTGCTGTTTTTAACTGAATTATCCTTCAGTTTGACCACCTCAGCCTGGTTCTGTGAGGTTCTGGTCCAGTTCGGTTCGCTGACATTCAGGAATAAAACTGTTACATATTTACAAGATAAATTTCAAAAATTTTATGTCTTACTTTAACACCTTGAAATTGGGCCTCTGTCTCTTTAAGAAGCTCCTGCTCAGGTTGAAGCTCCGCCTCCAGGAAGTCGTCCCAACATGGCTCCTCTGTTAACCCTTTAACGTTTTTACCAGCGTCGCTCTGAGCAGCAGCTCTTAGAATCATGGATCAGTTTTCAGATGTTGCTGAGTTCCTCCATGTTGCTCCTCCATGTTGCTCCTCCGTGTTGCTCCTCCATGTTGCTCCTCCGTGTTGCTCCTCCATGTTGCTCCTCCATGTTGCTCCTGTGTTGCAGGTTCGACTACCAGGAGTTGCTCCATAACTCCACCTTCTGCCTGGTTCCTCGCGGCCGCCGCCTCGGCTCTTTCCGCTTCCTGGAGTCGCTCCAGGTAACCAATCAGTTTTCTCTCTCCGTCCATGATCCCACAGCATGATGCTGCCATCACTGTGCTACATTCTGGTCTCCTCTCCCACATGTTGACTGTCCCTACATGGTTAATAGGAAACATTTCTTCGTCATAAAGATCAGATTTGTGGAGTCCATTTTTCAAGATGGCTGCCGTTTTTGGCCTTTTAGCCAATTATTGCCATAAAATGTTGCCAGTTTTTATGAGCTGGTTGATCTTTACATCCCATCATGTTTTACACTTTGGTCATCCTGACCACACAACCTTAAAATAATAACAAACCAGAAACTGAGGATTTTGCTGTTAGTGAGTCTCAAACCAAACGTCAACAGGACAGAGAGGAGAGACGACGTTAGCGTTAGCTTCTGCTAATTTCTTACTGTGTTTAGTGTGTTAGCATTAGCTAAGATTGTTGCTGTGGCTCCTCCATGTTGCTCCTCTGTGTTGCTCCTCTGTGTTGCTCCTCTGTGTTGCTGTGGCTAATAACTCCTGATGATTCCAGTGTAAACATTTATTCTCCATTACAACAATGGCAGCCATTTTGAAAAATGTCCATCAGGGAAATAAATGATCTCTGTGGTTCCAAAATGAGTCGTTTATGATTTGATACCAAAAACATTTATTTAATTGGCTATTTTGTCTCAAAAAAAATTTTTCCTTGACAACCCTGGCGGCCATCTTGAGTGATGAGAAAAACAGATGAAATATTATGTGTTGTGCTATTATGTATGATTTGACACCAAAGATAAATGATGGACAATTTAGTGCAGAAATGAATTTCCCTGATGACGATGTTGAGATTTTAAGTTGCTAATATTTTTTACTGTATTTTATTTTCTAAACGAAGCGCCGTCTGTGCCAGGCCGGGACATTTTACTGAATTATCTCTGCGTTTATCGGACCGGGCCGACAGGAAGCAGCTCAGTTAGCGTATTGATCCATTTGAGTGTTTCCTGTTTCCTGCTGAGTGCTCCGGTTCTGACTCGGCCCGGCCCAATTTCAGCCTCTTAGCCTCAGACGGTCCATTAAGTGGTCCATCATGGTCCGGCCGGGCAGACGGGGCCGTCTGCGGCACAGAGTTCTGCCCTGCAACATGGACCCAGACGGTTCTGGAAACACTGGGCCCGGTTCCAGGGAACCGACCAATCAGCAGCAGGAAGCCTCTGTTCTACTTCCTGTCCCCTTCTAGGGTCCAGCCTGGCGTGTTGGGTTCGGTGCCAGTCAGACCCAGAGAGGAGCTGTGGCCGGGAACTTCCCCCCAGCTCCAGGGTGTTTGGATCTCCTCTCACGGAGCCTCTCTGAAACCGGTCCAGAACCACAGAACCCGGTTCATCCCAGCTGCATCCTAATTCCCTCCAGCAGCAGGTTTTCCCTTCCAGTTGCTGCTGCTGCCCCCTGCTGGGCTCATGGGGAACAGCAAGGTCCGGTCCACAGAACCCAGAGGACGGGAACTCTAGAACCGGACTGGTTCTGTTCTGCTTCAACCTCAGAGCCGGACTCAGCTCCCACTAAGTCACTGCAGAGGAATGCTGGCCTCGTTCAGACCTGACCCCACCCAACTGTGTGTGTGTGTGTGTGTGTGTGTGTGTGTGTGTGTGTGTGTGTGTGTGTGTCCAGGCGGCCTGCATCCCCGTCCTGCTCAGTAACGGCTGGGAGCTTCCCTTCTCTGACGTCGTCCAGTGGAACCAGGCCGTCATCGAGGGAGATGAGCGACTGCTGCTGCAGGTAACACACACACCTACACACCTACACACCTACACACCTATACACACACACACACACACACACACCTACACACACTATACACACACACACACACTACACACTACACATCACACACACCTACACACACACCACACCTACACACACACACACACACACACACACACACACACACACACACACACACACACACTAGTGTCTTTTTCTAAGTGAAACGAGAGCAGAAACATTTCCTTCAGAACCAGAACCTCAGATTAGTCCAAACTTCCTGTGAGCCTCGGAGCGGACAGGAAGTCAATGTGTTCCTCTAATGAAGCTCGAATTACCCAAACAGAACCGGCGCCGAGAACTAATTATCTTCCTGAAGGCAGAATCCATCTAAATTATCCTCCATGTTCAGATCCAAGTTCTGGTTCTGGTTCTGCTGTCCAGCCTGAACATGAGTCTTCCTCTGACTCTCCTCCTCCGGCCGCGTCCAGGTGCCGTCCACCGTGCGCGCCGTCCCGAACGGGCGAGTCCTGCAGCTCCGCCAGCGGACACAGATGTTGTGGGACGCCTACTTTTCCTCTGTGGACAAGATCGTCCTCACCACCCTGGAGGTGAGTCCAGAGTCATCCGGGCCGGTTCTGCTGAGTCTGATGTCGGGCTTCCTGCTGAGATAAAACTGCTTCCTGTTTCTGCCCAGATCATCAAGGACCGGGTTTTCTCCCACATCTCTAGGAACAGATACATGTGGAACTCCCTGCCGGGCGGCCTGCTGGTTCTGCCAGAGTTCTCCACTCACCTGGCGCACTTCCCCTTCTACTACCTGGGACTCGGTACGCGGGGCCGGGAACCAGGGGCCGGGGGCCGGGAACCGGGAACCGGGGGCCGGGGGCCGGGGGCCGGGAACCGGGAACCGGGGGCCGGGAACCGGGAACCTCTTCAACCCGCGGCCATCTCTCTGTTTCACTTCCTAAAACAAAGTTCTTTTGGATTGAAGGTTGATGTCGGTTCTGCTTTGGGAGGAGAACCGAGCCGTTTGGCCTGCCGGGTCTGCAGGCTTCAGCAACTCAACCTTAAGACTTTTGTGAAAGGAATATAGACTAAAGAAATGTGCAAACTTCATCCAAAGGGGTAAAATGACATTGAGCTAGCGAGCGAGCTAGCATGGGAATTAGCATTGAGTCACAGAGTGAAATGAAGATTTTTGCCTGTGACAGAAAAATCCCACAAGAAAAATACCTAAAATATATGAGATTAAATATCTTAATTGTAGATACATGAATGAAAGACTTGACGCACATTTAGCTGTGGTTCTGACCCAGACCCAGCCTGTTGTTGGGTCCGGTTCTGATTGGTTCGGACCCTCTGACCTGTCTTCTCTGTCCGCCAGGGGTCAGTCCGGGCCGCGAGTTCACCGCCGTCATCCACGCCGCCTCGCCGCTCGTCTCCCAGTCTCAGCCAATCATGAAGCTGCTGCAGGTGGTCTCCAGGTCCAAGTACTGCTCACAGGTAAAGAAACGGACCCGGCTAAAGAATTCGCTCCGGCCCGAACGCCGCGCAGCGTGGCGCTGTGGGCCGCCGTTTGTGACAATCAAAATAAAAAGACATTTTAGCATAAGATGAAAAATGGAGTTTCATTTTTCAAAGTTATAGTTTCACCTTGTGATTCATTTATTCATCTCCCAATTTCAGGCTGAATGTTTAATAACATGCTAAATATTTAGTTTGTACCAAACGTTTGGCTCCTGAATTAACGAACAACGTGGTGAGAATAACTGACGGCGCCCCCTGCGGGTCGCCCTGAGGCAGACTCCTTCATCAGAGGACGATCGGATCCAGTAGGTCAGAATCGGTTCTGGAACTGGATCCTCCTCCAGAGTGAATCCTGAACCAGTCCCAGCTGGACCCGAGCGGGGTTCTAGAGGTTCTGGACCCGAGCGGGGTTCTAGAGGTTCTGGACCCGAGCCGGGTTCTAGAGGTTCTGGTGCTGATCCGGTCTCTGCTTCCAGATCATCATCCTGTGGAACAGCGAGAAGCCGCCGCCCAGCCGCAGCAAATGGCCGCCCATGCCCGTTCCCCTCGTTGTCACAGACGGCAGGAGGAAGGTGAGAGCCGTGATGTCACTTCCTGTTTGTTCCACAGCTGCATCTCACCTGCTTTTCTCCTCTCAGACCACCAGCCGCTTCCTGCCTCACGTCGCCATAGAAACGGAGGCGGTGCTGAGCCTGGATGAGGACACAGTGCTGCTGACCAGCGAGGTGTGAGGAGATGGACACACACACTCACACACACACAGGCACACACACACACACTCACACACACACACACACACACACACACACACACAGGCACACACACACACACACACACACACACACACACACACACACACACACACACACACACACACACAGG
This sequence comes from Poeciliopsis turneri, assembly GCA_922788865.1. Lineage (NCBI taxonomy): Eukaryota > Metazoa > Chordata > Actinopteri > Cyprinodontiformes > Poeciliidae > Poeciliopsis > Poeciliopsis turneri. The sequence continues at coordinate 649,902 of CAKLNU010000860.1, forward strand.
CACACACACACACACACACACTCTCACACACACACTCACACACACACACACACACTCCCGGCCTCCTCTCTGCAGGTGAACTTCGCCTTCCTGGTGTGGCTCAGCTTCCCGGACCGGATCGTTGGCTATCCGCCCCGGAGCCACTTCTGGGACCCGCTGAAACGCGCTTGGGGCTACACGTCCAAATGGACCAACGAGTACTCCATCGTCCTGACCGGCGCCGCCTTCTACCACAGGTCCGCTTCATCAGACGGTCTGGGTCGGATCAGAACCGGATCCGGTCTGGATCTGATCACAGGGACAGAAATAAATCGATTTCTCATCCTGAGAATGGATTCAGTTGTTGGTCTTTGCTTTGCATTACGCGTCTAAGCTAACCTGATACTGAAACACTGAGTTCAGAATGTTGTGCATAAATCTATTTTTGGCTAAATATAAACTAATTGCTTTATAAATATTTGATTTGCTTACTCTTCTTCTCTTTTTTCTGACTTTGAAATAATTTCATCTCTATTTCTGATGGACATAAACATCAGAATTATTTCAAAAGATTTAAATCTAATTACATAAATATTAAATCATCATGTTTTATTTAGGGCTGGAACTTCACTGTGTTCATTCTCATGTTCTAATGCATTTTTAATGCAATTCATCACTTTCATTTCTGTGTAAAATGTGTTTCCAGAACCTTCGTACTGATGCGTTTCTGGTTCTTCAGGAAGGTTTTACTGAGCTGCTCACAGCAGCATCTCTGGTTGCTTTCTGCTTCTGAATGATCTGATTGGACGCTGCAAAAGGCTGCTGTGCTAAAAGGTGTTAGCTCATCACTGAAGCATCTTAATGCTAAACATGTAGCGGCTAAACTGGCGTCCAGTTCTGGAGAAGATCCATGAATATCTTTAAGTTTGCTCCAACATGATTGTGGAAGAACCTGCATAACATAGAAAACTATAAATATTTTCATTTTTTGTGTCAATTATTTGGTTGCAAAAATGGTTTTTGAATTAAAATGTTGCTTATTTTGACGATTAAAATGTTATTAATTCCAGATGGTTGTTAGCGCCATGAAACATTTTAATCCCACCTCTAGTTTTTATTTACGCTCTGACTTCCTGTGGGCGTGTCCCTGCAGGTACTACAACTTCCTGTTCTCCCACTACCTGCCCCAGTCCCTGCGGACGCTGGTGGACCGGACGTCCAACTGTGAGGACATCCTGATGAACTTCCTGGTGTCGGCGGCGACTCACCTGCCGCCTGTTAAAGTGGCTCAGAGGAAGCAGTACAAGGAAGCCCCGCCCCCTCAGGTACGTCCTCCTGTACGTGGACAGCTTGTCTGAACGTCTCTGATGCGTCCTGTCGTCCCCCAGGGCACGAAGAGCGCCCCCTGGGCCAACCCGGAGCACTTCACCCAGAGGCAGGAGTGCGTCAACACGTTCGCCAGCTGGTTCGGCTACATGCCGCTGGTCCACTCCCAGCTCCGCCTGGACCCCGTCCTCTTCAAGGACCAGGTGTCCATCCTCCGGAAGAAGTACAAGGACCTGGAGCGGGCGTAGCCGTGGGACCGGACCGGACCGGACCGATTGAACCGACCTGAGGCGCACGGGTCCAGTCCTCCATGCGGACCGGTTCTGGCGGTTTTGGACGGATAGAGTCCATGTGGACGGTGAAAGACTTTCTCTGACGGACGGTGACAGAACGCCAGAGGGACCGGTACCGGTTCTGCTCAGCCCACAGCAGAACTTTGCAGGAACCGTCGATAATAATGAACTGATTGTTCCACAGGAAAATGTTGTCAAACAATAAAATGATTTCTATCAGAACCAATACTGGTTCTAAATGCAGGTCCGGTTTTGTGATCCGGGTTTCTATTCCAAACAGAACAGGGAGTGTCCGGTTCTGGTTCTAACCAGAGTCCAATCAGAAACCTGAACATAAACAGACAAAAGCATCTTTATTTCTGCATAATCTGTGATTAGAGCAAAACCAGCAAACAGCTGGAATAAATTATCTGAATCCCAGTTTGATACAAAAATTATTGCTGCTATAGATTATAACTCTATAATCTGAGTTATAGAGAAAAAAACTCATTTACTTACCAGCTTCTACATTAAACTGTTGGTTTCAACCTGTTTCATTAGCAAATTCTTAATTTGAAGCTAAATACTTAGTTTTGAATAGTTTGCTACAAACTAAACATTTAGTTTGTAATTTAGTTAAAATATCTGGGTTTTATACTGAGTATTTCTAGATCAATAAACTGAATATTCATCTTGCTAATTAGTTTAAAATCAACATTAATGAATGAAAACTGAAGATTTTGATTCATTTGAATTGAAATTTGACTTTGAAGACCAAAGATTTTACATGAATGTTTGACTAACTTTACAACAGAAGCAAAAATCACTTTAATGATTAATGTTTCATTTATCAGAATTATTAACAGGATCGTTTTAACTTTTATCTAAAACAAAACAAAAAACAGCTTCAGCGATGAAACCATGACGGTTCTGAAAACCCACAATGCACCTTGATTCAGCTGATGAATCAGGGTTCTGGTCGGGTTCGGTGGGTTCTGGGCCGGAAGTCAGCCGGGATTAACGGGAATCCTGCCGGGATTAACGGGAATCCTGCCGGGATTAACGGGAATCCTGCCGGGATTAACGGGAAACACTCAACATGTTAAAAAAAGGTTTATTTCATACAAAAGCAGGTCAGTTTACAAAAACACAGACGCCTCCCTGCGACAGACTGGCGACCTGTCCAGGTGACCCCGCCTCTCGCCCGGAACGCAGCTGGAGAGGAACCAGCAACTCCCGACCCCGTTAGGGAGAAGGGTGACGGAAAATGGATGGATGGATGGACAGACGCCTCCCAGTGAGGAAACAGGAGAGCGGCGCCCCCTGCTGGAGCAGCAGGAAGTGCAGCCAGCTCTGAACAAACTGAGTCACTAGCTGCCTGAGGAAGAGGAGGAGGAGGTCATGCATCTTCATCACTTCCTGAGGGTCAGCATGGCGTTGACGTCCCACAGCAGGTTCCTCATCTGGTCCATTAGAAACTTCATCTCCTGGTTCTTCTGTCGGACTTTCTGTGGGCAGCAGAACATCTGGGTCAGACCACGGTCCAAAGCAACAGAACCAGAACCATCTGAGCCGTGTTCTTTATGTTTGATAAAAACATACAAAATTACAAACATAAAAACAATGAATCGACTGAAGATAAATTGTTCTTTGATTCTTCATTCGGTTAAAATTCGGTCCGATCTTTAAACTGGGTTCGCTCAGAACCGTTTCAGCGGCTCGGCCCCATCCAGCAGGGGGCGCCGCTGGTTATCAAGCAGAGCAACCAGTTGATGCTGAATCAAAGATGGCGGCCATAATGGAACGGGAAAGAGAAACGGAGTGGGATGCAGAAGGTTGTTGATGCGATTATCACCTTTAGATTGATAATCGATAACCTGCATCTGTTCTCTGAACCAGTTGAAGGTCTGCTGCCGAGGCAGTGCTGCCCCCTGGAGGCGTCTGCAGGGACCTGCATCATCACCAACCTGGACTTCAGCTGGTTCTGGAGGCCATCAGCTGATCAATCAATCAATCAATATCATTGAAAAGCTGCCGCTTTGACAAACACTGCAAACAATTGACCCCCAGTAAGTAGTTAGTACTTACTGGGTGCAGAATGTTTACTATAATTATGATTTTTATTTTTTTAATATAGTTTTGGTTACAGAAACTTCAGAATCTGTTTGTTTTCTTTTATTTTGGAGATTTTAAATGTTTTCTGGCTCCAGTGTCACATTTTCTTTAGAAATTAAAAGTTTTCTTGGTCTTGCATTATTATGTCACCGTTCATATTATAAATAATAATAATTCATTATTATATTAAAATATTTTATGTTTTTGGTTCCAAAATGACATCATTATCATTGATCACAATCATTTCTGGGCATTTTATCGTCCAGCATCGTTTGTTGGGTCGCTAACATGAACAGAACCAGAACCGTGAACAGCAGGTAACTGGGCTTCTCACCTCCAGAACCTCCTGGCGCTCCTGGACGACGGCCGGGCTGCAGGGCTCCGATCGGACCGGAACCAGCTCCTCTCCGGCGTACGGGACGAGCTGAACACACACAACCACGCGGATCGGATCAGATCTTAACGGATACCGCTGTTAGAACCCGGGTCCGGCTCGGCCCTCACCTCCGTCGGCGCCTCCTGGAGGTCAGAGGTCATCTCCACGCAGCGCTCATACAGCAGCCGCAGCTTCCTGAAGAGCAGGGCGAGCTGCCGCAGGTGTTCCTGCAGCTTCCCGAACCGGTCCTGGTACACGGCATGGCTCTGGGTCACTCCGTTCGGGAGCTGGGTCACACACAGGCAGATGTCAGAACCAGAACCAGAGCTGGACCAGTCAGGAACATTTTTTCTTCCATTTAAGCTGGACAGCTTGTTTTTATTTTTAACTTAAAAATAAAAGATCAAATGATTTATTTTCAAAGAAATACTTCAAATAAACGGCAAAATGAAAATAAACAGAAAACCATTTAAAAACCCGCCAGCAGGTCCATTAGAACCACAAGGTGCCCTTCCAGCCCCTGGAGAATCTGACCCCAAAATGCCTGTGTACGCCCCTGGTTCCGACCCGTTCACCGGTTCCGTTCACTCCACGGAATCTCTCACCGAGGAGATCCACTCTGGATCACCGAGGTTCCTCCGGACACACCTGCGGCTTCTCACCTGCGTGGCGCGCGTGATCTGGAAGATCTCCATGGTGCGCGTGACGATGTCCTGCACGGTCTCCTGGCCGATCCTGCAGAGGAACACCGGGGAGATCTCCCGCAGCGCCCCGGGCGGAGGCTGCTGCTGCGGGGGCGGCGCCGCCATCAGGCCGGGGCAGGAAGTGACCGCGGGGCCGATTAACCTCGGGGCGGCTGGTGTTCGATTCCAGACGCTCCTCCGCTCATTTAAACCCACCGATCCTCCGCTCTGCTCACCGCGGGCTCGTTGCGTCACTTCCGGCTGCTGGCGGGGAGCCTCTAATTCACATACTGCCCCCCCTGGTGGAGCCTGGTCATTACAGCCAGCTCACTGGGGATGACGTCACCAAGCCAGGTGGAGAATCAGGTTTGTCTGATCTCAGCATAATAAATGAATTCCTCTGGACTCACATTCAACCTACCAGAAGCTGAATGCTGGACTCTGTCCACCAGAGGGCGACAGAATCCAGATTTTAATCTAACCTGTGTGAAGATGAGACCATAAACCTGCTTATTAGAAAGTTTATAATTAACTAGAATCATTTATTTTTGAATCAAATTATGGGATGCCCTTTTTATTATCCTGCAACAATTTATCATAAAAGAAAAAAATGGGTACATTTTTCAAAGGAACATTTTCACCTTGTTTATTCATTTCTAAATGTCAGTTTCAAACAGTTAAAATGGTAAATATTTAAATCAGAGCTAAATATTTAGCTTCAAACTAAATGTTTAGTTTGGAGCAAAAATATGTAGTCAGTAAACTAAACACTCAGTATATAGCATTTATGTTTAAACAGCAGTTTAATGATGGAAATATGTCACTTGTCACTTATTAACTTGCTTTAACCTGCTTCTTCATTGAACCTGTTTATGATCATTGTTAAAGTTCAACAACAATCATAAACAAGAATAAAAGCTTTGGCTAAATTAAAAACAGCCAAATGTAGCGTTTAACTCTGAAATGTTTGACTGAAAATCTGCAGAACATCAGGAAAGAAGAGATGAAAGAAGTGATGGAGGATGTTGGTGGATCTTATCCAGCATCACGGCGAATCAGGAAGTGCCTCACAGTTTCCACCCAGCATGTAAATATCAGCTGCGTTTGCATGAGCTCCGGTTTCCTAGGAGATATGAGGGACATCCGAGTCACGACAGCATGAATATAATCAAACATAACACATCAGTCACATTTACATCTACACCATTTACTGTATAGATTCACATGGGTTTCTAACTCTTTTAATTATTAGATTCCTCAAAGCAATATTTATATGCATTTGGTTGGTTTTATTAATTTATCTGGTGAAAAAACCTGAACTGAACATTTAAATTATAACATTTCTTCACTTGGAGGAAATCTCCTGCAGCTAGTTTATGTTATTTGTTATATTTTACTGTTTTATTTGTTTGTTTGTTTTTTTGTTTTATAATTAAAATGTTTCAGTCAGACCTACTGAATTCATAAAGTGGCTCCAAACAGAATACAGACCCAGCTGAAAACAAAGGAGTTGTTCCTGCACACTGTCACCACATGCTTGTTGGGATTTCCTCAGAAAATCTTTCTGTTAGCACCAGGAAGAATTAATTAAATTAATTACATAAACTTTAACATGTCAAAATGAACACAATCAGTTGAATTTTTCATGGCCAACCTTGTACCTTCTTATTACCGTGTTTTTGGTACGACTGTAAATCTGTCGCACCTCCGCCAACAGCAGACTCTTTGCACAGCAGTTTCCTCCATGTACACTTCGCTGCAGCCTGCAGAAAGGGGCGGGACGGACCGCTGTCAGTCTCATACCTTATATGGAAATGGGACTATTACATTCCGGAAATGAAGGGGGCGCCAGTGACACCATTTCCTGTACCAGCCGTGTTTTAATAATAATAATAATAATAACGCATTTTATTTGACAACGCCTTTCAAAACACTCAAAAACACTTTTAACATTTAAAATTAAGTACAAATTAACTACAAATTAAACAGTAAGGAAATGACATACCACATGTTACGTTACGTGGTATGTCCCGTTTTTATTTTTAAATCTTTATTAAATCTGTTTTCGGATGTTAAAATTATATTATATTATAATATAATTTTATATTATAACAAACAATCTAAAATAAGCAATAATAAGGAATTATTATGGAGATTATTTATCTATCCTTACACCCTAACTATCCCAAACATAAGTCATAAAACATAAATTAAATTAATATTTTAGAGACAAATGTACATTACATTAAGAACACATTTATCCATCCATTAATTATTATTATATTAAATCTTATCCGTATAGCGGGTGGTGAGAGCTGCTGATGGACAGATCGCCAGTCCATCGCAGATTAAGAAAACAGATAGAAACAAATACTTTCTGGTGTTGAAATTCAAATAATAGATTTTGATGTTGTGAACAGTATTCTTAAAATAAATAAGTTAAAATCTAAAATATAATATCCATTGCCTTATTTAATAAAGACTAGATGGAAAAGAGGTTTAGTCAACAATTTTGGCCAACCTGGTCCGTCCATTCACAGCACTTTTGTTCTGTTTATTTGCCAAATATTTTTCTTATGATTCACATTGTGAATATAATTTACAAACAAATTAAATGACTTTTGAACTTCTAACAAGCTAATAATGTCTTAACCAGTAAACTGGTTGGTGTCCCATTATTCCGTTTAGAAATTATAAATCTATTCTAATTGCAATCGATTCATAAACTGTGATCCAAAGACCTTAAATATGCAATTGTTGCAAAACCCAAAGTGATTAATTTAAAACTTTAAATCTCCTCCACTCTTCAGAAACTCCGGCTTGATGTGCAACTGCTGAGCTTCCATCACCTCCACCTGGTCTCCACCTTCTCTCAGCTCACCTTTAACCTTATGTTTGTATTATGACTTTAAACTAAACAATGTTTCTGTATGTGCTTGCTTTATCATAAAACAACAGTTGATTCTGACTGTTAAAACTCAAACAACTTAGTCAGGTTAGTAAAGAAAATTTGTATTGATTCCAGTCATTGTTTAAAATTATAGGAAACATTGTATTTACACATAAAATATTGCAAGTTATTAACTTAGCATGTATTTCAAATTTTTAAAACAAGGTTATCCAATTGCTAAACATTGTTACAATACATTTAAAACTAATTTATGGGTTCTACGCTCGCCAACAAAATACAGCCACAATGTAACTCTGTGTGGAAACGACACCATTTCTGTAAAAACTAATAATGTAAATCAACTGAGCTACAACAAAAGGAACATTCAAAAATGTACATAATATTGGAATAACACATTACGAAAATTAATGACTGAACAAGTCAAAAGGCAAATGTGCTTCAGCATAAATGATTTAAAATGGCATTTCACAAAAAAACAAACAAAAAAAACAAAAACCGAACAATGTGTGACAACTGAAATGTGTGAAATACTATAGAAAACAACTAATATTGTCCTAGCATTCAGTACTGGCATTCAGGGCAGTGTCCAGGTATGTCATCAGAGTCGTAACGAGGGAACTCTCCTCATCTTCCATGTCTGGTGAAGCTCACAGTCTTTATATTGCTGGTTGCAGGAAGAACATCTGCCTTGAATGATTCTGAAAATGTAGCCCAGCTGATCTCACCTGTTGATGAAAAACAGATTTTATGTAGTTGAAATCTAATTTCACATGTTTCAGGTGAAAAAGGTCAAAGGTCCTTACCATCTAGCCAAGCAAAGTGAGTCTTCTTCCTGAACACTGGGTCAGACACAATGGCTTCAAAGCACTTGCAGGTCAATGCCAAGGTGAGGTAAGATGCATCTCCCTGTGCCAGAATCACCTCCTGGAGAACAGCTTCCAGTTCAATCAAAGGCATCTGAAAATAATAATCATAAAAAAACACAGGTGCATTGCAAGACTCATACAGGAAGAATGGCTATGACATGATTATGAATGAATATTAAAAAATGAATAAAATTAAAACATGTATATACATTGCAGATCTGTTTAAACAAGACGTGATTCATTCTCACTCAGAACAGAGCAAGGACACAGCCTGATGGCTACTAAGATAAAAGAAAAAGGTTATTATACAAATGATTGGTAGAACGAAAGGCATGTTTGAATTAATCACTGTAGATTCTTTAACTTTGTTGTTACTGTTTTGTAGGATTTAACAATTAATTATAGAAATCACAATGTCTTCCAGATAAATATATATTCTGCAAAAAATGAATTGAAATTGTAGAAGTGATATTGCTCAAACAGCCAAGAGCAGATATTAACTTATTAGATTTACTCAATTACTCTGTAACTTTGACAAAAAAATAAATAATTAGGACAATTTTTCCAAATGTTATACTCTTTGAGTTAATTTTGTTGATACACAACATAATGCGAGTAACTTAACTGAATGAAGAACACATTTTAATCCATTAAAAAATTAAAACACGATACACAGATAAAAGTTTATGTTAGGTTTCTTCTAACCTTAATTTGTTGTCTTGCATTAAAATGTTTCCTTTTTGGTTTTAAAATACCTAACAGTGCACATAACTTCATTTTTATTAATGTCTGCTGAAATAAATGGGTAATATTACATTGCATATTATAATCAGTGAAACAGTACTTAATAATAGCCATTTCACCAAATACTTTGTTACTTTTAAATGTGTAGTTTGCTGCACAGTTACTAAAAATACATTGATGGGTACCGTTATGTACCCATCTCTGGGTACTACAGCCACTTATGATGGCAGCTGTTAGCTTATAAAAAATATTAAGACTTTCCAGAAATTTAACATTGGTGTACAAAAACATATTTAAAAAATATTAACCTTTAAAAATAAAAACACTAGGGAACTGATAAGTATGTAAAAACCATTCATTAGTGTAGTTTTGCATACCGTTGTGTTGAACCACAGCAGTTCTTGCTATGTGGTTCTGAACCTTGTTGGACTCATCGGCCCTGGATGAGCAACGCGTTCATACAGCGCGACGCGTTCACACAGCGCGACGCGTTCACGCAGCGCGACGCGTTCATACAGCGCGACGCGTTCATACAGCGCGACGCGTTCACACAGCGACGCGTTCATACAGGACGGAAGAATTTCCTCTCCGTTCCGACTGTTGCAAAGACACGTGCATCTGTATAACAAAAATAGAAAAACAAATTCTGAGCATAAAATACATTTTTCAATGATACATTTTTCTACTTTTAGATTTTTATCTAATGGTGGCCTGCACGGAAATAATTAGCTATGCTACATGCTAAAATTAACCTTCCCGAACTACGAATTTCACTCGTTTACAGCCGTCAATTATATTTTCAACCTAATCTAGAAAAGCGTATTGATTTACTCTGTAAAAACAGTTTTGATAAGGTAGAAAATACCTTTTGCTGACTTCCTGGTTGTTCCATTGTGAATCACGTGCCGATCGGGGAAACCTCTCAAACTTCTTCCAGTCAACCTCTTAGCCCCGCTTCTTTAAGGTATTTATACTAGTGATTGTGAAAATAGCGCCCCCTTCATTTCCGGAATGTAATAGTCCCATTTCCATATAAGGTATGAGACTGACAGCGGTCCGTCTCCGCCCCTTTCTGCAGGCTGCAGCGAAGAGACCTTTTTCACGCTTCCGGGTTTTTAAAGCGGATCGTTGGACAACTTCCGGTGGCTATAGCGTTAGCATTACAAGGCTAGGCAAATGGCTCAGTCTCGGCGCAGTTGTTTTTGTTCAGTCCCTGGTTGTTCATGTGGGGAAAGAAAACAGCCATATCTGTCCTATCATGCGTTCCCGATGGATCCGGACCAACGGAGGCAGTGGATCCAAGCGATCGGAAGAGATGAAGGTCCCGACTTTTGCATAAAGACGGGGAGCACTTTCGTATGTTGCCGCCACTTCACGTCGGAGGATTTTGTTAGCGGATCCACCAGCAGCCGCCTTAGAAGTGGAGCTGCTCCTTCCCTGTTTGCCTGGAATAACTTCACTGCACCGGCAATGAGAGAGTCTGCTTTGGAGAGGGATAAGAAACGGCAGTTTGTCCTCTCAGCAAGCTAGCAGGCTAAAGATGCTACTGCGGACCATGATTATACTGCACATCCACCCGCAGGTAAACGTCTAATTAAGATAATACATTGTATATATTTTCCATGTAAGATCATTTCAGTCAAATATAACTGTTACTATCATATTATTATTATTATTATCATGACCACATAATAATGAAATTATGAGATTATGTGGTTATGTATTTTGTGGAGAGATTATGCTGTTTTTCACAAACTGTACTGGCAAATACATTTCAGAATGTAATCAGAATATAATTGAAAAGTTTAAATTATGTTTGTCTCCAATATTCCACGTAATTTAGCAAACTAAGTTAAGCTTCGTTACGATGTTTGTGTAGTTCATATACTGTAGCTAGCGGTTAGCTCGCTAAGCTACGTGTTTTCTTACCTTGATAGCGGTGGATCTATTTTTCGTGGAAGAACTTTTATCCTTTCCACGTTTGTTGGTGGATGAATTAGCCGCTGTGATTTCCTCCGCATCAGCGAAAGAAAGGGCTGGTAAATTAAGTAAGGACGATGAAAAGGACCGGAGGAGGAGAGCCATTTTTCAGAGTACTTGGAATTACAGTCATCAAAACAGGAAGTGCCGCAGCCCTTTCAGATACAGCTTCCGGTTGCCGTGAAAAAGGTCTAGACCCTCTCGTTTCCCCGTTCAGGCAAAAGCGGCTCGTCGTTTCCGGTCTGTTGAAAATGGCACTGGGTCTTTGCAGGGTTTGTCCAAAGTAACATTAATGATGAACATGGATAAGAAGCCGCAACAACAATCTGGAGAAAGAATTTAATACGTTCGACTCGTCATACGTTCACGTTTTACTTTCTTTGAACTTTGTAACTAACATTAGCTTTAGCTTATTGTGGCTAACATTAGCTTTAGCTTATTATGGCTAACATTAGCTTGAGCTCATTGTAGCTAACATTATCTTGAGCTCATTGTACTAACATTAGCTTTAGCTTATTATGGCTAATGTAACCTGCAATTAATCAAAGACTTTTATTTTTGCGGGCCCACTTCCTGTGTTATCCCAAACTCTCCAGCTTATTTAAAGCCCGCCTCCAGCGCGCAGTTTAAACATGCTCAGCTGTGTCACTGTGATTGTGGCTTCCTGCTGTTTGCGTCTTCGGCACAAACGCACGCAAATCTTTGAATACACTGATTTAATTGCTCGGTGAGTTTATTTAATAGCACTATTGCTTTTATATTTGAAACTTTTGCTGGATTGCTCATTGGAGCGTTGTTTTTAGAATTATTGGCAGGGCTTACCTGGACCGTCACCTGGATTCTGTCCCAGCTGATTGTGGCCCAGTACGCCCCACTCTCTGAGAAGGTAACTGGTGTCTGAATTTTGTGTGTTTTGACACATTTACGTAGATTTTAAGGCAGTGAAGTTAAAATGAAATTGATTAAAATGTAGCTACACTTAAGGTTGATATTGCGCAATATATTTATTTTTCCCTTTTTCTCACTCTGCTTGAGTATTTGATTTATTTTAATTTTTTGGATATTTTGTTTTATTTTATTTGAATTATGGTTAAGTTAACCTGATTATTGAAATGTTTATGTATAATTAGAAATTATGCAATTGCATTCAATGTGCATAAACTAAATGCTTAAATTTAATTATTTCTTTCTGTACTATGTTTGTACATAATTGTTGATAAAAATACTTAATGGGTTTTCTGACCTTTTAGGTCGGGTTCCTGATGGATCAGATCCTTACCCGGATCTGAAGATGGTGAGCTAAGAACAAAAGAATTATGGACTTCATGATTTTGGATACTAATTTATTTTAAGTCAATTATCTTGTCTCCCTGTACTGTGCAATTGTCTGTTTTTATACAAATCACTTAATATATATACACAAAAGCCCAAAGGACTGTTTCTGTTTTTTTTTTTCATTCACACCTCAGACTCCTTAAAGGGCCACTCTTCTGACGCTGCTTTTGTAGCCACAGTTAGCTGCTTAGCCCATAACTGTTACACTAACATTAGCTTGAGCTCATTGTACTAAGATTAGCTTTAGCTTATTATGGCTAACATTAGCTTGAGCTCATTGTACTAACATTAGCTTTAGCTTAATGTAGCTAACATTAGCTTGAGCTCATGCCAGTAGACAAGGACATTTTTCTTGTGCTAAATGTGCTATTTAATATCTAAACAGTTTAATCCACACTAACAGAAAATGTTTTTACCTTATATTGTACTTTTTATTGTTGTTAGTGTCAAACAGAGACCAAGCAACTGGAAGTTACTGTTTGGTTTTTGCTTCTGAAGCATCAGGAAGCACAACAAGAGCAGCTCTGGTGTCGCGTTCAGCCGCCTGCTCAGGTTCAAACATGTTGTGCTGCAGTGATCTTAAGGTCTCCGTGTTATTTTGTTTTATTGCCTTTGCATGTTTGTTGTGAAGCAGGACGGATCAGTTGCTCTCTCGTTCCCATTAACTCTCTTTCAGGCTGAATGCAGAAGTGATTCCATGGAAAAAACTCAGGAAGCTCCTTTATTGATCTGATCTGATCTGGAGTGAAATGAAGGTTGGAAACTTTGCTGTGCAGCGTTAGCTTTAGCTGGTAGCCGCCATCTTCCTAATTCAGGATCATTTGGAAATCCATGAAAACTTAAAAGCTCATTATGTTAAGAAGATAACAAAGTGCTGGTCTCACTGGTCCAACTGGTCTCACTGGTCCAACTGGTCTCACTGATCCCACTGGTCTCGCTGGTCCCACTGATCCTACTGGTCCCACTGATCCTACTGGTCCCACTGATCCTACTGGTCCCACTGATCCTACTGGTCCCACTGATCCTACTGGTCCCACTGGGTTTCATTTCTGCATCTAGGCAATCTGATTGGACGCTGGAAAAGACTACTGTTGTGTTCAAACTGTGCTAAAAGCAGTTAGCCTATCAGCTATGCTAGGCTAAAATAGCATCTCAATGCTAAACATGTTGCTAATGATAGAGTTCATTTCTAAAGAAGCTGAACTTTATTCCAATCTGAAAAAAATGATAAAAATCTTTCTTGTCGAGCTCATATGACTATAAATAGGATTTCTGAATTAAAAGTCTTGTTTTTATTTTATTAAAATGCAATTAATTGATTACAGATCGTGTCATGAACTCCACTGAACATTTTAATGCCCATAAGCAATTTTTCAAAATTTATATGAAAAATTATGTTTGCTGCGAAATGGATTCAATAAAACTGGATGGTTTCTGTTGTGTTTTGGCTTTAAATGTTTGTTGAAAATTATTCACAACATGAATCTAAAGTTCAGATCAGTTCTGATGAAATGAGATAAACATCCCATAAACAACAAGAAAGTGTCAAAAACCAAATGTCAGGCCTGCGATGAGGAAACGCTGCGGCGGGAAGTGAAAGAGTTCAGCTGAGATTAAAGAGGATGAAACACAAAACAAACGGGAAGGTCCAGCATCTAAACAGAAGAAACCGATAAACAGATTAAATAAAAATGGCTGCTGCTTCCTCTGTGCTCTGTTTAGTGTTACCATGGCAACTAAACCAGTGAAACCAGCGCTGCAGGGGAGACTGGGCTCCCTGCAGCGTTATCTGTGCTGCAGCAGGAAAATTGCTGCAGCTGATAAAAGCCACAAAGAGCAGCTTGTCTCCCGGAGCAGAACAGCCAACCTTTCTGTTTCTGTGACCTCTGACCTTTAGGTGAGGCCCGCACAGCCTGACCTGGAGCTCCGGCCTGGAACTGAACCCTGCAGGGGCAGCAGGCTGGAAGCTGTTTGCTCTTTTTAAGGAGATGAAATTTTTCTCCAGATAAAGTTCCACTTTCGCCTCAAATCGGGAAAGAAAAGCCGAGTTTTTCTGACGCAGGAAGCGGCCGGCAGCTTAACGCCAATAAAACCACCAGCCTGACCAGGAAGCCCGTGTTATCAGCTCATAGCTGCTGGTTTCTGTGGTTTCCTCCCAGTTTCAGATGATTTATCGTCTGAAACTGGTTCAAACTTTCTCTCAATCTGGGAGAGAAAGTTTGGTGGAGGAAAGACAGTTTGCTGTCTGATCAAATCTTTTTCTTTAAACTTTAAAAGTCTTGAATAAAAACAAAGAAAATATATTCAAATATAGAAAAGTTGTTTTTCTCCTTGTGGAACATTTTCCTGTTGGCTTTTTGAAACATAAATGTTTTATAGTCAAAATATGCAATAGAAAAACACAAGTGGTCAAAAATTTTTCATCATTTTTTAATTCTCTTTCAAGAAAAACAATATTCCTCAAGGAAACAAAAATGAATGTTTCAAAGCAGAATGTTTTATTTATTTCTTTTACTTTTGACATTTAAAGTAAAGAGAAAAAAAATGTGTTCAGAGTGGAAACAGAAGAACTGAGAGGAAAACTAAACAGCACAGGAACCATTTCTGATCCATAATCAATCAAATTTTATTTGTACAGCACATTTCAGCAGCAAGGCTTTTCAAAGTGCTTCACATCATAAACACAAAGTCACAGAATAATCAATACATTGATCCATGTTACGTTTCCAATAAAACTCTAATCAGGTGGTTTTAGTGGAGATTTAAAGGAAGTCAGGGTTTCTGCTGTTTTACAGTTTTCTGGAAGTTTGTTCCAGATTTTTGGTCCATAGATGCTGAAAGCTGCTTCTCCTCTTTTGGTTCTGGATGCAGAGCAGAACCAGAACCAGAACCTGAGAGTCTGGCAGGCTGATACAACAACAGCAGATCTTTAATGTATTGTGGTGCTAAACCGTTCAGTGATTCATAAACTAACTACAGTATTTTAAAGTTTATTCTTGGAGCTACAGGGAGCCAGTGGAGGGACTTTAAACTGGTGTTATGTCTCTATCTTCCTGGTTCTAGTGAGAACATCAGCTGCAGCAGCGTTCTGGATCAGCTGCAGCAGCGTTCTGGATCAGCTGCAGCAGCGTTCTGGATCAGCTGCAGCAGCGTTCTGGATCAGCTGCAGCAGTGTTCTGGATCAGCTGCAGCAGCTGGAGGATTGATTTGTTGGACAGGCCTGTGAAGACGCTGTTACAATAATCAATGCGACTAAAGATAAACGCATGAATGAGTTTCTCTACATCTGGCTGAGACATTAGTCGTCTAATCCTGGAGATGTTCTTCAGGTGATAGAAGTGGCTTGCAAGGTTCAGGTCAGAGGTCAGAGGTCATCACTACTCCCAGGTTTCAGGCTGATCGCTAGTTTTAGTTGTAGTAACTGAAGCTGTAAACCGAAACATCAATCAGGAAAATAAACCACAACATTCAGTTAATTCTCCTGCAGCTCCATCCTGTTAATGGGACAGTTTAAAATTCCAACCTTTATTTATTTCAAACATGTAAAAAATAGAAACATGAATAATAATCAGCTGAATCAAATAATCTGCCTTTTTTAATGTTCAATATAAATTTTATGTAAATTTTGGGAAAAGTGATCTGGCTCATGTTTCCCTTTGAGAATTCTCTATAACTGTTCAATAGTGTTAAACCAATAATAGTTATATTATTGCTACTGTTATTGATTATCCTATTTTTCAGACATTGTTTTTATTGTGAATATTTATACCTGAGAACGAGGCTGCATGCATCTCGGCTGAGAGAAAAGGCCGTTTCTATTCTATGTTGTTCTATTCTATGTTGTTCTATTCTATGCAGAAGTGTCGCCTCATCCTGTCGTTTCCAGGAACAAACTGTTGTTTTGTTATTTTGCAGCTCAACGTTTTTCCTTCTTTTTCTCTCTGAATGTTTCATTTCTGGCTGATTTCTATGATTTTCTGCCTGTTTTAATTCATGTCAGTCTGAATTTAAGGCGTCTCTAGAAGACTGAAGGTTGCAGCAGCCTTGAGTCTGAATCGGGTCGGTGAAGTGCGAGGTTCTGTTTCATGAACAGAACCAGGTTGTGGGTCATTTCTCCTGCAGGAAGTGAGTCTGTGAGAGCAGAAGTGTTATCAGCTGTTATCGCTGCGTATAAAACCTGAGCCAGACCGAGAGGAGGGGACAGACACACGGACGAAGCGGGCAGGATGGAGAGATCCCAGGTGCTGGTTCTGGTCGTCATGTTCCTGAGCTGCACTCAGGTAAGGAAGCAGAACGGGCCGGCCCGCAGGAACCAGAACAGACGCAGCATTTGGTTCAGCAGCTTCAGCATGGCGACATTCAAATGCAGAGAAAAGCAGATTTCCATGCGGCGCCGGCTGCAGCTGCTCCGGGTTTTATGGTTTCAGGTTCTGATGGGTCAGCCGTGTCCGGGTCAGTTAGCCTGCCCAGAGCCCGGTTCTGCTGGGCGTGGCCTGGACTTTAACTGGACCGTCACCAGAACGTGACTCCCTGCAGGTCAGATAGAAACAGTTTATTCAGTTTTTCATAAGAGAAACAACAAAAGTTCATTTTTCAGAATCAGATTTTAACCATTTTATGTATTCAGCTAAAAATTTAGCTATCAACACTTTAAACAAAATATTTAGTTAACAAGCAGATATTTAACTTCAAATTAAATATTTAGTTACAAACAATAAAGTTATGGACGGGTTGGGTCCAGAAAATAACAGATCCCAGATCCAATCAGGCAGAACCAGTAGAACCACCCACTGGACTCTGGGAAGGTTCTGCTTCAGCTGGGAAATAAACCCGATCAGATCAGAGAAGGAAGCTGCAGCTGGTTCTGGTAAAATGATTTAGAGGAAATGGAGCCATGATGCCGTTGCACTGAGGCATCATGGGAAAACGACGGTTTGCCTCAGTTTCACTGGAATAACTGGTACATTCATGAAGATTGAAACTGATCTTCAGGCCAGATGGAGACAGTTCAGGGTCAGAGGTCATGTTCAGGGTCAGAGGTCATGTTCAGGTTCTGGTAGAGCAGAAAAAAGCCTGACACCTGCAGGTGGAGGAGGGAAATGGTTTTATTCTGGATGTGTTTTGGTCGGCTGGGAAACGTCAGATCAGTCTGACCTCAGAGTGAAGAAGGACGTTTTTATTCATCCATGTTAAGGAATAATGAAACATTAAGGAACTGAACAAGCTGCCATATCTTGCTAAGAAGCTACTTATAAATTAGCTCCGACTTATTTCAAGTTAACTGAAATATTGGCACTAGAAGCTAGGCCAAAGATGATTTTGTTTTTGCAGTGCATAAAATCACACACACATCATGAGACAGGTCTAATATAAAAGGCTGATCATAGAGCCTGCACTGTAAAACAGACGAGTTAGAAGAATTCAGACAGCAACGAGTCCTGTGGTGATTTATTTGTGCTACATGAAAACAACAATAATAATAATGACAATACAGACCTTTGGGCACTTAAATAACTTAGAAACAACATAATATGTAGGAGAAAACATAAAATACAGAAACCCTTCAGCTGTGAGTTTGACAATTTAACTAAAATGCGCAGATTCATCATACTGTGATGATTTGAAAGTGTCTGCTGGAGCCCCACCCCGGGGCGGGCCCCGCTGTAGAAGGGCTGTGATCAGGCCGGAGACGCTCCTGCAGGGCAGCAGGAAGAAAAACACGAAGCTGAGACTGAAGCAGACAGGATGACGTCTGCAGGAAACGCAGATCAGCGACTGCAGCCGCCGCATGCAAAGTCCCTTAATGTGTTCATGGCTCATGGAACAACTGATGCTTCTGCTTTGCATACACACACACACACACACACACACACACACACACACACACACACATATGCCTACACACACACACACACACACACACACACACAGCCTGGAGGCTCAGACGGGAAGCTCTGTTTGTTCTCTGGTTCTGATCCAAATCAAGTCGAGTTTATTTGTTTAAAACATTTCAGCAAAAATGCGACACAGAACCTGATTATGAGACGAGAGAGAAACATTTGACCAATTCAGTTGATTTTATTATTTAGTTACCAACTAAAATGTTTAGTTAAGAGACTAAATATTTATCTTTAAACTAAATATTGTTTTGGCCGTTTTCTGGAAGTTTGTTTCTGATTATTTTAGTTGTCAGATCTTTGAGCTGCAGTGTTCCAGGTGTTCCAGGTGTTCCAGGTGTTCCAGGTGTTCCAGGTCGGTTCTCACCCCGCCTCTTCTCCCTCTGCAGGCTCAGGACTCCACCTCCTCCACCGTTGTCATGGCGACCACCCTGACCTCAGACACCACAGGGACTGATGCGACCCTCCAGTCTGCACCTGCCACGCTGCAGCTCAGCAGCGGCACCCCCTCCAACACCGCCGCCCCCCAGACGGACGTCCAGCCATCAGCGACACCCAACCCCAGCGGCTCCCAGCCAGAGCCGCCCTGGCGGCGGTGCGACGCCCCTGACTTCTGCCCCACCCACGGCGGGGTCGGGCTGCGTGTCTGCAGGCCGCAGGCTGCAGCAGCTGCTGGCTGCGGCATGCATGCTGCTGCAGCACGCCGCTCACACCTGAACCTCTGAACCTCTGGGCTCAGCGGTGAGGTGCTGCAGGCGCTAAGCTCTCCTCCATCCAATATAAACAATCAGAAATGATCTGAGCTTCTGTTTTTATGAGCATTAAAACATTAACCGGTTCTGCTCATGTTTTTCCTGAACTGAAAGTCTAACCGGCCGCTGCGCTCTGCTTCGCTGCAGCTGATGGAAACTAAACCCTGATACTGATTTACATCCTGATTTTAAAAGGAAAACAGCTTTTATTTAAAGAACAACACATGCAAATCCAGCTGTGTGCAGAGGACAGGCTGGATTAAACCGCCTGGAAAAACATGAGAAATATCCACAACCCACCAGCTGTTCACACGAAGGAACCCAGATTATTAAAGGTTTACTCATAAAATCCAGAAACATCAAACCTGGTTTACATTAATCACACAGGACTTATTTTCTGGGTATAAAATATTTACAGTCTCACATCATTCAGCTGCTCAGCTAAATGATCAAACATTAAAATCAGATGTTTCCAGGATTCACAGCTTACATTCAGATTTCCTGATTTCAGTGTAAATCGGTTTGATCAGCAGTTTCTCTGTTCAGACTGAACTCAGAGCTGCAGAACCCGAGGAAACATTAAAAACCATAAAACTGTTTTTTCATCTAACGTTGAATTTAAAATGTTGCTTATTTTGGTGATAAATCATTTCTGATTGATTGATTTGTAATAAACCCTGAAAGTAGTGGAGAGACAAAAGATGAAACATTTCCTTATTTTTTATATTTTCCTTACTTGTAAAATAAATGTTTCTGTAAATATTTCTTTCACTGTTTCTATTTCTTTCCTTATTTGTAAAACTGATACCAAACTATGCTCAGCTTTCCTCTTTTTAATTGTTAAGTTTTTGAATAAAAGTTCTCATAAATAATTCATTTCTGTGATATTCTGATTTAATAGTCGTATTTAAAACTAAAACTATCTGTTCATCCCGGCAGTGGAACTGCACGCTGCTTTCTGGGTCTGTCATTCTGCACATCTTGATTTTCCAATAAAATGTGTCCCTGAGAGGCGGCGGCTCCCGCTGTGATGGACGTCATCCGGCCCTGCGGGACGTTTTGCATTCGGTGGGAGGAGACAGAGACCTCCCTGAATGGAAACAGGTATCAGGTGAACGTCGCGCCATAAAAGACTCCCGTCTGGAAAATTTGCCCCATTTGTGGCGAGTTGGGCAGGAAGACGGAGCGTTAGCATCGACGGTCAGCATGAAGCTGTGGGAGCTGCTGCCTCTGGCCCTGCTGGGCGCCACTATCTGCTGGACGAGCTCAGCGCAGGTAAAACACCGACACGGATCCCACCTGCAGCACAAACACATTGCCTGCTGCAGCATCTCACACCCAACCTGCAGGCTGCAGAAGGCTCTTTTTAAAACTGGTTGTTTGGTTTTACACTCACAGAAAGATTGTCTCTGAAATGATTCAGCTTTCAACTATTTCTTTAATTAGAGAAAAGAAACTTGGGTAGAATTAAACCCGACATAACGAGCAGAAAATGAGCTTCAGATCAACAAGGTTTCCATCCTGAAGCCAATCGCAGCCATCGATTGTTGCTGCTGGAACATCAGGGAACATGAGGGGGAACATGAGGGAACATGAGGGAACATGGGGGGGAACATGATGGAACATCAGGGAACATGAGGGAACATCAGGGAACATGAGGGGATATTTGGGAACATCAAGGGACTTCAGGTTACATCTCTCTTTTAAGCCTGCGTTTGGGTCAAATGTCTTCTCAGGGACACACTGGGTGCGTCTCCGCTAAATTCAGGTAAAAATGGCGTCCTGACTGTCTCTGTCCTCCATCAGGAAACAAGTCCTTCAGCTGCAGCGGTGACAGGAAACACCACCTCAGCCTGGACCACCACCAACCCTGCTGTCACCAGCCAAGATAACAGCACCAGCAGCAACAACGGCAAAGGCAAGCCCACCGTCAGCACCAACTCCACCGGCGGCACCAGCAGCACCGGCAGTGGGAACAGTGGGAGCACTTGGAGCAGCAGCACCACAACCCAACCACAGAAGGGAAACTCAGCAGGTGGAATCAGCAGCTTCTCCTCCTTTGGGCTGCTGCTCTGCTCCATCATGGTCCAGCTCAGCTGAAGCTGCTAGGCTAATTGTTTAGGCAGGGCTGGAAGCATTTCATATTAGTCAATATCAACAATTATGGAATTTTAAAAACATATCTAACATATTGCCAAACTGGTGGTGTGACCGTTCCTGTTTTATCCGGTTTTCACTTGACGCCATTGGTTTTTATTTTTCAGCAGTTATGAGGAACGGTAACAAAACCTGAAACTGCTGCTGCGGAAGTTACTCAACAGGTTGTTGCTGGGCAACCAAAGAGTGAGTGAATCAGTTGAGGCCACCAGCCTAGCTGAGCTAGCTGTGAGAGGCTAAGCCCTATCCTCTGCCTACATCTCCCAGAATGCCATGCAGACTTCAGTGAAATTATTGAATATTCTATTAGATGTTACATATATTGATATTGATGACATGTGTATCGCGGTGTATGAGGTTATTGATTTATTGCCCAGCCCTGGGTTTAGGACAGATTAATGTTAATCAGCAGTAGGTCAGAGCTTCTGTCCACCTGAGCTCTCAGGTACGCAGCAGCAGCAGGTGGAGTTCCTCCAGTCGTCTCCATCACCTACTGTTGTTTTATTCTGCAGTTTCCTTTGACTAAAATGATATGAAGCTTCGACTCGTTGAACGAGTCACATGGTGGCGGTTAGTGTTGAATTATAAGCCTGTTATCTATAAATTCTCAGTAAATATGTGAATTTAAGCTGATCACTCATAGAAAATGTTTTCTGTAATGTGTGAAATCTATATTTATGACATGGATACAATATTAATTTTAAGGTAAATGTAGAATAAATAAAAATGAAAAAAAAAAACAACAAAAAAACATTTGCCCGCTGTTGATTCTGTACCTAAATGTGGCAAAGATTAATGAGAAACACTAAGTTCCTACAGCACCTGAACACAACATCATCAGAACATGAACTATTCCTGTCCTGCACATCATCATCACATCATTCCTGGTTCTGAACATTAATTAAATGTTTTGATTAATCAGCTGGACTGACCTTCAGCTACAGGGAAAAGCGACCCCTGCTGGCTGAGCTGCACAGTCACAGGATAACAATCATTTGGGTTCATCAGTCTTTCATTAAAGCATAAAAAACAAATCAGTGGAACTTCATACACCATCATATTCATTCATTAATAAGTCACAGTTTCAAAATAAACATTTTGTTCTACACTAAATCATTCATAAATCAATAAATCATTCATAAATCATTACATTTATTATATCGTTTTTGTAACTGAAACACAATTAAAGATCAAAATGTTTACAGATTTACAGATCAGATCAATAAATGTAAATCTCTCCATATTTCTCATGTTGCATCATTTTATCAGTAAATATCACATTTATTCTGTGGTTGGTTCTTTTTTCTAAAGTGCTACAACTTGTATTATTTATTGAATGTATTAATCTCTGAATGTGTTGGTAGATTATAAGTTATTTCTAACACCAGTTTTCTGTCAGTGAATTTACTTGACCTTTGACCTGCAACAGGAACAGTTCTGTTTTCTGTAAAAAGAGAATTTTTCTTCTTCTGTGAAGTTAAATATTGAAGAATTGAGCAGTGTTTGTGAAAATCTGAGCAAACATTTAACTGATGTGTCAACAGGAAGCAGCAGGACCTGCTGAGGCCCACCATGAGTCAGCGACCAGGTAAACACAGGCCCCGCCCCGTCAGGCAGGGGCGGGGCCACACCTGGACAGGTGAGCGGGAACGCTGTCGCCCCCTGCTGGCAGAGCTACAACACTGACAGGAGGCTGAATCTCCAGCCCAGTTTCCTTCTGTTATCAGTCAAATTCACTCTTATTAGCATAATATTCCAATTAGGAAGAGAAACACAGCAACAGATGGTCATGAGCAAGCATGTGGCGACAGTGGGAAGGACCAGGACGCGGAACCTCATCCTGGGTTTCATGAGGAATAATAACAATGTTTATGAAACTGAGGAGTGACTTCCTGGAGACTCTGAACAGATGTTGAACAGAACATCAATCTCTGAGCTTATTCTGGTGGTTCTGGTGGTACCAGATGGTACCAGAACCACCAAGCTGGGATTCAGAACCAACGCATCAATCATGGGGTCTCTGACCTTCACTCAGAACGGATCAACTGATAATAATAATCAGTGATAATCGCGGTTCTGGTAGTTTCTGGTTCTGGAAGTGTTTGCACTGAATTTTCCCTCCAGCTGAACCTCAGCACCGGCCCATATTCTACTGAAGCGAACATTTGTCCTGTGCGTGTTTGCTAATATTAACAGGGTGTACATTATGAGCCATGAAGCCTTCCAGCTCTGGACCATATTTAATACCTGGTTGTATGTTAGACCCAGCAGCTGATTCACGTTTTGAGGAAGTTCCTGGTCTCCAGTTTTCCAGGTGGTCAATGATCCACCTGAAGGAATGAATCACCTCTTTCACCTTCAGGCGCCATCATGCAAACATCATGCCGGATCAGCACAGGATAAAAATTAAACTATTTCTCAATATCACAAGGAGGGGCGAATATTTTCAGAAACTATAAACTGATAAAAATGTGCTGCTGACTGAGTTTTATGAAGAAACTCAAGATGAACGTGTTTCTGTTGAACGGTTTCATCGGTCAATAATCTCCTGAACTCATGCAGAGGTGGCGGCTCTGTTTCAAACAACTTCCTGCTCCCACATTCAGGTCAACAAACATCTACTCTCCTCCCTCTGAGATCACATCGTACAAAAACAGAGGTTCCTCTCCTCGCCTCAGTTCAGGTCCCACCGAAGCTTTCAGGTGAACTTCTCCAGGTTTTTGCACCATGAAGACGTCGACTCTGGTCCTCTGCTGTCTGCTTCTGCAGGTATCTGTTCACCGTACTAATCAATGGAGACGCTTTCGCTTCTTTGCCAGGGAGTTTCCACTTGTTTGGATGCATTTTCTTTTACTTAATGATAAATTCATCATTTAAAATCCGTATTTTTTGTAATTAGGTAATCTTTGTTTGCCAATGTGAAATATTTCATCACAATAACAGAACCGATGTGTAATGGGGTAAATACCTTTTCACTGCATTCTCCATGGGAAAATTGTTGTAATATACGTGGGAGCAGACGTTGACAATAGTGGACCCAAGAACAGAGCCTTGAGGAACTCCGCTCAGAGCAGGACTCTGACATAATGTTCCCAATCAGTAGAACGGCTGTTATTGGTTGGTCCTCAGCCGTTTGTCATTTCAGCGGATGGCTTTAACAATGTTCCAGAACTCAGCCAGCTGAGTTTCAGACTGACCTTCACACAGCCTGATCCGCTGATCTGAAACCAAACATTTAAGATTTTTACCTGAAAACCTGACAGCAAGAACCGCTTCAGGTCCAGACAGGACAGCTGGCTTGTGTCTGACTCCTATAATTATTATTTTATTAATATTTATCATCTTCAAAGCAAACAATTAAAACATTTCTTACTTCCTCACTGAGTCAAATATTGCTGTGGTTCAGTCGAGTCTTTATCTCTGTTTTGAATAATTAACACCTAGACCAGTGTTATTACCGAATGATATCAGAAGAAAACAAAACAGAAGCTTTAAACTTCTCTGGTTCTTATCAGACATTGTAGTCGGTTTGTCCTAGGAGGAAAAATCAGATCTTCTTTAGGATCTTGGCAAAGTGGATCCCCATCTGATAACATGCCAGACACAACGGTGACCTCTACGAGGAGATCAGCTGACCTACAAACACTCCAGAACCTTCAGTAGCACCAACTGACGGGTCAAACTAACGGATACATGTGGGGCTTCATATTTACCTTTTTTTTTCTAAGTTACTGACTTCTGGGTATTCTGCTAGTTCACTGACTTCTAACACTGATCAAACCAATTCTCTGTGCAGGTGTACCCAACATCTGGAGCAGCAACTCCATCAAGAACTGTATCAACAACTTCACCAACAACCCCATCCAACTCTTCACCAACAATCCCATCCAACTCTTCAACAACCCCATCCAACTCTTCACCACCAACAACCCCATCCAACTCTTCACAACCCCATCCACGTCTGCGCCATCATCCAGCTCAGCCACCACAACTCCCACCCCAACAAACTCTCTGAATGGCTGTTTTGGCTTCAGAGCTCCTCTGCTGCTTTCTGCAGCTCCTCTCCTGCTCTACTTGTTCTTCCTGTGAGCCTCAAACCTCATCAAACCAAATTTCTTGAAAAGTCTGAAGCAGAACCACAGATATGGTTTGTTCTTTATCTTCTAACCTTCTAACCCCTAATCTTAAAACAAGGACTTAAAAATTTAATTTTTATCATTCTGAATTAATTGATGAGAGTTTTTCTGTCAGCTTGTGTTTAACTGTACATGCTCACATATTAATGATTATTCTTATGGTTCTACTCAGATTTGAGTAAATAAAAGAAGGTCACGCTGCTAGTCCTGCTGTTTGTTTGCATGTTTAAATTTTAATAAGTTCTGTCTTCATGTTACACATTAAAACAAAGAACCACAGTGTGCCAGCAGCACAAAGTGGTAAAAGTTAATAAGTTACAGAGGAAAGTCAGAAACGTCATTAATATGAAAAAAAGATGTGAAATACAAACAAACAGGACAGGCAGTTCTGTTCAATCTTCAGACCGACAAATGGCCTGCAGAGCCAGCAGCTGCTCCCCTTTAAAATGTTTCTGAAGGACAATCAGAGAACAACCAGGTTAGTGAAGGTGGCAGGTGATGCAGCGCAGGTGATGCAGCAACATGAGTCCAACCTGCAGAGTGGAGTAGAGAGACGATCCACTGAGCCTGAGGAACGCCGCACGGATTGGCAGCAGGTCCTCCTCGCTATGGGACACCATAATACCCTGAACCAGCGACGTCTGCAGAGGGAAAACCGTCAGGGATCCATCCGGACAGCAACCTGCCTGACTGCAGCAACCTGCAGCAACCTGCAGCAACCTGCCTGACATCAATTTCTTCCGATTTGAAGAAGGTCAGGGAGCAGCTTCGCTCAGCTTCTGCCTCATTTTAGTTTAATAAAAGATGTGACTAATATGTTCATCAAAACCTGCCGCAGTCAGAGGGTGTACTTACTAAATTAAAATGAATTTATTTTTAAACAACTGAATCCAGAAACATGAATTGAGGGGCTAATATTTTATCTGCAGTATGCTGAGATCAGTCCGATTTATAATCATTACAGCAGAAAGTCGCCTCACACACATCAGGTTTTAATTTACAGAATTATTGAATCTTCATGCAGCATTTTGGTCCAGCAGAAGCAGCTGCAGTCACTCTGAAATATTCATGTTTCTAAAAATATTACTGCGAGCTGCTGGCCTGAAACCATCCGCCTGATTTCTAGAGGTTATCAGCCTGCGACAGACTGGCAACCTGTCCAGGTGACCCTGCATCTCACCCTTCAGAGGCACCAGCAACTCCCGGCCCCATTCGGGAACAGGGTGCACAGATGATGGATGGATGGATGGATGGATGGATGGATGGATGGATGGATGGATGGAATCAGCAGAATTAGTCCTGGACCTGGTCCCATTATTTTATATTTTTGTCATCTGGTTACATATTTTTTAAATATTTAGTCAGGTGTTTGGGTCAATTTTTCAGCACTACCTGCTTGTGTGAAAATATGTAGCTGTAGTGTTGCTCTTTCCTGAATAAAATCTTTGGTTCCTGGCCTTACAGGACTTTACTTGGGTCTGCGCAGGCGCAAAGAAACGAGTTAGCAAGTAAAGAAAGAACATCGGTTTGCGGTGGCCCCAACCGGTACCAAAGCGATTCAAATCGGGGAACGGGTTGCTAGTTCTGGTCGTATACGTGTTCGGGTGTGTTTTGTAACACTTTGACCAGGTCGCTGTGCCGTTATGTCGGAACAGGGAACAGCCGAGGCGCGGCTAGCTATCGCCGACGCCCAGCTGAGGTCCTGCCCTGTAATGAGCGCATCTTCTGGAACATTCATCAGCTCGAGTTGAAGGCAGACACTGGTAGGTTACGTCACTAAACAATAACGAATGGTAGTCCAGCTCCGCAGTGTTTAAATAGATTTTGAAAGGAAAAAATGCTAATGACCACAGTAACGGCCATACGTTTTACGCGGGGCTAAGTGTTAGCTATACATGCTAATAAAGTTGAAGTGGAAGGGAGAGGAGTCAAAGATTTTACTCCAGTCAGAGTATCACTACTTACATTTTTTTAGCCCATTAAGAGTAAAACGTTATCTAAGATGTTACTCAAGTAAAAGTAAAGAAGTATTTAGTAAAAAGGCTGCTTTAGTACTTTTTACTAAATACTTGTACTGTTTAAAACCCCTGATTTAATACTTTACATTGATGTGATTGGACAGAAAGAAAGGTTTGTGCAAAGTGTGGTATTTTAAAAACTAAAATGAAACAAATTAATACACATAAATAGAATTACAAAATAACACAAAGACAGAAGAAACATTTCTTTTTTCCAGTACAACTGGTACACTAGGTAATGTATTAATATTTAACCTGTCCTTACATATGAAGGGTTTGCTATCTTCTTAAACACTAAATGTTTCACAGGCTGAGAAAATAGAAAATATTACAAAATCAAAGCTGGTGTACAAACAAGAGCTCTCACTTCAACATAAACTGTAGGTGTGTCTGTTTCATTTTGGTTAAGATGTGCCCTTTGCCCTCATCACCGGGCTGTGTGTGGGTGTTGACCAGTCATCGTCTCACCTTCATGGTGAGCAGTCTCTGGGCGAAGTAGACCTCAGGGTTCTGGATGCACTGAACTGTTCCAACACAAACACAGAACCATGAGCAGCCAACCAATCAGCAAACCTCTAACCTGGGACTCACCTAAAACTCTCAGGCCAAGCCGGAAGTCTCTCGAGAAGCGTTTCTCCACCAGCTGATCCACAGCCTGCCCCGTCTCCAGCTCCAGCTCCATCAGCACTGCCAGACGTTCACAGTGAGCATCTCAGCGCCACCTGCAGGCCGCAGCTGGTCACTTACTCACCTTTATCCAGGTGATCCGAGTCTCTGGACGTCAGGATGTTGATCCAGGGTCCGGCTTCTGCTTTCTTCCCACTGAGAGATGCAGCGAGAGCCTGGGAACGTAGGGGAGCAGAGCAGGAGCTCAGGCAGATGGAGTGGAAATGATCCGGACTGCATGAGGAGCAAAAAATACCTGAACGTCTCTCTGGACAGAGCCCGCAGTAACGGCTTTCTGTTGGGACAAAATGGAGGACAAAACGACACGCTTCATCCTCCTGATGGGACTAAACCAGTTTTATGCACATTATTCAGATTAATTCCAACTAAAGATGGGCTGTAAATGTCTTTGCACAAAAATCCAGAAAACAATTTGCTCTAAATGAACCAGAAGATTTTTTTGTGCCTCAGCTTCCGTCCTGACCCATGCCAAAATGTTAAACCTTAAAGCGTGTCATCCAGCAGAGGGCGCCGCTGCTCCGTGTATTTAATACAGCTGACACAGAATAATGTTAAAATTTAATTATTTTTTTTTAATTCAGCAAATTCTGAAAACTTTAGTCCTTTCTGGAAAGACCCTTTGAAAACACTGGATCAGAAGAAAATGGCCGCTTTACATTAACGTACTAATTGATGATATTGAGCAGGTTTCCTACATTCAGCAGAGCCACAACCAGCCGGGCGAAGTCTCCACTGGTTTCTGCTTTCAGCTCCTTCTCCAGATCCTTCTTATACACTGAAATCAGAGAACCAGCATCAGAACCGAACCGGGCCTGATTATAGCAGGAAGGCCCAGAGACTCACTCTGACTGTAGACGGCAGCCACTTCCTGCAGCGTCTTCCTGGAGCGGGAACACAGGATCTCCAGCAGCGTTTCCTCATCGGTGCCCAGACCCTGCAGACACACGGATCGGATGAGAACCGCACGAGAACCCTGTCGGCGCGGGTGAACTCCCGACCGGACCCGGAGGCTCACCGCCATGGCCGCCTTCAGCCGCTGGGCCTCCAGCTGCTCCGGCGTCATCACCAGCTGCAGCAGCAGGTCCTCCAGCTCTCCGGACAGAACCTTCTTCAGAGCACCGCTCAGATCCTGCAGAAATGAAGGCCCTCAGCAGCTCCCTGGGTCTCCAGAACCAGAACCGGGCCCGGGTTCTGGCTCACTAAAGGGTCAGAAGGTCATTCTCTAGAGAAGAAGGTTAGTCCCCGAATAATTAAAAAAATTTAAATGAATGGGAAACATTCATTAAAAAGTAAATCAGTAATAAAAATAAATGACAGAAAGAAAAAGAATCAAATAAAAATGTAAATATTAAGAAATATTATTTCTATGTAAAAAGAAACAATAAAATAATAATAAAAAAACTTAATGTTGGCTAAAAACAATGTAATTAAGTTAAAAAATAAAATACCAAAATAAAAACTTTAAAAAGATCAATTTAATTATGTATCAGAAAAGCTTAAATGAAAACTCTGCAGGATTTGTAATATTTTTATTGAATCAGAATGAAAGATTAAATCTGATTTTCAGTTTTGTCCCGTAGGACTCGGCGTGTTTCTCAGCCTGTCGTCCGGTCTTCTGTCCTCAGCTTTAACGCTGCAGGCAGGAGCTCAGACATCAGGACGGGCGTGATGAGAGGAGGCCACAGAACGGGAAGGTTGGCGGTTCAATACCCGGCTGAGCTCCTTCTGCAAACACAGGCGTGTTCACTCATGTTTGATCAGCAAACACAAAGTTCAGGGATCAAAGTGCAGCAGTGACCCGGAGAGACATGACGAATAACAGGGAGTCATTCATTCCTCTCTTCCGAGGCGTTGCACCGTTTGTGTTTTAACACTTTTCACTGTGAGATGGTTAATATTTTCATGCAGTTTTGCTCTAAAACTTGAATCCTCTCTTTGATCCACTAATCTGAGCAATCAGTGAAACATCAGTGATACATGATGTGAGGGCATATATCAATGTAAACAAACTTTAAGTTCTCACTCTGTTCCTCATGTATGGAACACAGAGAAGGCCAAAACTGTCATGTCGTTTATATCTAAATATGTTCCTAACACAAGAGCAACTGCAGTCACAATTTGAAGCTTCAGCAAACTCTGCCGTTTCATCCAATCAGCATCCATTTCTTGGATGAAAAAGAACCAATCACAAGCGGCGAATCAAAATACTCCAGGAAGTGACAGAAATAAAACAAAACATAATAAACGTGATGTTATCGTCATGGTAACGCATTCTGCTGGATGATCAATTGTCCCAGAAATTATTGAGATAAATGATAATGTTGAGACCATTTTCCAGTAACAAATGGGATAATAATATAATAACACGTTCTCAAAGATCAATAAACTAAATTATAATGAACATTTAAAGTTGAACTAGAAAATCTTTGAAATATTCAAAATAAATGAACAAAACAGCAGAAAAAAAAAAAATAAAAAAAGGGTTTAAAAAAATGGTGATTTCAGACCAAAGAACCAGACTAAAAACTTTTATCATCCAGTTTTGGTAGAAACAGAAAAAAAGAAATCGATAAATCCAGCAAATGGAAATTATTGAGCTCGTTTTAATTTATCGTGTGATTAATTGATTTATTGAATTAAGCAGGGCAAATATGTTTACTTTGTGCATTTCAGGGAACATTCCTGTATTTCTCTCGCTGCTATGTGATGTGATGCTTGTTTCCTTTCTTCCCCTGAACGTTTGGGAACCTTCCCGCTCCACTTCCTGTCTGCGTACCTGCTGGGTTTTGTCCTGGAAGCTCTGGGCGACGGCTTGTCTCTGGGCGTTGTTGCGGTTGGTCAGAATCCTCACCAGCACCGCCATGTCTGAACAAAGTCCACAAACATCAGCCTCCCGGGTCGGAGCGGGTCAGGGGAACTCCGCTCTGACCCGCCCCCTACCTTTCCTCTCCAGCGCCGTCTGGATGTCTGCCGCGTCTCGGTCCGGGTTGAAGTTGGGGAAGGGTCGGATGGTGCCGAGCGTCCCCCACCACATGTCCTGAGGAGACAGGGACAGATTAACGTCATCTCCACGTCGGGTCAGAGACGGGTTCTGGTGTTACTCACTGAGGAGAAATTTTCATCCATGGATCAGCTTGATCAGAACCAGCAGCAGAACCTTTAGTTCTTTGAAGCCTCAGCTCCTGTCCTCAGTGTATCCTCTCACCTGAAACTGGACGTCTTTCTGCTGTCCGGGACCCAAGACACACCTGCTGCAGGAACTCCTGACCAATCACAGCTCAGCTTTCTGTGAGCGTCAGCAGCTCATTGGTCCGTGTGAGGACTCCCAGCTGGAAAACGATCTGCTCCGGGATGAACAGGAATCCTGCCGGGCCGGTTCTGAGCAGGAAGTGATGCTGCCGTTAGCTGCAGATGTCCCTGGATAACGAAGGACCTGATTTGGAGCCATCCGCCTGCATGCTTCTCATGTCTCAGCAGGTCAAACATTCACAGCCTCCATGTTTCCCCATTCGGATCCAAAACCTGCAGCAGAGGAAGATGATCCGGTGTTTTCACAGCAAACAGCAGAAATGCTGCAGCTTTCTGTTTTCAAACAGCCTGCAGCTTAACTTAGAGGAAACTCTACATTGTAGACCACTTTCTACAATTTGTGTCATCAAACTCCTTCTGCAGAGCGCATGTAAAGTTCCCAGGACTTACTGGCTGAAACTTCAGATTTCTCCTCTCCAGATTACTTTCTTAGAACCAACACGAAACTTCCAGCAGGCGATTGCGATCCAAACCAATTTTTGGCCATATGTGAGCCACATTACAATTTTTCCCTGGACAGCCCATTTCTTTCCTATGGAGGTATTTTTGGAGCAAAAGTATATGTACCTTGCAACTCTGAAGTAGAAATCCTACGGGAGTTTTGTAATTGTAGATTTTTGTCAGTCTTTCACAAATGCAGAGCAGCAGCTACATCTCTTCAATTTGTAAGTGCAAGTACACAAATTGTATTCTTTGAGTCACACTTTAAAAAAATCTTATATTTCCAGTTTTACCATTACCAAACCAAATGGTACAAAACAAATCCACATGCCTGTGTGGGAAAAAATAACGTGAATATTTCTTTATTACTCACAGAAATAAAGTTTAGTTTGGATAAATATTTAACTTGCTAAATACTTAGCTTGCAGCTAAATAATCCATTTGGAGTGCTTGCTAGCTACATTTTTAGTTGATATGTTAAATACTTATCTGAGCTATATTTTTAGCTTTTTAGCTAGATATTTTAATTGTGAATGAATAACATAGTGAAACAATAAAGCCCCTTTTAAATTTTCTTTCGAGACTCATGTCCTCTTAAAATAACTAGTTCGCAATTTATTTTGCGACTCAGAAAAATATGGCGTCTTGTCCGGGATATTTTAAACTAAATGCAAACTACGTTAACCTATAACCCATCATGCTATTTCAAATTACATTTTCCAGGAAGTCAGTCAGACAGATGATCTCCTTCAGAACCAGCTGACAAAACAACAGTTGCTTTATTGTTTATTGAGCATTTTAAAACCCTTCCCTGGTGTACAACATCTTCCAACTGAATGCATTTCATTTCAAATATTAACAGAGCTGAAGCAGGTTAATGTAACTGTTGGAGGCTAATAAAATAGGAAGAACACGGCTGCAGCATCGTCCACACACATGTACATATAAACATACTGAAAGCAAACATTCCTGTTCTGCTGGTTGATGCGTAGCGATCCAGGCAGAACATTTACAGGAGCTCGGTGGAACCACAACCAGAAAGTCGGGAGTATCTTTGGTAACAGAACCTCCTGCTGCTGCCTCTAAACCGTTTCAGATTTGGTTCGCCAGTCTCCGTGCATTCAGGAGAACGTGCAGCTCCAGAAAGGCGCAGCAGGTTTCCGGCTGCAGCAGGTTTCCCGTTACAGCAGCTGGATCTCCCACTGCTGACTGGACCTCTCGTCGTTCTCCGGCATCACCACCACATGCTCCTTATCGTACGTTCTGCCGCCTGCGGAGAACCGACAGCAGAGCTGAAGACGAGGACGGAGAGGGACAAACGCTCCGAGGTGGAAACATGCAGACAAACCTGCTGGAGGTTTTAACACCAGCAGGAATAACATCTGATCACTTGCAGTACAAGTTTCCAGTTTTAGTTTTGATTCACTAAAGGTCTCTGAGTCAAACCTGAATACGTCTGATGCAGGATAGCAAAATACTGAGGATTTATAATAATCATAATATTCTGGAAACTAATTTATTCACTGGATTTAACAAGT
This sequence comes from Poeciliopsis turneri, assembly GCA_922788865.1. Taxonomy (NCBI): domain Eukaryota; kingdom Metazoa; phylum Chordata; class Actinopteri; order Cyprinodontiformes; family Poeciliidae; genus Poeciliopsis; species Poeciliopsis turneri. The sequence continues at coordinate 683,424 of CAKLNU010000860.1, forward strand.
TTCATCCTTAATTCACAAACACTTGTTTTGCACCCGAGTGGAAAAAGGGCAGAAAGAGGAAAACAATCTGCCACTTTTTATGGCCTTATATGGTAAATTAACTTAGAATATAAGTTGCAAACTTTATCATTCTTGTAATTAATGATTAATTAATTGATTTCAAGTTTTGGCCCATGAGTGGTTTGAGTTGAATTACATTGAAGACTGATATAAAATACAACTATTCCAAACTGAAACATCAAAAGAGACTTCTGTTTGAAATGCAATAAATAAACTCAAAATAGAATTAATTATTGATCAAACCGATCAATAAACATTGGATCCATAGAGAACCCAAAGATTTCACTCAAGTAAGAGCAGCGATGCATCAACGCGTTTTTACTCCAAGCCGTCCAAGAAGTTATTAAAGTATTTGGTAAAAAGTGACTGATCAAATGATCAATATTTTAATATTTAATCATTACATCATCAGACGGACCAAAATACATAGTTAAGTGGAAATTTAGGTATTTTAGGGACCAAAATGACAATAATTCACATAAGTAAAAACATAACTAAGGCAAATTTAGACAATTTTTCCAAATTCTTTCAACAAAAAGCGATGAAACTGGATCAATAACTGCAGGTGTCTGTCTGGTGGATTTTTGGTTAAAATGTTTGTTTTCCATTCAGTGGGGAGAAAATCCAGAAATTTTATTCAAGAGCAGAAATACTTCATAATAAGATTTTTGAAGTAAAAGTAAAGTACTGTGCAGTAAAATACTCCTAAAAGTAACTTATTCAAAAACGTTGAAGAAGTAAATGTAACTAATTTCCACCCAGTCTGTGTAGCGCCGACTCCTCCCGCCTCACCTTTAACGTCCAGCACCATTCCAGGGAACGTCAGGCTGCCGATCGGACCCTGCATATTCGCAGACCAGTTCTGGATCGGCTGCCTGCTCTCGTTCCACAGAACCACCTTGGCTGCCGGTTCCACGCTGCCCATCACTTGCAGACACATGGAGGGAGAGAGCTGCAGCAGAGGCACCGAGTTCAGACTTCAGGAACAACTAAAATCAGGTAACAGATGTGACCTGCAGGATGTTCACCTTGTTTTTAATCCGTCCCTCCTGGTAGAACCAGATGTCGCTGAGCGGCTCCACCTCCGCCGCCGCCACCACCCGACCTGACTTCAGCTCCTCCACTCCGCCTTGCACCGACAGGAAGTGACCGCTCTCCTTGTTCTTCACCCGGAAAAAGTGACGCTTCTGTAGGAGGAACACACGCAGGTACGAGGTACGGCAAGCTGATTTAACATGAAATTTGTTCCGTCTGGCTATCTGTAATTACATTCCAGATATTTAATAATGACAAGTACATTTTGACTATCCTTCAGAGGAATTGAAAATATCTGACATTATTTGATTTGGTGCAATTTAATTTGCACTAAACGAATTTTGTAGACATTGTGTTTAAAAAGACATTCAGGATATTTAGAATTGGAATCATGAATAACCAGAACAAAAAGCAAGGTATCTTAAATGTACTTTATGACTAATCATAATTTAATTATTGTTATCTGAAATATATGTTTCAGTTAGTCATTTATTGTAGATGTCTTGACTTATAGCCCCAGTACACTTAATGGTAAATCTGATGTCATTTATACCAGTCAGATTGTATTTAGATTTAATTTTCTAATACGTCTAATGATAAACCCGTATCAGATATCTGGAGTGTAAGTGTGGTGAAGGTCATTTATGTTAAAACTGTTTGCCATAAGACGCGAGTTAAGTTGGGTTTAATGATGGATTATTAGTGAAAAATTCAGTTTACTAGTGAAAAGCAGAGACTTTTCTCCAGTTTGATCAAAGCGGTTTTTAGAAATGAAAAGCGAAGCAAAGTGAGGTGAGCTGGGCTGACCTGTCTGATGGGGTACATGGACCCGATCCGGTCCAGGGAGCTGAACTTGGGCCAATTAGTGATTTCTATTGGCTCCAGGAGGAACTGGCGCCCCCTGTAGTTGCTATGCTCACACAAAACCCAACTACACAACAAAAAGAGACCCAGTTAGATCTGCATGACCCACACACACTGCATGGCACTCACACACTGCGGCACACTGACCAGCCGCTGTTGACCCGGACCGACAGGATGTGGTCGTTGAATCCGTCCTGGATCAGACTGGTGACCTCCGACTCGATGGTGATCTCCCGGCCCTCCAGACCCTCAAGTCCAAACAGAGACACTGACGGCACCGACAGCGTCTGCACACACAGGAGGATGTTACCGGGACGACCGGACGAGCGCTGGACTCTAATCGGGAGGCCCTCCTCACCATCGGCACCAGCTTGATGGAGAGCACCGAGCAGCTGGAGGGGCAGCCCATACTGGTCAGACTGGGATAGTCCTCCTCAGATAGGACATACATGTTCCCAGAGAACTGCTTGTTCTCACAGAGGACCCAGCTGGAAGACAGAGAGACACCTTAATGCTTTTCCCACTGAGTGTCAGTCAATGGGAACTTTAAAGGCCAGTATTGTGTTTTCCAGGCACGTGGTGGCATTTTACAGCTATTCATCCATCCATCCAAGGATGGATGGATGGATGGATGGATGGATGGATGGATGGATGGATGGATGGATGGATGGATGGATGGATGGATGGATGGATGGATGGATGGATGGATGGATGGATGGATGGTCGGTCGGTCGGTCGGGTCATGTGGGTAGCAGCACATTCAACTATGTTAAATTCAGTTGTTATAAAATTGCTGTATATTGATTAAACTTTGTTTAATTACAAAGTAAATTTGTAATTTATTTGGGCATCTGTGTCTTTAAGAGCTTTTGCTCTTTCTGAAGCTCCGCCTCCAGGAAGTCTCCTCTATTAACCATTCAACGTTTTACCAGCGTCACTCTGAGCAGCAGCTCCTATAATGAGCTCAGCAGGTGTTTGCTAAATGATGCTGGCTAGTCTAAAGGAGCTTAGTGAGTTTGTTTTTGATGAGGGAACAATTGAAAGATTATGATACTGGCCCTTTAAGAGGAAAACACTGAGTCTACAGCTATTCACTTTTTAGATTGATTAGTCTATTAAAATGTAATTTCAGCTTTCCTGGTTCATTCTCTGCGATGAACCTGAGCGCCGTACTCTGGTTAACTTGTCTTTCTCACCTTCCTCTCACCACTCGACACGACCTGGTGAAGAATTTCTCTGACAGCGCCCCCTGGCTGTGGTGAAAGACGAGGCATTCGCCTTGGAAGTTTGGTTCAGAGTAGAGGATGATCTGCAGGAGAGAAGAATTGATTAGGTCCTGTAGAGTCTGAAAGTGCAGAAGCAGAAAGTTACAGCAAACAGGAGCAGATTTGCCTAAACGCTAAAATATTGAATAAATCTGGATTTTAACGATTGTTTGTGTTGAAAATATGTAGTTTAGTTTAATATTTCCATAGAGGAAAATTCCATCTTTTCATATTTGAATTGAGGAAGTTGGTCGCATAGAGCAGTCTAACTTTACAGCGAGTTTCCAGAAAACAGCTTTTATTTTGGTAGTCCACTTCCACTTATCTGTGAATTTACATTTTAGCTGAATATTTAGCTCTCTGCTAATTAAAGATGTAGTTTAGGACTACATATTTAGCTTGAAAATTAAATATGTAGTTTGAGCCCAGATAATCAACTTACTAACTAAATATTTAGCTCCAAACTAAATTTTTACTTTACAATCTTCAATATTTACATTGGAGCAAAATTAGTTTGTAAATTTAATATTTAGCTGTTATTAGCTTGCTAACTAAATATTTAGATTGAAACTACATATTTAGTTTATTTACTTCCCAATATGTGTTTTAACACCAATCCACTTGTGAAATGGAGATAAAACTGCCAGAAACTCATCCCGGTTCTGATCCGAAGATGGAGGTCGTCCACCACTCACCTTGTCTCTGGGGCTGAAGGTTTCAGCGGGAGCCTGAAACACAACGACATAAGAGTGAAACCAGCGGTGCTGTGAGTGACCCGGTTCGCTGGACTGGTTCTCACCGGTAAGATGGGCTGGACCGAGCAGACCCGGGTGTCCTGGGAGCCCCAGTCAGCACAGTTGTTGTAGAAGCCTTTCTCCAGGATGTATTGGTTCCCTGAGAAGTCCACATGGGAGTAGGCGATCCACCTGGGGGGCAGAGAGTCAGGCGAGTCAGGTGACGGCCGAGTTCGGTGCCTGGAGCTGCAGAAGAAGAACCTACGCTCCGCTGAGAACGTGGATGGAGCGGGTGGAGGTTTTATAGTCGAAGAGCTCTACGTCAGGGATGGCCTCCGTCACCTCAAAGGTCTTCTCCTCCGTCACACCCTGCTCCTCCTCAGGCTGCTCGAACATCACCATCACCGGGTCCGCCAGGTCCTGGAAACAGGAAGTGGATTCTGAGCAGCTCCTCCTACACAGACGTTAAGATGGCTGACCATCTGGAAACCAGGGATGCAAGCAATCATGCAATCATGTTTCGTTGTTTTTTATACTATAAACCATTAATCAACTACTAATCAGTTCCAACCAAATGATAATGTCTGGTTATACTCTTTTCCTCAGTATTGTAATTTGGCCTCCATCCAGCAGGAGGAGCTGCTGGCCATTCTAGCCGAGCCAGTTAATATAGAAACAAAGATGGTGGCCACATCAGAAGGGGAAAGAAGAGAAATGGAAAATGGTTTTCATCCAGTTCTGTTTTGAAATAACAACTGAACGACATCCTGAAGTTTCCCTGCGATGTCGCTCATCCAGCGGCGCAGCGTCAGCAACTCCATCAGAAACTACTCATTTGCTATGAAGGCAGACAGAAGAATTACTCTTTTCAGACAACTGAAAAGAATTTAAACCTAATGGAAAAAAGTAACATCAACAAGCAAGGCTGATTTTTAATGCTCTTCATGGAGAAAAGTTTGAATTCAAGATCAACCACTGGCAGTACAATTATTTTATTCTTTTTATGCTTCTACTCAGCAACTCAAGAGGTTTGTGTTATATTTTAAATACATCCAAGTTTAATCGCGTTAAAAAAAAAAAAATCACAATTTTCTGTTTATTCAGTTACTATTGAATACAGTTCCCACAAAATTCAGTTAAAATTGAAGGATATGGTCACTTATCAATTAGCCATTGGTTGACTGCTAAGATCCATCAATTTTAGATGAGCTCATTCGTCAATAACTTGCATCCATAATGTCGACATGGTAAACGTAGACCTACCGCCCGGACGACCCTGACGGAGCGCAGCTCGGAGTCGCAGCCCCCCCACACCCTCCAGTCCTGGTACTCGCCCTCCTCCAGCAGGTACTGGTGACCGCGGAAACCCTCCTTCTCGTATCCCACCCAGCTGCAGCGGCAGAGGCAGATGGAGCTGGTCAGACTGGTCTGGGGTCAGATCTTACCACGTTCCATTAGCGTTTCACTCACATTCCTCCCAGGACCTTCAGAGAGCCCAGGCTGGCCATGAAGAGGTTCTGCTGGCGGTCCGTCCGGCTCAAGAAGTCCCTCATGTTGGAGGAGATGGTTCTGGACTTCCCAGAGAAGTACGGCTTCTCGTAGATCACCATCTGAGGACAGAGGGGGACAGTCAGGATGCTGGCTTGCTGGAAACTGCAGGATCTAACCAGACGCTGCTGCAGGTTCTCACCTTGGGTTCGCCCAGGTTCTCCACCCGAGGTTCTCCCTGTCACAGAACAGAGCTCAGGTTATCACCGTCAGCAGCACAAGGCCAGGCTTCAGCAGGAGTACTCACCACTTTGAGGGGATGCACTGAGGCCACGTAGGGCTGCTCCACTCCCCAGGCCGCAGGGTTCGAGTAGGCCCCCAGCTCCAGGATGCGGGGTTCGCCCTGGAAGAAGGGCTGAGCGAAGACCAGCCAGCTGAGGAGCGGAACAACATCTGGGTCAGAACAAGACAGAAACCCAACTGTCCTCTCAGGGCGGTTCACTCACAGCCCGGCGTTCACGATGATGGAGTTGGCTTTGATGGGAAACCCGAAGATCCTGGCGTCCTCCGCTGTGTCCCTGAAAACCACCTTCTTCCCCTCTGCGTTCTCCTCTGGGAAGAGACATATTTCTGGAACGCTGTAGTCCTGAGGAGACACAGGGAGACGATCCCACAGAGGTCACCGAATGTCCCGCAGAGGTTAGAGAAGATGAACAAAGTCTGATAGAGGTCAGAGAAGATGGCGAGTGTAAGCCAGGAGCTACAAGTAGGAAAATGTCTGAGAAGGTTCTAGTAGAACTGGGTTGATGAAGACTGCTTTCCAATTTTTTCCCCATTCTGACATTAAAATGTCAGAATGGGGATGCAGCCATATTGATCTGCAGGTTCTCCATGCGGCCACTAGATGGTGCTAGAACATGTCACAGCCTTGATCAGCTCTGATGTTCTGCTCCTAGAGTAACTGCAGTTATCAGGCCAGAAGCTCACAGACCTACTCTTCCTCCTCTTCTTCCTCTGTTTCAACTGAAGGATGAAGATAATCTGCAGCTCAGACTGACGGCAGGAGAATAAAAACTCCCTGCTGCTCAACTCACAGGTCTGAAAGGAAGACGTTCCAAATACCTGCTCAGCTTTAGCCTGATGACCAGCAGATGGCGCTCTATGTCAGCCTGTCCTCCCAGCCCACAGCATCACCCCTCCATGTCTGTGTTGAAAGGAGAAGTAAATCCGTCTCACCCTGACCGCTCTGCGAATTGATCCGATGATGAACTTCTGGGTCGGTTTCTCCTGGCTCTGCTCCTCCGTTTCTCCGTTCTTCTTCTCCTCTTCCTGTCCATTCTGCAGCGCCTTCTCAGGTGGGCTGAAGGGACAGGTGAGCTCCATGTCTCCCTCGTCCAGGGCGATCTTCCCCCCTTTAAAGTTGGGCTTTTCATAGAGAACCCACCTGCAGGACAGCAGCCAGCTGTTAGAACGTGCTGCATGTCTGAGGTCAAAGGTTAACGTGTCAGTTGTCACTCCAGGATCAACGAGGAATCAGCTGTGAACCGGCGGAGTAAAAATGAAGCGTGGCAGGTCGGGTTGGACTGAACAATCCCCACCTGCTGGCTCCACACCCACAGTTCAGGAGAAACGGGGCGTGGCGTGTCCTCCATGTTTACACGCCACAAAGTTTGTGAATCAGGAGCCAAACGAGGCGCCGGAATGAGGAAGACAAGCAGCTTGATGGCATTTAATTATAGCCGATCATCGTCTTTATGAGCGTCAACCTGACCTTCCAGATAAACTGTCTGAACCACCTGGGATTCCCAGACACCACACCGACCTGGATATGTTATCCAGGATATGTTATAGATTAATGTTACAGATTCAGGACCAAGAGATGTTCGCGTAAAATCTGAGAAATTATCGAATCTCCTCAGTTTCATCCCCCACAAGCCTGAACCAACGCAGAGCCGTTTCATCCAACACTAAATCAATCAAAAACTATTTCTGTGAAACAATTCAAGTTTAATAAATGTCTCTACGTCTGGACCATGTCAGGCCCGTTTGGTTCCGTGTCGGCCCGTTTGGACCCGGGTGCGGCGGCTCACCCTCCTCGCACCACCCTGATGGAGATGGTGTCCTGCAGCTCCCAGGACGTGGCGTCCATGACGTCTCCGCGGATCTCCATCCTGCGGCCGCACATTCCCGGCCGGTCGAAGATGTAAATCTATTGAGAGGAGCACAGGTCAGAGGTCATTTGGAAGACATTGACATTCCAGATATGGCATTATGAGACCCATCAGCGCTGGGAAAAGTCAGAAACTTTAATATCAAACAACTGGTATTGATTCTCTAACATCACCCTGGATGACCTTTGACCTGGTCTGCATTACTGAATTGATTTAATTCAAGCACATTGGAGAGTTGAAGGTCAGCGTCTCAGTCAGATTTAGGTTCTGACTTTGACTAGGCCACTCCAGATCCTTTATTTTTCCTATATTTAAAGGCAGACTTGCTGGGATTCCTTGGATCATCGTCCTGCAGCTGCTGTTCAGCAGCAGGTTCAGTTAAAGTGACTCGGTGGGAAACTGCTGTGCTGGTGTTCATCTGCAGCAGCCTGCGTTGCAGCGGCAGCAGCATGTTCCTGCAGGCCTGATGCTTTAATAACAGAAACCGGTCCCGGCTCTGCGAGAGCTGTGGTTTTCAGCTGAAGATGATTTGGTTGAACCAGTTCCTCTGATGAAGACCCGCCCCCCTTCCCAACACCTCTACCAGGTGGGAAAGTCTCCCTCCTGGCTGAAGGAGACTGAACAGGATGGAGAAGGTCTTCCTTCCACTGACTTTCTTCCTGTCAATCAGCTTTACCATTTTATTGTTCTGGGACCAGTTTAACCATTTGGACTAACTGGTGGAACTCACCCTTCCTGGTCGCGGGTTCAGCTTCCCGTGCTCCTTCTCCTTGGTGAGCTGCAGACAAACAGAAACATTTCAGGATCAATCATCATCATCAGTTTGATCCTAACGCCTGAAGGATCCTAAGGCTCAGCCGGAGCAGCAGGCGTGTTTCTGGGTCCGGTTTGTTCAGGTGAGACGGTCCGGTCAATGGGATCAGGTTTCAGACCGCGGAGGCCTGGCTCCCGTTTCAACTCTCGCTGCTCTGACTTCATCTGGATTAATCTGCAGAGGCTGAGATGTTTTCATCTCACCCTGAGGTTCCTGTAGTTTCATGTTCAACACGTTTCTGCTCATGCATGACGCGGCAGCAGGAAGTGAGCTGTAAAGCTCCTTCCTGGACTGAGCCGTCCATCAGAATCAACCTGCTGATGTTGGTATAACAACCGGATCTCAGCTGCTGACTGACAGACGGTCAGACAACGGAGCAGTTTCCTCCACATTCCTCAGTCTCACGGCTCGCTCGTCACGACCCAAACTACACAACCTGCTTCTGGTTCTGATCCTGGCCGAATCGAGAGGATCGGCTCAGCAGCTTCAGAGCTGAAACCAGCATAGCGCAGCTGCACCATTCCTGCCTGCGGCCAGAGAAAGTGCTGCTTCAGCAGAACCAGGCGGACGGAGGTGTGATGAAGACTCATGGTTCCAGAGGAATTCTCTCCCTGTCACTTCGTTTTTCAACTCGTCAAGCAGAACAGAGGATGAATGCGAAGGAGAGGCGCGGCTGCGTCTCCGCAGGATCAGGCAGATAGCTGCTGCGGGTGTGGACGACTCTGACAATATTTATCTAGATCTGAAGCACGAAACGCTCTGCAGGATCCCAGCAGCTGCTTTACATTCTGATAACGGCCATAAAGCTGGTCTCGCTGCAACATCTCAGTGTTTTCATATGATAGAGTGCAGATAATTGAATATTTCTGCAAAATCTTTCACATGCGAAGACAAGAACCCAACGTGGCACAGACATTCCCACAGCGTTTGATTTTTTGCTTTTTGTTTTTAAACAAAAAACGTCACTGAAAAGTTCAAGATGCTCCACAAGCTCTACATTTGCAAACATTTATTACTGATGAATACTTTGGGTATCAAATTATGTACAAATGGACCCATAGGAACCATATTTATATTTTACATGCCGACTAGAGTTGTTTTGGAAAATTAATTTTTGCTCTGAAATCACAAATTAGATGAATGTCAAATTATAGCCTGCATATTTTCAACCACAGAGTGTTGTTTTCTTCTGGCGGGCATTGTTCAAAATGGCCACCATGGTTATTATGGTGAATATATGTTTGACATGGTGAAGGGCACAGCGAGCCAAAAGGTTTGTTTAATGCCAAATTAGCAGAAGCCAACAATACACTGCTGAACATAACAATTACTGGAAGCTAATGCTAGGCGCATTAAATAAATTATCAGAAGCTAACACTAAACATATTAAAAAATGAATGTGACTGGGAACCCACACTGATCCCCAGTCTCAAGGATGTGATTATTTCGCTAATTGCATAGAAAAATAGCAGAAGCTAATGCTAAATCACTACATGCATAAAAAATTTGGTGGAAGCTAACGCTAACCATTAAGACACATGTCTTCACGTCGTTCCAGTTGACGACTGTGGAGAGACTCACCAACAGAAAAGTCTTTAGTTTCTGATTTTGCTACATATTATTACTTTAAAGTTGTGTGAACAGGATGACCAAAGCAGGAAAACATGATGTGATATAAAGATCATCCAAATTATGAAAATAGGTGACATTTTATGGCAATAATTGGGTCAAAGGCTCAAAAAGGTCAGCCATGTTGAAAAGTGGCTGTCATCCTGAAGTTCAAGTGGCTGATGGGAAATATGAAAAAGATGCAGCCTGAATTTTTATGCTTGTTTGGGGACTTGACAGTTTTACAGCAATATGCTGCTTTATGAACAGATCATCCATCGACCATGAAGCAGAACTTCCTTCCTGTCTGAGTCCAACTGCAGGCCAGTTTTAATCTGACTCCAGGGCAGGTTCTGCTCAGCTTTGTGTTGCAGTGAAGCTACACATATCCAATCAGGTTGGGAAATCATTACTGTCTGTTAGATGACTTTTGGATCAGAAGGTTCCTTCCTGGGCCCAGACGGACGCAGCAGGACGTGTGCAGACGTGTGCGCCACACGCAGACACACCTTCAGCTGCCTAATTACGTCTGAGTTGCTCGGAGCGAACAAGACGTTTGGATCAAGCTGCAGCCGTTTCTGGAACCTGTTTTTATATTTCTGTTTAACACAACAGAATATCCATAATTGTGTCATAAACACAGACGGGAACAAACTGTTTACACCCAACGATGGACTTGATCCCATCCCACTGAGTGGTGATGTGAAGAGCTGAGGGACGCTTTAATCTGCAGAATGAAAGGATTGCGCTTTGGAAATTCAGTGAGATCTGAAGCAGAGAGAGGCTTCACCTGCTTCTAACTTTACTGAGCAGACCAATAATTCACATTCACTCATGCTGCAGTACTCACATAGGCATCTGGGAAGGCTCGATACTTGGACATCAGGTTGCTGTCTGGTTCATCTTGCTGGTTCTGGAGCAGGGACCCTCTGCTGTTGAATTGGGACCCTGCCTGAACGCTGCTGAACTGTGGCCCTCCAGACAAACTGCTGAACAGGGTTGGCTGTGATAGCCCTTCATAGCTGAGGCTCCTCTGTAGGACCCCGGGCCCTTGGCTGAACAGTTGGGGCTCTGAGATGGTGGGGGCCCGGTGAGGGTCAATAGAGCCGGTGGGGCTGAGCAAACGGGTGGGGCTGTTGGAGGTGGGGGAGCCCAGTATCAAGGAGGGCGATCGGCTGATCCTGGAGGGGCCGGCGTCACCGTTCAGGGAGGAAGAGGAGTTGACGAGGAAGGAAAGGCGCTCCAGACGGGACCCCGTTGCGTCCCCAACAGGCCCCGCCTCACTAGTCTCCCTCAGTCTCATTCCCAGGGTTCCTATATCCGGCAGCGAGCTGAACCGCGGTCGGTGGGCGGTCCCGTTTTCCAGCTTCAGGTCCGGGTTTGAGGAGCGGTAAGAGCCGAAGAGGACACTGTTGTCGAGGCGGGAGCCGGAGGTGGGAGATGAAGGAGCGCCGTTCCCGTTGTGCAGCGAGGAAGTCAGCTCCTGGGGAAGGAAGAGGACAAGGTCTGAGATCGGATCGGAACCAGTCCCAACATTTACCTCCGGACTCTGACTGCCGTTGATCTAAAGTTCCTGACTTTTAGAGCAAAAATCCAGATCAGTTTCAGTCATTTTTGTCAAAGATTAAGTCAGAGGCCTTCTGGTTCCACAGTCAAGGTGCTGCTATGGAGAAAGTGCGATCGCCCCAACTTTTGCATTTAGTACGTGGGACACTAAGTAGGAAATGATTATCAGTGCTCAGAGACCAAATGCGGATGAAAAGCTCTGTGACTCTGAAAAATGAGAAGGAGCAAAGCCTGCAAGGGCTTTGAAACCAAATGAGAGCTTAAAATCTATTCTGAAACAAACAGGAAGCCAATGTAAAGACGATAAGACAGATGTAATGTGGTCTGGTCTGAGAGTTGGTTGCAAGGCAAACCTCTGTATTCTGCACAAGTTGGAGGCGGTTCAAACATGTCTGGGGTACACCAACATAATAAAATCATTAACAGCTTTTGCAAAGTCCCAATGATTTAAGGCTTAACCTTCCTTAGAAGAAGACAAAATTTCAGATTGGACAACCGATGCAATTTGACTGTCAAAGGCAACTAAAGGTTTTTCACATGGTCACTATTGTAGTAGTCAAATCTCCCAGAGCTGTAGTAGCTTTATCGACAGATAGGATCCACTCTGTTCTTTGGTCATTAAGAACAGAAAGTTCTGGGTCAACCACTGTTTGATTGCAAGGATGGAAATAAGGAGAGAAAGAAGGAGCTTATTGCATCCTGGGCTCATTGGTAGGTAAAATTGTAGGTCGGTTGCATAGCAATGAAATTTACCATTGTGGAAGTTTCTATTAGATTCCAACTGCAACATATGCAGTTGGAAAAGTAAAGGGCCCAATATGGAGCCCTGAGGTACCCCACGCAAAAGACAGGTTGTAAAGTCAAAGCTAGGATATTTCCCACAGAACCAGATGAGAGCATCAGAAATGAGCCTCGGCTGGATAAACTGAGCAGATGGAGTTTGACAGAGAGTAAGGGGTACCTGGCTCTTCATCAGCTCCATTGGGGAGCGGGAGTCTCTGGAGATGTTCTTCTTCAGGCCCAGGTCCAGTGGCAGGGTGTACAGCTGGGTCTGGGGCTCCTCTGTCCTCTGGGGGGTGCTACGGACAAAGGGACTGCCCATTTCCTCTCTGATGGGGGACAGGGTGGAGATGACCGGGTTCCCTGTGTCCTCTCTGATGGGGGACAGGGTGGAGATGACCGGGTTCCCTGTGTCCTCTCTGATGGGGGACAGGGTGGAGACCAGTGGAGGAGGAGCTGCTCTCACGCCGGTGCTCCGGGGCCTCTGAGAGGGCCCCATGCTCCTCAGGGTGTCCACCAGGCTCTCCATGTCGTTTACGGGGGAGTCGATGTCGGGGGACGTTGGGGAGTCAGGAGAGGTCAGGGGGTCGGGGGTCAGGTCCACCAGGGTGGCCTTGAAGACTCCGGTGAAGAAGGAGTCGTTGTCTTCGGTGAGCGGCTCCAGCTGCCACCTCGGCTTCCTCCACTCTGTCTCCCCTTTCAGCAGCTCGTCATCTTCACCTGCAGGAGCAGCTGACTCCTCCCCCTCCTCCAGCAGGCTCCGCCTCCACTGCCCGCCTCCAGCGGGGCTCAGGTACACAGAGCTGTCTGAGGAGCTGAAGTGTGAGGAAGGTTCATCGTCTGCAGGGAGAGGGGACCTGCTGGATGTAAACTGAGTCACGCCCTGAAAACGGTTCTTCCACTTGTACTCTGGTTCCGGATCGTCTGGCTCGGGCGTGCTGCTGGTTTCCATGGTAACCAGGGACACTTTGTGGAAGCGGGGTTTGGGTTCCTCCTCTCTGGGAGGAGACGGGTTCTTCAGGGCCAGCTTGGTGGTCAGGCTGCTGTAGCCTGAACTCATCCTGTCATCTGGTTCTGGTTCTGGTTCTGGAGGCTGGCAGCTGGAGGGACACAGAGAGAAAGGAAGTGATGACACAGTGGTCACATGATCAGAGTCAGGGACCAGTCCAGAGTTCCCCATTCAGAACCGTTCCCATAAGGCCCGGGTTCTGCATTCTGACCCGGTCCGAGGAACAGAACCAGCAGGGAGTGGCAGCTGAGAGGATTGGTTAGATAAGCAAAACGCAGTCAGCTGCCAGAACCGGGAAGCTTTGAGCAAACATGGACCTGTAGAAGAACCCGAACAGAACCAGACCAGAGCCTGAGCTCAGACTGGATCTGTGAGAGGTTCTGTCTCGTCAGGTTTCATTTCTCTAGCAGAACCAACACTGTTTAGTTTGAGTTGGGTCCAAATGTTCTGATTCATTTGTTTCTGGAAAACAAATGAATCTCTAAATAAATTACTGAGCTGCAGGAACCGGCGGTTCTGACCCAAATGAGAACTTTTGAAATGACTGAAAACACATTAAATTAAAATATTAGAAAGTAAAAATCTGATTTCTTGTTTTTTTTGGGGGTTTTTTTGGGAAAAATCCAGAACCAAGCAGGAGTTGATCTCCAACGGTTCTGGTTCTTTCCCAACAGAACCGCCTTTATGAACAGGTGAAACCGCAGAGCTCCATCTCAGCCTCAGCTAAAGGTTGAAGGTCATGACCTCTTCAGAAAGCTGAACAAGCAGGAGTGGACCTTTATTCCTCCACTGTGACGCAGAAGGAGGTTCTACTTCCTGTTGGTTCTGATCACAAAATATCATCAACACTTTTTTTCTGTTTTCAGCCTGGCTTAATCAATTATTCTGGTCATTAATTGATTAATTGGATTTTTTTTAAATTAGTGCATTCTGCAGATGTTTCATGTAATAACATTTTTATATACAATACCAGAAGTACATCAAACGATGAAAGAAAAAAACATCAGATCCTTCAGTGGATCGTCTGCAGTACAAACCAGAATCCCGACAACAAGCCAAAGCCTTTCTGTAGATCTGACCTGGGATTATTTATTGGATTAACAGATAACTGGAGAGCAAAATGTGTCGCACAGATTTTCTTCTGAACCAGGTGAGGCTAAAAGTGCAACCTGAGGAGTTCTGGGTCGAACCGACAGCTTTTCATCTGAAATGAAACGTTATTCATTCATTACAGCTCTGATTCACTACTGCTCTCAATGTGTTCTGTATTCTCCAGGTAATGATTAATCAATTACCAAACTGGTTGTAAAATTGGGGCTGCACAGTGGTGCAGTTGGTGCTGTGTTGCAGCCAGAAGGTTCTGAGTTTGATTCCCGGCCCATGGAGCTTGCATGTTCTCCCTGAGCAAGGTGGGTTCTGTCCAGGTTCTCCAGCACATGGCAGCAACATGACTGTAACTGGTGTGTGTGTGTGTGTGTGTGTGTGTGTGTGTGTGTGTTTGAACCGTCAGCCTGTTGCCCTACGACAGACTGGCGACCTGTCCAGGCGACCTGTCCAGGCGACCTGTCCAGGCGACCCCACCTCTCGCCCTAAATGTTTGCCCGAGGGAGCAGCTGCACCTCCTGACCCACTAGGGATGAGGGTGAGTTGTTTCAGGGACACTGGATGGATTCTGGATCGATTGATCCGGTTAATCGTCTTCTGAATCAGAAAAGGTTTCTTGATCCTGCTGATCTGGAGAACTGGAGATGTTTCACCATGAAGCCGACCCAAACGGAGCGATCTTATGGTCCAGAACTTCTGTGACGCTTTCAGTGAAGCGGGTTTGGAGGATGAAGGATCCTGTCTGGGGCTCCTGCAGTGAGGAGGAATGTGGACCAGGTGTGGCTCTGAATAGCTTCTCGTCATCCAGGCAGCTAAAGCATGAAGCTGTTGTTTCAGGTGTGAGGAGCCGTGACGGGGTGGAAGGTCAGAGGCTGACGATTCTGAACCAGAACATCGGTTCTGGTCCAAACAGAAACCAACCACAAGGACTTTCTGAACAGCACCAAATGCTGCCATCTAGTGGCTGCCAAACAAACTGCTCCTCTGAAGTCAAATGCTGAATTATTTCACATTAGTTTTGTTTTTTAGTCACAAATAAGGCTCGGCAATACAACTTAAAAATAAAATACGACTGTTTATGATTTCAATCTATTTTCTCCTCATTTTTCTAAAAAACATGATGACTTTTATTGCAGTCATCCATTCTGAGTCGTTTCAGGGGAGAAAACTTTCTGTGACAACTTTTGCGCAATTACGAGAATAAAGTAATTTTAGGAGAACAAAAACACAACTTTACCAGAAAAGAGAAATATCTTAAAATCATGAGAAAAAGCTTTGACAGATTTCTAAAGATCTGACTGAGCAGCTCAGTTTGTTTTGGTAAAACTTTATTTGACGGGGTGTAAAATGACATGAACGTGAAGGAGTCTTTATAATCTGTCATTCAGGAAGTAATGACACTGTTAATGCAAAGCTGCTCTAGAAGCTGCTATTGAAAACGCCAACTTTGCATCAAAGTGTCCTTATTTAGAAAATAATACAAAGTTGGTGTTTTTATCCGACATTCATAAAGACTCCTTGGTTTCCTGAGTGTCATGTCAGCCTATTGCAAACACCATCAAATAGTGTTTATTATTGTTTCAAAGTCTCTGATAATGTGATGCTGTTGGAATATGAATTATTTCTATGAAGTATTAAATAAATGAACAAGATGCTCATAATTCCTCATTTCAATTTTTTGTATTCAATATGATTTTCTCCTGGCAATATAACGACCTTATTCTCCTGATATTATGTCTTTATTGCCATAATTCAAACAGTAAACTCGTAGCCTGGCCAATATTAGGAGTAGCGTTGACCCGAGTTCAAAGGAGAGATGGACAAACGTTAAACTAAATCTTCAAAATGTGATTGAAGCTTTACGAGTGACAGAGCCATTAATCAATTCAGATTCTTTCCAGAGGTGCAGCTTTGTGCTTCCTGACATGTTACAGGCGTTTCTCTGCTGACTCTCTGATGGTTCTGTTCTGGCGCCCCTCTAACGCAGCGCCCCACTGCACCCCGTTCGGTTCTTCCCAGGAACGTCCCGTCCCTGCCTGACGCGTCTCGCTCTGTTGATTCAATGAACAAAATGTCTCCCAGAACTCGGGCTTTATGGAAACATCAGAGCGGATCAACCGGACCGCTGGAGCCTCAGGGCATTTCATGACGTTTCACTGATTTATCGGAACTTTATGGACCGTTAATGATTCCTTCGCCTGCTGGATTTCAGTTTCAGGCCCAGAACAGAGACGTTTAGGCGGGTGGCCGCAGCGGGCCGCAGCGGGCCCGGCAGCAGCAGGGGGCCCGGCTCTGTGGGGCCCGGCAGCAGCAGGGGGCCCGGCTCTGTGGGGCCCGGCTCTGTGGGGCCCGGCTCTGTGGGGCCCGGCTTTGTGGGAACCGGCGTGTCGCCCTGACAGCTGCTGTCTGGAGGCGCATTCCTTCCTTCAACTCCATACTACATGCAAATGAGCTGCAGGTATGAGCGCATCACGCAGAACAGCTCCAGCCATGAAGTCTTTGTGACGCTCCTCATCCTGAAGCACGGTCCGAAAGACGGAACCGACCCGGAACCAGCACGGAGGTCGAAGGATGTCGAGGTTCTTCCATCTGCAGAGGAACCAGCTGGTAGGAGAAGAATCATGATCTGGGCCTTCAGGGCCGCATCTCCTCCAGGAAAACCCACAACTTTCCATCGAAATGATGGAGAAACGTTTCACCTCCAGTGACCATCAGAACCGCTTCAGGCAGAAAAAGTCCAATCTGTTTGGGGATCAGCTGCAACACAACCTGCGACATCCAGGAACTCAACAAACATTTTGCTTTTGAATGATTTCAGTTTTAAGGGAAGAATCATCCTGCAGCCCGAATCTCGGATCAGAACCGCATTTTCCAAAGGAACCGTCAGTAAACCCAGAACCCAAAGCAGATGCCTCAGACCGAGCCGACACCAGAACCTCATGTTCGGGTTTCAGCAGTTTAATGTTTCAGCTGCCAATAAGCTGCTCAGGTTTAGGTGTTTTCCCGCCGGTTAACAGAACCGCCCGGATGTTCAGATCCTAACAGTCTCTGCTGAATGGATCGGACTCACCTGCGGTCCAGGTGAGCTGCTGCGCGGACTGGATGCGGGTCGCCAGGCGATCTGCGTGCGTCCAGAGCCGACGTCAGGTCTGGCACCTGTCGCTGCGTCGCGGCAGCTTCTTTGACGCGGCGCGTCCTGGTCCCCGCCCCCTCGGGACGGCTGGCGGCGGCGTCAGGCGTCCCTCCCGCTGCAGGAGGCGTGAAGGTGTGCTCCTCTTCCTCCTCCTCTTCCTCCTCCTCTTCCTCCTCCTCTCGGGTTTCCTCGGTTCTCCTGGGGTCCGAAACCAGAAACGGGCCCGGCAGGTTCGGGGCTTTCTGAGCGGGATCCTGGGTTTCTGCGGCCTGGTTTCTCTCCGCCGGCGCAGCGGCGGCGGGCGGGGCCAAGCCGCATTCCTGCAGCCTGTTTACCTGCGGAACCGGTGGCGCCGGCTCCTCCCACACTCTCACCTGTGCCGAGGCTGTTTCTGCTTTCTCCTCTGACCTCTGACCTCTGGGGCTCTCAGCCTCCCCCCCGCCGTCCCGCGGGTCCGCCTCCTCTCCGCTCTCCGGGGCGCTGAAGTAAAGCTCCGCGCCGACATCCGAACCGAGGCTCGGGTAGCCCGGACTCAGAGCCCGGTCCGGTTCGGGAGGTTCGGAGAAGTTCTGAACGTTCATTCCGCGATCCGGAGGCAAGCAGTCTGCTGCGATGGGCCGCCCGACCGGAACCAGCCTGGGCTCAGATTCGGAAACCCGAGAGTCCGTCCCTGGAGACGCTGCAGTGACCGGAGAGGCGGGAACCGGGCCTGCGCTGTGGGAACCGGGCCGAACCCGAATCACACGGCTGGGTTTGGTTTCAGCAGAACCGGAAAAACCTGCGCCGGGACCAGGGGACACTGCAGGGAGGGTCTGGACCCCAGGCGGTTCTGGTTCTGGGACGGAGAACCGAGGACAGTTATAGAGAGTTCCAGTCACCGAATCCTGACCCGAACCGGGACTAGGGCTGGCAGGCGGTACCGCCGCGTCGGGTTCAGCATCAGAACTTGCAGCTGGTACCGCCGGATTCGGTTCGGAGCGGCTCGGTTCCGGTTCCGGGATCTTAGAGAATGTTAAAGCTTCTTCAGGTTCCGGTCCGTCCAGAGTTGAACCCAAGTCCCGCCTGGCAGAACCGGTCCGCTGCTCCAGAACCACAGTCTGGGGTCCTGAGGTACCGTGAGGTTCTGGATCTGGACTCGGACCATCAGAACCATCCCCGTTTCCCGATGCAGCGGATGAGGTGAGGTTCTGGTTCTGATCATAACCTGGTTCTGCCTGATTGGACCGGAGGCCGGGAACAGCGGGGGATTGTGTTCGGGCCGTCGGAACCGGAAACTCCGGATTGGAGGCGATCAGAGTTCTGGAGGTTCTGTTGGAGAGAAGCTCCTCCGGTTCTGGTCGGGTTCTGGTTAACGGTTCGGCCCGGTTGGAGGGGGGGGGGGTGAGACAAACTGAACCGGGTCTTCGGGTCGGGCTGGTCCAGATCCAGGCGGGAGACGGGATTCTGGGGGAGAGGGGGGAGAGGTTCGGATTAAAACATCTGGACCAGAACCAGAACCACAACCAGAACTTTATGATTATTTCAAATCGTTTCTATTTATTCAGAAAGTTCAGAACCAAAGAAGCTCCAGGTTCTGCTGGGACGGACCGGAACCATCAGACCGGGTCAAGGTCCTACCTCCTCCTCCTCTTCCTGCTGGTTGCTATGGAGACCGAAGGCGCTCCTGGAGAGGTCCTCTTCATCCCTCCTCCTCCTCTTCCTGAGGCCGAAAGAGAACGAAGCAAAACGACGAGGAGACGTGAGATCCAGGTCCGAAGGATGAGGAAAGGATGAGGAGGATGAGGAAAGGATGAGGAGGGATGAGGAGGGATGAGGAAAGGATGGAGGGATGAGGAAAGGATGGAGGGATGAGGAGAGGATGGAGGGATGAGGAGAGGATGGAGGGTAAATGGTTGGACATGTTGGCTGCATGCAGAAATAACTCCAGAGGCACCAGAACCTCCTTGCGGTTCTGACCCGGCCCGGTTGTCAGAACCTCCCTGCTATGTTTGAGTTTGGACCTGACTGCTGAGTTCTGAGCAGAACCAGACTGACAGAACCACACGGCACCAGCGGAACCGAGCCTGTTCTGATTCTGTTTGCAGAATCTTTCGACCCAGAAAAGAGCAAGGCACTGGCGCCCTCTGCTGGTCGAACTGAAAACCCACAGAAACCAGCAGAACAGGAGAAGTTCTTGGTTCGGCTGGATGGAGAACATCTTGGATCAGGATGGTTCTGCTTGTCCCGGGTCACCTGAAGGACCCCGGAGCCACTCAACGCCAGAAACACCCACTGCATTCAAACACATCACTGAAACACATCTGGACCTCAGAAAACCGGTTCTGGTCTCTCAACAAATCTGTCACATCCTAGGAGGAGGTTTCAGGAAGAACTGAGCTTCACTGACCTTTGACCTGGACTGGGAGGCACAGACGGAGGAAGCCTTCTTCAGGGAGGCCGGCTTGTCTTCTTCTTCTGCAGTCCTGAAGAACAAACACGGCAGGTTTGAATAATCCAGATTATTCCTGCAATAATCTGATTACAAACATAAAAAAATAATGTCTTACGTTTTTAATTTTCCCATCAGCCACTTGAATCTTAGGATGATAACAGTTTTTCAAATAAAATAAATAAATTATTGCCATAAAATGTTCCCTGTTTTCATGACTTGGATGAACTTTTTGCCGCATCCTGTTTCTGCTTCGTCGTCCTGCTCAAACTGCAGATAATCTGCAGCAAAATCAGAACTTGTTAGCGTTAGCTTCTTCTCATTTTTTGTTTTGCAGTTTAACAATAGTTTCTTCTAATTTTTTAAAATGTATTAAGCAGTTTTGTGTTAGCATTTGCACATGTTTTTGCACTTAGCGGTTTAACGTTAGTTTTTGCAGCAGTGTTGCATAGGAGCCATTTATTTTTTCATTGGGCAGTTCAATCTGAGCTACTAATTTTAGCTTTAGGTTATTTAAATTTTTAAAATGCGTTCAGCAGTTTAGCTATAGTTTTTGATATTTTTTATGTTAGCTGCTACATTTAGCTGTTTAAAAGTATTTAGTGGTTTAACTTCGGCTTCCTGTGGTTTTTGTATGGTTTAGCTTTAGCTTATGCTAATGTTTTATGTGTGTAGTGGAAAAAACAAAATCCATGATCAAAAATATGGATATGATTTCTGCAGTTCAGAATATGTAGTTTATGATTTACAAACACATCACTTAATTTGTGAATTTAGTAAAACAAACATTTTTCATGACAGCAAAAGCAGCGATTTAGAAAAATGTAAAAAAAAAAAATATATACAAATTTTGAGTCCAATTATGTGTAATTGGACATCAAAAGTATTTGTCTGTGATAAATATTAAGTGCTTGACTCTTGAAAAATGGCCTCCATCTTGAATCTGCTCCAATTCAGGTTCTTATTTCTAGGTGTGAAAGATTTTGTTTTCAATCATCTGCATCAAACAGTTCTTTCTCTTTCGTCCAGGATTTCTCTCTGCCTGTAAGGCTGACCTTTGACCTCCTTTCACACCAAACAGGAAGTTTGATGAAAGTCTGACAGTTTATAGCTCAGTACACACTGAGAGGCGCAGCCTGTTTACAGTGGCTGTAAAGGTGGCGAGTGTTCAGGGCTGCAGTGCAGCTGCAGCCAGTTCATGTCCCAGATGTCCTCAGGCGTCCTCAGGTCGCAGGACGAGTCGCAGGACAAGTGTTTACATGTCAACACGCAGGAAACACGCAGACTTTCCATGTTTGAACTTTCAACAGCTGACTGTGGCAGAAGGAATGTGAGCGAGTGAAGGCCGTCCAACAGGAAGTGGCTGTGGAGAGGAAGTGTTTTCTCTGCAGGCGGTGAAATGTGACGATGCGTCGGAGCAGAAACCAAACATCAGGGATTCTCAGGATGACCTGAATATTCACCAAATGTCTCAGCATCGTTTTCTCTTCTTCTCTTGAAATATTTTCTGCTTCGTTTCACTTGGAATCGCTGTGGTTTCTTTCTAGGATTAGAAGTTAATCCCCTTTATTCTCCTCCCTTTTCTAGTGAAACACCTTCTGTTTATCTGGCTGAAACAAAGCATGACACATCCAACACCGTGCTGCATCACAGCCGGACCGGATCGCGGTACGTAGACGCTGCCTGCAGCAGACGATTCGTGGAAAAGGTCGGATTCTTTACGTTGATTTGAAAATCTGCTGTAAAGATTCATGTTGGGCTTTTATTTTTTTACTACATTGAATAAAATTTCAGATTTTTGTCATTTTTGTCCATGTTGACTTAAAACATAAACTTTTAATGTTAAAGGTAAAAATTTGAGCAACAGACGATAAATGATGAGGAAGAGAAAGAAACAGAAGGTCTGACATCATCAAAATGTATAAAAGTTCACATTAAAACTAAACATACAGAAATGATAATAATATATAAGACACAGAGAAAATATGGACCAGTTATTAGGAATATAATGCAATGAGATTAAAATTCGGACCCATATCTGGTACATCAATGTTTCAATCATTTTGTCTCTTCAGAAAAACCCGACATGTTTCGAGTCTTCATCAGAACAACGGCTCTGCAAGACGTCGAAATTATTCCTATTAATTATTTCTATAAATATTTATTTCCAGAGATTTAAAGTCAGTTTTGCGTCGACTTGTGAGAAAGTTTGTGGAGTTTGTTCTGCAACCACAGAGACGAAGATAGAAAACAGAATATGATTTATTTTAGGATATAGTGTCGGGTCCAATAAACCAGGAGAAAAGATCCGATGCATGAAAGCTGCCAGAACCAGAACCAACTGGACCAGAACAACACAGACAGAAAAACTGCAGCAGCTCTGATCTGATAACACTGTTTGCGTCGCATCTCAGGTGTTGAAGGTCATAAAGTTAATGAGCAACTGTTCAGATTCCCAGCTTCAGGTTCAACTGTTGAGACTCACAAGCTGCAAGCATTTTGGGTCCAGTTGGTTCGTTTTGGGTCCAGTTGGTTCGTTTTGGGTCCAGTTTGTTCGTTTTGGGTCCAGTTGGTTCGTTTTGGGTCCAGCTGGTTTGTTTTGGGTCCAGTTGGTTCGTTTTGGGTCCAGTTGGTTTGTTTTGGGTCCAGCTGGTTTGTTTTGGGTCCAGCTGGTTCGTTTTGGGTCCAGTTTGTTCGTTTTGGGTCAGTTGGTTCGTTTGGTTTTGAAGGATCTGATTCAATCAGAGGAAACCAGAGAAATCTTCCCAGAATGTTTCATTTAAAACCTCTAAATGTTCCTCATGTTGATGTCTGACTGCCGGCCTTCATCATGGCGGGTGAGGATGAGGAGCGGCCGGCCTTCATCATGGCGGGTGAGGATGAGGAGCGGCCGGCCTTCATCATGGCGGGTGAGGATGAGGAGCGGCTCTTTCTCAGGTCCGTTTCTGCGGCACATTCCAGGTTGCAGTGATTCAGCCGGCAGCAGCAACAGAAACTGTGACGAAGCGACGCTGCGATTCGGAGACAAAGACTCTCCTGTCGCCTCGCCAGCAGGCATGCAGAGAGGCAGGTTCCTCCGCACAGCAACGGCCCGCAGCATCACCCCGCCTGCATCCGTCCGGCAGGTGAGGCCCACAGCCGGGATTACAGCCGGGATTACAGCTAATCCTGCAGCTTAACCTCTGAGCTCTGACTGTCAACAGATGAAATCTGCAGATCCACAATTCATCAGAGAAAATTTCATAAACAAAATGCAGATCAGTTGAATCATAGAACCTGAACCTTTGACTAGTTTTAGTGCAAATATCTTATTAGACTTAAAACAAAACCAAGTTATTGGTGAAGAGAAGCTGATTGATGGTCAATAATTATTGGATATTGATAAAAACACCAGTTCTGCTGCCGGTTTTTGTTTTTCATGTTTATTTGTTGCATCTTTCCTCATGATCAGAGGTTTGATTTATTGTTATAATAAATTACAGTTGATAGTTTTGAAAAACAAACTTTCCACATGATCTGGTTTCAGTATTTTCTCCAGTGTTTGTTCAAGGAAAGCATGAATTAATGATCATTATTATTTTATGTTTATTGATGATTTGATGCTGGAACTCAACTAAATTTAATGTTTAATGTTTCTGGTTTCTCAGTCATTTTAATGACTTTATTATTGTTTTAATAATATAAAGCACTTTGAACTGATGCTGAAATTTGCTGAACAAATAAACTTTATACCAACAAAGGCGGAAATATGATTGAATGCATTGACCTTTAGAGATACAGATAAAACTTCTTCCTGTGACACAAAGAAACATTTTAAAATCTGAAAAAGTAATAAATTGTTGTAATCGTCACTTTTATTGTCACGATAATCATACCAGAAAATATTGATAAAATTTGCCTTCTCTGTTTTAACTTATTTTTAGGAAGACATTTTTTGCACTAATTTTTCTCTGTAACTCGGTTCTGATCCAGTTCTGATGGTACTTTGAGCTCCAGGAGTGGGTGGAGCTCCACTCAGCAGAGGTCAGAGTTCAGCATGAGGTCAGCTGTTGTGGTACCAGAAGAACCTGGTGGTTCTGCTGCAGCCCAGTGTCGCGTCTTCAGGCATCCGGCGGCCATTTTATAAAACTGTCCACTAACTTTTTCCTTCAGTTGTTATAAAAGTTTGAAACTTGGCAGAAATTTTACTTCCTGATTTAACGTCTTGAAATTTAAATAAACATCAAAATTTTTATTAAAAACCCAGTTCAGGGTTCAGAGAAGTTCTGCCCAGTTCCTCATATTGAATGTCACACATCAGAACCGGCCTCATGTCGCCCAAACAACGGTCACCATGGCAACCGGTGTTTTGGTTTCCTGAAGCTTTCCAAACATTTCCTGAGCTTGAAGAAACAGACGCAAATTAATTAAATGGCGGCGGGCGGCGCGGCGGGCGGCGCGGCGGGCAGCGCGGCGGGGCGGCGCGGCGGGTGGCGCGGCCGCCTGCGGTTCCAGAACCACCATCACCGCGAGGAGGAAGCTCAGTAACTTCAGGGAGGCATGGTAGAGGAAGAGTAGTGATGTGGGATTACAGATAATCTGAGATCTGAACTTCATTAAACAACACAAGGTGCAGCTGAGGCCTCCATGATGGAGGACAGATCACAGGTTAAAGGTCATCTCCATTGACTGAAATTCATTCAGAACCTTTGACCCTGTCTGGACCTGGTACCATCGTAGACCCTTCCAGACCTCCAGAAACCAACCAGAACCAGCTGAGCCAACCCGGTTCTGGAGCAGAACCAGATCCATCAGATCCGCTCAGACTCTCAAAACCATCCGAATCTCTGAACTGATTGGTTCTGGTTCTGGTTCTGCTGGACAAGCGGCCTCCAGCCTTACTGAGGTAAAATCTGACCCAAACAGAGCCGGAACCGGAAGTAGCATCACCTGTCAGCGCCCTTATCATTTCCGGTCAAACTTAACGGCTGACAGGAGCAGCTGCTGCGCGCCGTGACGTCACCAGCATGTTTACTGGCGCTGGACCCGTCCGAACCAGCAGAACCTACCGGACGTCCTGCTGGCTCTCTGCCTCCATCTTCTTCTTCATCTTCAGCTTCGGGAACCTGAACTTCCTCCTGTCCTGCTGCTTCTGCGCAGACTCGTCCGGACCCGGTTCGGTTCTGGAGAACAGAGTCTTCAGAGACTTCCTGGCGGACTTCTTCTTCTTCTTCTCCTCCATGTCCGCTGCTTCAGGCTGCTGCAGATGACAGCTGCTGCTGCTGCTCTTTGAGCAGAACCGAAGCTCAGGTGCGGGCCACGCCCCCCACCCGGAAGCCCCCCCTCCCCCCACACACACACACACACACACACACACACACACACACACACACACCTGGCAGAGGCAGCTGCAGTTGAAAAACCCGGATCTGGACCAGGATCAGGATGCTCTGGTTCTGCAGCAGCAACAGAATCTTCAGCATTTATTGTCATATTCATTCATTTCAAAGGTTTCATAAACACACCAATCAGAATCGCCGCAGGAATGACGTCACCCTAGCTCTCCAGCTGCTGGTTTATCATGAAGATAAATATTAAAATAATTTTATCGTCTGTAAATGATAATCAAACGAGTCTAACAGAAAAAAGTTTCAGTTTCTGCTGCCTGGATGTGGGTCAGTATGGCAGGCCGATTTAGCATGGAATCAGCTTCACCAAACTCCCTTATCTGAGTCTGGTTTATGACTGTATGTATTTCTAACTCTATTTTCATTGATATAAATGATGTCAGATTTACCTTTAGGTTTAATTCAGGACATCTACAGTAGCTTTTTCTGACTAGTCATAATTCTGATAAAATAACCTCAATATGTTTTTTAGATATATAAGATCTGCAAAGTAATGTAAGGCAAATAATGATTCGGCAAAACTCGTTATAATTAATTAAAAAGATAAAAAATCCCTTCCTGGTTTCACTGGTTTCCTTCCTGCTGGTTCCAGTCACTTTAACCAGAAATCATTTATTCTGATTTGATTTCCTTAACTCATCAAATTGGGTGGGGTCCACAGCGCCCTCCAGTGGTCACTCTGCAGTCTGCTGAGTGGTCACACAGCGCCCTCTGTCGGCTGCTCTGTCCGCGCTGCATCAGGCTGCAGTAACCCTTTCCCTCCTCCAGAGGGCGCCTCCTTCCCGCTCAGTTCAGGATGACCTGACAGCTGCAGAATAAACCCCGTCTTTACGACGCATGCGCGCAGTACATAAATGGTAAAAATACCCGGTCAGTTCAGATTCGGTTTCCTTTCACTGAATCTCAGCAGAACCAAGGTCCAAACCGACTGGAACAGGTCCAGAACAGAACCTAAGGCTTTATGATTAAATTCATGATGACGTTTATTTACAATATTTCTAAGTTCTGATGTTGGACCAGATATGATCCAGTCAGAACCTTCTGTTCAACACCAGAGACCCGTTCACGTCCGGAGGTTCCCTTTGTCCAGTCAGCTTCACAAGAAATCACCAGAACCAGAACCAGAGCTGTTCATGTCAGAACACTTAATATTTCTGACCCGGTCCAGAACTCCCGTTGGGTCTGTTTCCGAACCGAACCGTTTCTCACCTTTCTGACCTTTTTTTTAACTTCGTTTGGACACATTCCAGAGCTTTTGATTCCCCATTTTGATGCCCCAGTCTGGACTCGGTTCCGGACCGGTTCTGACTCTTGGGGCTTTTTCCTGCTGCTTCCTGTAACCGGGTCAGGAGTTTGGACCGTCAGAACCAGCGGGGCAGTTTTATCATCTCTCATTAAACTGACCGGAGCCGCAGGTTCGTGTTTACAGCCGAACCTTTGGACCCGTCCGGAGCCGCGCCCACCGGCAGCAGAAATCAGAACATCTGATGGATCAGTTGATGCTGCGAGTAACAGCGAAGTTAAACTGAAAGAGAACACACACACACACACACACACACACATTATCACACACACACACACTTATCACACACACACACACACATTATGACACACACACACACACACACACACACACACACACACACACACACACACATTATCACCACACACACACACTATAACACACACACACATTATCACACACCCATGTTTCTGCTGAAGTCAAACTGAAAGCTGAATGTGAAGCTCTGAGGTTAAACTGATAGTTGGTGATTTTCCAACTGTGGCCTATTCCAAGTAAGGAAGACAAAGACGCAGGAGGGGGCGGGGCTCATGCTGCCCTGTGGACAGGTGCATTCAGGAGAAACCTTCAATCTGACACGTCAAACATTTTCTCTTTAATCTTAAAATCTTAACATTTTCATAAATCTGAAGATCATCTGCAGTTTTTCTGCAGCAGAAACGAAAAATTAAAGTTTATAAAATCATCTGAAACATCCTGAGACTTCAACCTGTTTCAGTTCCTCTGCAGAAATCACAGGCATAAACAAAACCATCAGAGCGATGAGAATAATAATATGTTGAGGAAAAACTGTTTGCTGGATCTAAATTATGAAAATTCTTTAATGTAATGAAACAGATTAAAAATTTTACAAAACCAAAACTTCAGAAAATGAAACTGAGTTTCAGTTCAAGAGTTAAACTGGACTAATGTGCTGAGTTTATAGTTATTATTATTATTATTATTATTATTAATATTATTCTTAAAGGGGCGGTCACCCACCCAGCTTTTGGGGTCACCCACAGATTTTTATTTATTTCTATTTTTCATGAATGTTTTGCTTACATTTTAATAAATATTAATAATCATTTCACACAAACATCAACATCCATCCATCCATCCATCTTCTGCCGCTTATCCGGAGTCGGGTCGCGGGGGTAGCAGCTTAAGAAGGGAGGCCCAGACTTCCCTCTCCCCAGCCACTTCCTCCAGCTCCTCCGGGGGAATCCCGAGGCGTTCCCAAGCCAGCCGAGAGACGTAGTCCCTCCAGCGTGTCCTGGGTCTTCCCCGGGGCCTCCTCCCGGTGGGATGTGCCCGAAACACCTCACCAGGGAGGCGTCCAGGAGGCATCCTGACCAGATGCCCGAGCCTCAACTGGCTCCTCTCGATGTGGAGGAGCAGCGGCTCTACTCTGAGTCCCTCCCGGATGACCGAGCTTCTCATCCTATCTCTAAGGGAGAGCCCAGCCACCCTACGGAGAAAACTCATTTCGGCCGCTTGTATCCGCGATCTCGTTCTTTCGGTCATTACCCAAAGCTCATGACCATAGATGAGGGTAGGAACGTAGATCGACCGGTAAATCGAGAGCTTCGCTTTTTGACTCAGCTCTCTCTTCACCACGACGGACCGGTACAGCGCCCGTTTCACGGCGGACGCTGCACCAATCCGCCTGTCGATCTCACGCTCCCTTCTTCCCTCATTCGTGAACAAGATCCCGAGATACTTGAACTCCTCCACTTGGGGCAGGACATCTCCCTCGACCTGGAGAAGGCACTCTACCCTTTTCCGGCTCAGGACCATGGTCTCAGACTTGGAGGCACTGATCCTCATCCGGGCCGCTTCACACTCGGCTGCGAACCGCTCCAGTGAGAGCTGCAGATCACGTCCCGATGAAGCCAATAGGACCACATCATCCGCAAAAAGCAGAGATGCAATCCTAAGGCCACCAAAACGGATCCCCTCAACACCCTGGCTGCGCCTAGAAATTCTGTCCATAAAAGTAATGAACAGAATCGGTGACAAAGGGCAGCCCTGGCGGAGTCCAACCCTCACTGGGAACGAGCCCGACTTATTGCCGGCAATGCGGACCAGACTCTGACACCGGTCATACAGGGACCTGACAGCCCGTATCAAAGGGCCCGGTACCCCATACTCCCGGAGAACCCCCCACAGGGCACCCCGAGGGACACGGTCGAACGCCTTCTCCAAGTCCACAAAAGCACATGTAGATTGGTTGGGCGAACTCCCATGCACCCTCCAGGACCCTGCTGAGGGTGTAGAGCTGGTCCAGTGTTCCACGACCAGGACGAAAACCACACTGCTCTTCCAAAATCCGAGGTTCGACTATCCGACGGACCCTCCTCTCCAGTACCCCCGAATAGACCTTGCCAGGGAGGCTTAAGAGTGTGATCCCTCTATAATTGGAGCACACTCTCCGATCCCCCTTTTTAAACAGAGGGACCACCACCCCAGTCTGCCAATCCAGGGGAACTGCCCCCGATGTCCATGCGATACTGCAGAGTCGCGTTAGCCAACACAACCCTACAACATCCAGAGCCTTGAGATACTCTGGGCGAATCTCATCCACCCCCGGGGCCCGGCCACCGAGAAGCTTTTTAACTACCTCGGCGACTTCGTCCCCAGAGATTGGAGAGCCCAACCCAAAGTCCTCAGGCTCAGCTTCCTCAATGGAAGGCATGTTGGTGGGATTGAGGAGGTCTTCGAGTACTCCGCCCACCGACCCACAACGTCCCGAGTCGAGGTCAGCAGCACACCACCCCCACTGTAAACAGTGTTGGTGCTACACTGCTTCCCCCTCCTGAGACGCCGGATGGTGGACCAGAATCGCCTCGAAGCCATACGGAAGTCTTTCTCCATGGTCTCTCCGAACTCCTCCCACGCCCGAGTTTTTGCCTCAGCAACCGCCTGAGCCGCACGCCGCTTCGCCCGCCGGTACCCATCAGCTGCTTCCGGAGTCCCACAGGCCAAAAAGGCCCGATAGGACTCCTTCTTCAGCCTGACAGCATCCCTCACCGAAGGTGTCCACCAACGGTTCGAGGGTTGCCACCACGACAGGCACCGACAACCTTGCGACCACAGCTTCGATGAGCCGCCTCGACAATGGAGGCACGGAACATGGTCCACTCAGACTCAATGTCCCCGGCCTCCCCCGGGACGTGTTTGAAGCTCTGCCGGAGATGGGAGTTAAAGCTCCGTCTCACAGGGGACTCCGCCAGACGTTCCCAGCAGACCCTCACAACACGTTTGGGCCTGCCAGGTCTGACCGGCATCCTCCCCCACCACCGGAGCCAACTCACCGCCAGGTAGTGGTCAGTGGACAACTCCGCACCTCTCTTCACCCGAGTGTCCAAGACATACGGCTGCAGATCCGATGAAACGATGACAAAATCGATCATCGAACTGCGGCCTCAACATATGTTGAGAAAAATGAGTTTTTCTAAATATTTTGTGTTTTTCTTTGGTTTAAGACCTAAAAACATAAATTAATGAAATGCTGGTTCTTTAGGAATGACTGTAAACTTTCTGTGTTTAATTTAAACTGATTATGTGTTGATATCTAATATTAATGTGTTATCCATGCAATACTGTATCATAAATCAGTTTAAACTTCCAGCCTTGAATACAAAGTTAAAGTTTTGACTTTATGATTTAAAACAAATCATTTTCTGGAGGTCTGAGAAATTCAAGGATTTAATTTGACATTTTATTCCTGCAGCTCAATAAATATATACATTTATATAAGTGGTATAAATAAAACCTGTACATACTTTCTGATTTCTGTTCTTCTTTCCTTCTCATCATCGTTTCCTCTCTCTCTCTCTCTCTCTCTCTCTCTCTCTCTCTCTCTCTCTCTCTCTCTTTCCCGTCTGGATCGCTCAGAGTTTCCAGAAGCTTTGATAACTCTGGAACATTTATGGAAATAAATCAGTCATTCCTGCTGGAGCAGCACTAATTGGACCTGTTTACGTTTCCCCTGGAGGAAAAACCGTTCCTGACGTGAAACTGGGTGCAGGAGCCCTGGTGACCCTTGGCGGCCTCAGGGCCCTCAGTGGGAAAGGAAC
Organism: Poeciliopsis turneri; assembly: GCA_922788865.1. Classification (NCBI taxonomy): domain Eukaryota; kingdom Metazoa; phylum Chordata; class Actinopteri; order Cyprinodontiformes; family Poeciliidae; genus Poeciliopsis; species Poeciliopsis turneri. Next base: position 714,234 of record CAKLNU010000860.1, read on the forward strand.
CTTCCTGGAGCGGCCCCCACTGGCCCCCAGCAGCCCCCACTGGCCCCCACTGGCCCCCAGCAGCCCCCACTGGCCCCCAGCAGCCCCCACTGGCCCCCACTGGCCCCCAGCTGGGAGCTGTGGGCCAACTGGTTGGTCGGGAGGAAAACCCCGACCAGGAAGCAGCAGTCGGGCCTGAAGGCTCCGTCTAATTCAGGGGATTTCATTTCTGCACATCCTCATGTGTTTGTTCCAGTTGGAAACGGACCGGTTCTGATGGGAACCAGTTAGAGCCCAACTGGGCGCCTCCTTCATGTTCCATTGTTAAACTGCCTGGAGACAAAACGGTTCATTTGACCTGAAACTCTTTCCTGGTTCTGATGTACGGAAGCCCTGAAGAGAATAAAAGCTTTTATTTGATGAAACGTTTTTCATGTTGTTTTTTTTTCCTGACATTAAAAGTTTTGTGCTTAAGCAAATATAAGGAGAAAAGACTTTAAAAAATGTCACCGCAGAATGTTTCACTTGTTATTCAGTTTAAACTAAGTTAACAAAAAGAGAAACAAAAGGTTTTTTCTTTCCTCTGTTGGCTCTTTGCTGTACAAATTAAACGAATATATTTTTTATAGCCAGAAAAACTGAATCAAATTTTGCATATTACATTTTCTATGCTCTTCTTTGGGAAAAAAAGTTTTTAATTTGACTTTTTTTCTCATGTCTCAGTTATTTTCTGAGTTACTTTCTGAACTAGGATTATAAAACTCGGGTTGGTCAAATGGATAATCAATCATATTCAGTCTAAATGAATCTGTCTGCTGATGGAACCATAAAACAAGCTGCTGAGCTCCAAACCAGGAATAAAACCTTCTCTCAAAGTAATAATTTGACATTTATTGACGTCATTATGACTTTTTTCCAGAAGCCATCGGGGATTCTCTGACACGCAGTCAGCAGAAACTGCAGCATACTAAAAATACAAACAATAAAAACAATATCATAAATGCATAAAAGTTGCCACGGAGCATCAGACTGAAGCTGCAGCTTCTCTTTTCCCATTTTTATTCATCTGTGGATGGAAACATTTAAAGCTGAAATATTATACAAAATCCACCTGTTTAATAAATAAATACATTTTGTTTTGGAGAGAATAAAAGTTTAATTTAGTCTTTCCTGCTGCTGCGTACATATAACACAAAGCACCAATTATAAACAATAATTCCTGTTTCCGCTAATGCTAACGTGCTACATCTCTGTTTAGATGTAGCAGTAGCTAATGCTAAAGCACTAATGTGTTCAGTTAAATTCAGCTTCATTTTTACCTGCTGTCTGTCTGTGTTTATCTTGTTCTCTACTGTCTGAGTTGTACTTTTTTGTCTCCTTTGAAATAAAGAAAACCTGAGGAGAGGAAAGAGACCTTTTGCATAAAGCCACTTCAAAATAAGAGCATGAACATCTAACTTCTTGAATTCTTAACAGTTGATAAAACTTGAACAGATACCGAACTTTATTCATCTGAAAGACAAGTGAATTACCTGGTGTTAGCTGATTTTAGCTGATGTTAGCTGGTGTTAGCTGATGGTAGCTGGTGTTAGCTGATGTTAGCTGATGTTAGCTGGTGTTAGCTAACGTTAGCTATGTTAGCTCATGTTAGCTTTAGCTGGGCTCCATCAGGAGCTGGAAAGTTCTAATCATTTGTGTCTAAAAGAAAAGAGATTCAGACTCCTGCTGATTCGTCTGCACTGAATCAGCTGCACTTCTGTGAATCTGATAAAGACTCTGATCATCAGTCATCAGCTGACCTTCAGTCTGCTCTGCTGACACGTTAGCTGGAAGGTAAACTGCAGGTGAATCACATGCTGTGCTGCTCCAGCAGCGTCACTGCCAGGAGGTTCCTGTCACATTAAAGCTCTGCTCTGTTTTATTCTGGTCAGCGCTGCGTCGGTGTTTTCTGTGGGGTTCTCCCCCGCAGCGCAACACAAGAGGAAATATGACAGAAAGAGCTGTCAGAGCTCAGCTCGAAGAAAAAGAAAGTGGTTACGACTGAAAGATTGGCAAAAGGCAGAAAGGCTGAGAGAATTACTGTAAGAACTGAGCCATGATTACTGTAACTTTGCTTCAGGTTTTTGTTGACTGAGAGTTTCACTGAAAGGGGATCAAAGTGAAAAACTTAGTCATTTTTCAGAGTTTCATGTTTGTTCAGGTGCAGAGATGAGAAATGTGTCCGGAGGAAACAGCAGCTTTTAAAGCCAACAGAGAGCAGAACGTTACCGAGACGACGTGATGAAGTTTGAGCCGCATCAGGACCGATCCAGTTCAAACAGAAAACTCACAGAAAACCTGTCATTCACTCACATTCAGTGTTTATGGTTAAAACCACAAACAGGTTTTCTGGTTTTACTCAGATGATGATGAGATTTTCATTTGATTAAAGCTCCGAAAATGATTCATATGTCAGAATAACAGCAGCACAAAAATGAAGTTTTATTTTAGCTGAACATCAGAAAAAATGACGAGTTTTCTGAATTCCTTCTCTAGTTCAACCAAATATAGTTCTTGGACTGTTTTCACTTTAAATAAATGTAAAATAAAATGAAACGTACATTTTAAACCATATACATTAATTAATACAAGGATCAATGAAATGATTACATAGATTTAATGCTTTAAAATGTTTTAACAAAATGCCGAGTTTCATTCAGAACGTTCTGATTTCATTTCTTGTATTTTCTGAGTAATGAAACTTGGAAAGTGAACTGGTTCAGTGGATGAACAGAGGAAGCTTCTCGTTAGCCTTTCTGTCCATGAAGCTCCACGGCAACAGCCGACTCAGCATCAGCTCAGGAAATGACATCACAACAAATAAAATCTGGTGGAAGGTCAATAACATTTATTACTTCATAAAGGTTTTATTTTCCTCATTTAGATGTTTTAAACCCTGAAAAACATGTTTATTATCAAATAAAAATACATTTTAAAAAGCCGTTTTCAGTTGATCCAAACCAAAAATAATCAGTTTTTCCTGCTCTGCAGCTGCAGCTAACAGCTCATGTTTTTCAGCATCGCCTGGAGGAAGTTTGACCTGCTTTGCTGTGCAGAATTGATTTATACACCACAGCATCTTGATCAGATTTAAGTGTGGCCTTTGACTAGACCACTCTAAAACCTTACTTCTAGCTACTTCCTGGTGTGCTTGAACAGAAGTCATGATTTCATTGATGACCTCTGACCTTTACTGAAGCAGAGAGGCCTGCAGACGCTGTTCCTGGTTCTTCTGTCTCCTCCTGGATGATCCTCCATCATGTGGCCAGAAAAACATTTTCCAGTCCAACTCACTGTTTATATGCAACAATCTGAACATTTCTTTTGTTATTCAATAATCACTTCATGTCTCTTCACATGTAGCTGATGCTGATCGACTGTCTGCTCTCTGACCAAACATGGCAGGAATCTGTGAAGAGACATAAAATAATTAGTTTGATGTTAGCATTAGCTTAGCATCTGTTTGCGCTTAATAATTTAAATATTAAAATCTGCTGCCTGTCGTCTCGTCTCAGAGACAAAGGGAACCTGATCTTCTCTGCTCTCATGCTGGGCTGAACCAGAACCAAAACACGGCCCAAACTAAAACTCTCATTTCTTCATATCAACAAGCTGAAAACGGACAAACCTACCATCTGCTTTAGTCTCTACACATTAAAGTTGGTGAGTTCATTCTGTCGACTCTGTTTCCTCATCATTCAACACGCTGTAACTACAACATGTTTGGTTTCCTGTTTTTGCACCACTTTTCTTCCCCACCTGAGTTTTTCCCTCAAAGTCCTAGTCAAATCTCAAAAGACTGAAATAAACATTTTCTCACAGAAAGACGTTTACATTTATAAACTTCAACGAAACGAACGCGGGAACTTGGAGGAAGTATGTGAATTTCTGAATGAGCGGAACAGGAAGAGCTTTTACTTTGAAGTGTCCTTCTACTGTAACAGCAAGCTTAGCAGCGAGAGAAGGTCAAAGGTCACATGTGTTTATTTTGTTTTGAAATGTGCAGCGTTCAGCCTGGAGCTTCTTCATTACTCGGGTCACGAGTCTCAGGCTTTAGGGCTGAAGTCAAAGTTCAGTCTGAAGTCTTTTATTTTGGTGACTGGAGTTGAACTTGAGCCTGAATGATGACGTGATTTATGCCTCAGCTCAGCGGCTGACAGGAGAAACTCAGAATCTGAACAGGAAGTGATTTCCTGAAACGTCTCCATGCAAACTTTGGCCTCATCAGTGTAAACAGATTGTCACAGTTAGTGGGAATGTGTTGGTGTGGAAGTGCAGAAGATGCGCTTATGGTGGTCCAGATATATGCCTGACAGAAAAGCCTGGGCCTGTTGAAACATGCTCGTCGTGTTCAAGCAAAAATGTAAAAATATTAAAAAGTGACATGATATTTGAAAAATCAAACATTTGTAAAACATAATGACTTGATTTTGATTTTGATATTTGTTTTGGAACATTATATTGCACAAAATGTTAAAGAAAACAAACTGATATAAAATCAAATGAAGATGATGAGCACTTTTATAAATATTTGATTTTTGATACAAGAATCAAGTCATAAATATAACATTTTATTTTTTGAATCTCGTTAAAATAATGAAATGTCTTTTTTTAATTTTTCAATGTTTGATTCTGAATGTAAAATAATTTTAAAGCCAAAAGGTTAATTTGTTATCTCAGTTTCAAACATTGCAGATCCAGATTTTATTTCAAGACTGAGATCATAATTCAGTGAAAATGTCACTGAACTGACAGAAAATCGTCCAGTTTATTGGTTTCTGCTTCCATTGGACGTGAAACACTGGATGTAATGGGAGCAATAATGTCAAGCTTTGAGGATCGTCGGACCGGAAGATGCCTGAAAATCTTCACTAAAACAAAGTTCAGCTGCATAAATATAAAGATATAAAGCATCAGAGGAAACAGAAACTGCAGCTGTTCGCTTGGTGAGAAAGGAAATAGATAAGCTGTGATGCTAGCAGCCAGCCAGCTAGCAGCCAGCTAGCAGCCAGCCAGCTAGCAGCCAGCCAGCTAGCAGCCAGCTAGCAAGCAGCCAGCTAGCAGCCAGCTAGCAGCAGCCAGCTAGCAGCCAGCTAGCAGCCAGCTAGCAGCCAGCTAGCAGCCAGCTGCTCTGTACTACAATATTTAACCCATTCCTCACACAAATAGATGAATAAATTGCTATAAATATTAAGCTGCTCTCTGTGGTTTTAGGAGCAAGTTTCTGTTTTTGCATGTTGGTGCAAAAGGAAACATCAGTTATTAGCGCTGTGCATGTTGGAACATGTTATGTTTTTATGATTTAATCACATGACTTCAGAGTTATGACCTCCAGCTGTTTACCTGCAGTAAAAACCAAACACCAGCTGTTTGTTTTATAGAAACATCTTTAATGTGCTACTTCAGGGAAATATATAAAAGTATCATCAAAATAGTCTCTCACGTATAAATCCTTAGAACCTGTTTGTAAAAAATAAACTACATAACAATCTGTACAAAAGATAAAGTAAAAAAACAAAAACAAAACTCCGTTTCAGACTCAGCAGCTTTTGCAGGAAGCTTCTGCAGGATTTTTCAGAACGTGTTGCTGAGTCTGAGGTTCTTCTGTCTGAAGTCAGATTTGGATGAAGCTTCTGTTCACAAACATTTACAGTAACATAACAGTTTTACTCAAACAACTATTTTCTGATTCGGTTTGTTCTGTTCAGGTGAAATAAACAGTGAAGGTGAATAATGCTTCGCCTGAATCTCTGTCCTTCCTCCTGTGGAGCTGGAACAACGTGAATAATGATCCAAACACATCAATATTTTTGGCAATGGCTTTTCCATTTCAACGAACATAAATAAATGTTTGGCTTTGTGGTGCCAGGTGGATCCGTTCTGTCTCCATGAGCAGGTTCCCGGGTCAGAACTGATCCGTCCACTGACACAACGTTATCAAATCTCTGAACAAAAACTAACAAAACTGTGAAACATCTAAATAAATATCAACAAGACCAGACAGAAATAATAAGTTAAAGCACAACAAAGCAAACAGTTTTCTACCTGAGTGAAAGTTTTTAAATACATCACAGTTTCTCTGGGCTCTGGGACGAGCGTCGTTCTCCGGCCCAGTCTTTGGAATGCTCTGATTTTGGTGCTGCGCTCATTGGATCAGGAGAAATTCCTGTTGACGCCTCGTGGCAGAATCAGCCACTGACTTTGGCCACGTCCGTCTTTTCTACGTTTTTTGGTGTGTTTCAGGACCTGCCCTCACTGTCCCTCTGGTTTTACTGCTGGCCGTTTGTGGAGGTGAACCACGCTGGCCCGCTCCTGGAAGCCCAGAGTCGGGTTGTGGTGAGACACCGGCACCGCGGACGGGACCATCGGTGTTACCGGTGCGTTAATGGCGGCGGTCAGGGCTTTCAGCAGAACCGTGGCCTCCTTCTGGTCCTCCTTGCCCTCTCCTTCCAGCGTACGGGTCAGCCAGTGCTCCACAGCCTCCCCTACCTGAGAGGCGGAGGCGGTTTCGGTGAGCGTGTCTGCCTCCTGGCTGGCGTCGAAGCGCTCCACCACCTCCTTCATGTGCATGTTGACAGGAGAGGAGCTGGCCAGGCAGCAGCTGCGCTGGTGGATGAAGAGGCTGAATCGGTGGAAGAAGGTCTGAGAGCAGAGCGTGCAGCGGTTGGGCCGGTCGCGGCTGCTGTGGAGGCGCCGGTGCAGCTTCAGGTGGATGTACTGGGTGAACTTGGTGTTGCATAATTTGCACTGATAAGGTTTTTCCCCTGAGTGCAGTCGCAGATGTGTTTTCAAGTTGCTGGTGCTGCTGAAGCGTTTGTGACACACCTGGAAGAAATGAAATGAAAAGTTCAGGCTCAAGTACTGAGCAGGAAGGAAGGTGATGAGGTGCTTTGATGATACTATCAGTATCTCATTCCTTTGTATTTCAGGTCTGAAACAGGTGAGACTGGTTTTGTTAAATCACTCGCTCCCTCAGAGACGCTTCTCCTGTCTAAAGGATGAAGATGTAAGGTGAGCCTCAGTGAAAATAAAACAAGTTATCCGAAAGGTGTGAAAGTCACAGCTTTGCGTTTGTCTTTGAGCCGTTGCCACGGCGCTCTGATATAATCCACTTTAACGTACCTGGCATTCATGGGGTTTCTCTCCGGTGTGGACCAGGTGATGTTTCTGGAGGTGGGCCAGCTGGGTGAAACTCTTCTTGCACAAATGACACTGGAAGGGTCTCTCACCGCTGTGCACTCGGAGGTGGACCTGTGACGGCAGGAAGACAGCTATGAGTTCAGCTGTTCACTGACCATGACTAGAAGTGTTTGGAGGAAGAGTCGTCACCTTTAGGTTGGAGAGCTGTCCGAAGGTTTTGGAGCAGATGTTACATTCGTATTTAATCTTTCCGTTCTGCTTCTTCAGGGGGTAGGGCAGGGATTTGTGTCCGGGTCCGTTCCGCGGCGCCGCGCTGCTCTTGTTCAGAGCCAGGCTGAGGTTCATGGCCTCCTCACAGCTGGAGGGAGATTGCTCCGGGGAGGGATGATAGCTGTCAGGTTTGGCCGGCGGCGACATCTCCGGCGTGGCTGGAGCGCCTCTCGGTGGTGAAACGTTTGGGGTTAATTCTTTCAGGCCTCCCTGAGAAGACGGAGCGTACGGCAAGGACACTGGGAGCAGGTTGGGTGGAGCGATGGGGGGGTACGGGACTCCATCCCCAGGGGTCCTTCGTGAAGGGATGATGCTGGGGAAGGGAGGGGGATAAGGCGGGAGGACGAGGCGAGGATAGTGAGGACCGTACGGTGGGAGGAACTGGTACGGATGTCTGGAGTGGGAGTAGAGTGGCGGGTAAGAGGACACCAGGCCCTCCCTGTGGCCGTAGAGGCCATGGAGGTGAAGCGGGAGGCCTCGCTGTGGAGCTGGCAGAGAGGGGTGGTGGTCGGACAGGTAGGGGTGGCTCAAACCCAGCGGGGGGTCCCTGTGGTCGGGCTGAGGGGAGGGAACGACGCCTCGGCCTTCTGGATCTTCCTCCCTCTCCATCTTTCTGCTGAAGTCCACGATCTGCTCGTCAGGTGTGTCAGGAGGAGTGTCTCTCTCCAACATCTCCACGTCAATCTTCTCCTCAAAGTCCTCAAGCTGCTTCACTTCCTCCTTCGTTCTGTCCTGAAGAAATGTCTGCTGAGGTAGATGCTGTTTGGGATGCTCTTCATCACTGTGCTCTGCAACAACAAAATGACATTTGTGTTGAGATTCAGGCTGAACACTCATCCCTGAGCTCTTTGTGTTTACAGACATACAGTAAGGCTCAGCCGCCCACGCCAGCCACGCCCTCTTATGGTAAATGATAGTAGTTTCAGTTTTGACATGACACAACGTTTATAGGTTTCTGTTGTAAAAGTGATTTTCTGTGGGACGGAGGGTTGGTGATGAGGTGAGTGGGAGTCCATGTGTCATGTTTTATATGAGCTGCAGCCCAGAAATACTGAGTTTCGTTTGTGAAACTGTTTCTGGGTATGGTGTATTACCGTACTGACCACAAGAGAAAAAAACACTCATCTCCTCCTTTTCCTCTTCTGGTTTGAGAGAATCGTCTCTCTCTGTCCTCACTGACTCGAGGTTTCTGAACCATCAGCCGCCTTACATTCCCAAAGAGAAGCTGCCATACGTTCCTCCTGCCGAGACCAGAACCTGGCAGTGATGCTTACCCAGAACCTCCTCCTGACCTTCTGCAGATAACATTCACAGACTATCAGAGGATCACAGCTGCAACGATGCAACACTCAGTAGAGACATAGTGACTCTTTGCCTCAGTTGACTGGATGAATGGACTCATGAATCACGAGTTTCAGCCTCATCTTTCCGGATGGTGAGGGCATGACTTCACCTAACGATGTTCTGTAAATAGCTGGAAACCAGTGACTCACACAGGTACTTTGAACGGACCTTATTACCGTCAGATTTCTCTGACTCCTCACCGTTGAACAACACACCTAGTGACGCATCAAACACACATGAATGACCACTGGAGACCAGACAGGAAGAAAATGCTGGTACCACAAAAGATAAGACTGAAGAATTATGTGTCCCCTTTCATTTTGAAGAGACAAAACGTGTTTATTCACTGCAAAGATACCGATCAGCTCCTTTATCAGCTCGCAAGAAAAAGCAAAGAGATTTTGGTGAGTCATTGAGCTGCCTCGCAACTAAAAATAACTGATAGTCATCAGTCCTTCGCTGCGTCTCATTCAGTTGTTCTTTAGAGAAATCAAAGAAGTTCAGCAGCACCAGCTTATCTCTCACTGTTATCCGTAACCAGGAGGCAACTGTCCACCTCCACACATCGTAACCAGATCCCGGCAGCAGCGCTGCTGCGTTTGGAGGTGGAACTCACTGTGTCGGAGGTCATCCTGCTGGCTGCAGAGCCTCTGAGCAAACTCCTGGCTGTACCACACCAGCAGCTCCTGCTTGGGCTCCACGGGCCGGATGGTGTAGAAATAGACGTCCCGGCCGTTCTGGCAGGCCACCAGGTTCTGCTCGGCCAGGCAGCGCGCCGGGTTCACGTAACGCATCCAGTTGCTCTTCTGGACATCGTAGCCATCGATGAAGTGTTGAAGCTGACCGCCGCTGTAAATCTGCAGCAGAAAAAGAGCAAAAGGTTGGAATCGGGCAACATACAGGAATGTCAAATATCTTTTATCTGCTGGAACAATCACCAAGCCAAATAAATGTAATCAACTTAAAGAGAAATTAAATTTGTGCTGCAGCTTGTTGGATTGATTAGAGGATTAGAGTTGAGAAGAAAACCTAACAGGTTTGTAATAATCACCTCTGCCATGTACAGTTAATATCCTGCTCTGCTGCTGTGGATCCTGACTGGTGGCGTCTGGTTCTGACTGTTTTCGCTCAGCGTCTCTGTTTTGTTGAGCCTTAAAGGTTTGGGGCGGGGCTAACCCAGGGCTGTATTGTTGTGCGCTGGCTCTTTTTGATTCCTTTCTCAGTTCTCTGTTTCTCTGATTCATAGGCAGCACGCCATCCGTCATTAATTGTTGAAATGAAACACCAGGGATTGTGTGGAACAAAGCAGGTGAAAGTGAAATGTCAGTGCAGCTGGCCAGCAGCCAGACGGCTGCAGGGCTTGCCTGTGGCAGCACGTCTACCTGTGACACACGCCTGATAACATAATCTGTCCCACGGAGCGCTGACTTTCACTACGGACAGGAGGAAGGAACTCCTCAGCTTTACAGGAAGGAAACTAAACACCATGGTGTCAGAAACTCCTTTTGGGAATTGACTCAACCAGAAGAGAAAATTTCCTGAATGTTACAAGAATCGTGGATATCAGAGAGAAAGGCTTCGATCCTGACAGGGTGGAGACGAGAGTCTGTCACAGCAAACAATAAGCTCTTCCTTTGTGACTGAAATAAGAGGCCAGTGCCAGTAAAACTCTGATGACTCGAAAACTGAATCCATCGTTACGTGTAAGCAGAGTTCACAAACTTCCTCTAAAATTTACACCAAAAGCCCTGAGCGCCGCAGACATCTGTGAGAAAGCAATTTAGTTTCCTTACTGACGCACAGAAGCAGACATGATGTGAAAGAGAGGAAGACGAAAACCTGCGGCTCCTTCATTTTTCCCAGGCTCATTTCCCCTGATCTGTCAGAATGTGAGAAGGTTTCACAGGCAGCATGGCTCACCCTCCAGAAGTACTTCCTGTTGGCCTCTTTGGGCACGCTGTCTTTGGTGTAGAGGTCTCCCTGCAGGGGGCCAAAGCGAGTGCCCTGAGGAATGTACTCCTTGCTGAACACACCTGTCACCTGGATAAAAGAGCAAATAATTACCAGACATGTTCCTCGTGTTTATTGTGAAACTGAAACCTGAACAAGTTTGATCCATTTCAGATCGTGTTTACGCTGCTGAGGTCAGTGACCCGTGACGCTCTTCTGTCGGATCGGACCGCTCCAATTAAGGCCTCGACACGACCCACTTTCCTTCCTGAAGAGCTAAACCAATGAGCAGACTTACCGCTTTCTCTGACCTACTCCACTGATCTCTGACCCGCCGCCTCCTGACTGCAGGTGCAGCTGTTGCTCTAGACATTTCATACGTAAAGGAACCGGCACAACAAACTGTTTGCGGTTTGCCAATTGGAAATCCAAGGTTTCAAAATGTCCCTCTCATGTGGGAATGAGTCAGAATGCAAAAGCAGATTCCCCAACGGTCTGTTGTCTGTACCTGTCAGGCAAATGCAGAATGCACCTGATTTCTCAGGAAGACGCAGTAATTTAAGGAAAACATCCGTCTGTAACTTTCCGGGTCATGATAACCTAGAGGACATTACAGGATCATTGTAACAGCAGGCCTGAGAGGACACACACACACACACACCACACACACACACACACACACACACGCACGCACGCACGCACCACACACACACACACACACACACACACACACACACACACGCACACACGCACGCACGCACACACACGCACACACACACACACACACACACACACGCACACACGCACACGCATGCACGCACCTTTCTGAACCTTTTCAAGGAAACAGTCAGAAACAAGAGAAGTGATTGATGTGGGGGCAATTAGCTACTGACGTATGTGTGTGTGTGTGTGTGTGTAGCAGTGTGTGTGCGCCATGCATGTGTGCAGCGCTGTAGCAGCTGTGTCAGCCAGTGTGTGTGTGTGTGTGCGTCAATGTGTGTGTGGCTGGTAGTGCGCTCGTGTCGCTCGTGATGTGTGCTCTGTGTGTGGTCAGTCCTGTAGTGGCTGTGTGTGTGTGCTGTGTGTGCGTCTCTCCTGTGCTCGCCAGTGTCTGTGTGTGTGTGTCTGTGCCTGTTATAAGGTGAACCAGTTTGACAGGGACATTGTGATTGGCAGCTGTTGCGTGACTAATGACTTGTTTCGGCTGCTGAACTGTTGCTACTGTTCAACCGCTTGTTCCAGCCATGTTGGGCTTTCAGGGTGATTGAATGGGCTGGTGGTTGTTGGGTACTGGGGGGGTTTCCCATGTGGACCCACGCCATCGCTCTCCTTTCCTCAGATGGCTTGTGTCCCTCCAGGCTGTGCAAACGGCCCGCCGGCAGAACTCTACTACCCAATGAAAGCTAATCATCTGGGTTTTCATCCTACGTCCCAACCTCCTCAGCCTGTATCCTGCAAACACCCTCCTGCCCGCCTTACCAGCCACATTGCGGCTGACGCTACTCCATCTGCCACGTGCCTTTTACTGATTTCCACATGCAAACACTTCCAAGTCTGACCGCAGTTTTCCTACGGCACATTTCCAAAAGACGGCTCACGGTCCCTCCCTAAAGAACGGCTGCAAGGTACGCTCACCACAGGAACAGGAAGGAAAACTGTGCAACTGAAGAAAAGACAGTTTGGGCAGTGCCAGAGATGGTATTAATTGCCCTGCTGCATGCAGAGGCGCAGCACTAAATGTGCACACCAAGCATTATGAGGCACACATCAGTAAAAGCACCAAACAAGGTGAGGGACCTTCAATGAGGCCACAGTTTGATTTTATCTGCTGCAGCGGCTGCAGCAGCAGCGGCTGCAGGCGGAGGAGGAACAGATGAGAGTCTGAGAACTGCAAAAGAGGAACAAGCACAGAAAGTGTCGCTTTGCTGAGGATAAAAAAGGAAGAGGACAGCAACCACAAACTGAGTGTTGACTACAAAACAAGTGAGTGTGACACTGCTCCCTCTTCCTTAAAAGATAATGAATCTGTCTTCAGCCACAGCAATATACCCCACTGCCCCAACACTCCCGTCAACCCCAGGGGCTTCCGCCTGAGAGGCAGGTCAGAGGTCAGAACTGATCATAGGAGCTTCCAGGTGAGACGCATTCAGCAGAAACAATCTGCCTGAAGGCATTGAGAGGAAAACGCTGCTGGTTCTGATCGTCTGCCTGGTTTGGTTCCGGTGTTCATGGCTGAGATCATGTGAACTAGCTGCAAGCTAAATGTTCTCATCATGACCTCACCTGACCACAGATGTTTGTGAAGAGCTCAGCAGACCTGTTGCTGCAGACCCAGTTGGGTCGACAGAGCGTTATGTAACTCAGAAACATCGATGGATGGAGGATGAAACTCAACACGTTACCTCATTGTCTGCGCTGTAGTTGAAGGTGAGGTTGCGTGGGATGGAGGTCATGGCTTTGGGGAGGCTGAAACTCAGGTCCGACACCTGGTCCGGAACAATGTAGGTGCAGTTGAGAGCAAAGTCCACCTCCCTCCAGGCGCTCATGTCTGCCAGGCTGCTCTCCAGCTTCATTCTTCAAGGTGTTCTCAGACGTCAGGCGTCAGATTCAGGCTCTGGCCTTTTGGTTTGGCTCTGGTTGCTTTGGTTCAGGATTACTTTGGTTTTATTGGGGAAGGCCCTTTTTCAGGTGTGATGGTTAAAGCTCAAACTCTGGAGAAGCAAAACAGAAGAGAGGACCGAGTTCAAGTGAAACTAACCGGAGGGTAAAGAGAGGAAACAGCTGACCCTGAAGTCCATAAATGCGGTGAAGTAAAACGTCTGCAGACTCACCGTCATGCATTCGTTCAGCTGCTGGACCATCGTGTCTTTGGCTGCGTCACCTCCGGACTGCTCGGCCTGCGCTCCGTTCTCTTTGGGCTTCTTCTCCAGCCGGTCCAGGTTTTCCTTCAGCCTGTGGTCACTGCATCACCCTCAGCAGAAACTCCCGAGCCGGGACAGCGCCAACCGTTTTAGCTGCGTGTGCCGTCCAATCACCGGCCGCCGCGGTCACATGATGCAGCCATCTGACACGCTACTGCTGCTTTTGGACAACAACACGGGGTGACGTCGTGCGGCCGACCAGCAAGTGGCTGTTGTGATGAATGCTTCCACACGTATGTGCACACGCACACACAAAGAAGACGTCTTAATGAACGAATAAAGGAGGAGCAGATGGTCGGCCTGGTGCCACTGGAAAACACAGACTTTTGCTTGGTTTGGCACTTAATGAGCAATCTGCTGCCACTGTATCGCCTTGACCTACATCCCTCACACACACACACACACACACGCACACACACACACACACACATACACACGCACACACACACACACACCACACACACACACACACACACACACGCACACACACACACATACACACACACCCCCCACACACACACACACATTCACACGCACACACACACAACACACGCACACACACACACATACACACACACCCCCACACACACACACACGCCTCTCTTAGTCTGCTTTAATTCTGACTGGAAAATGTGTTGCAGCTCAATCAGAACCTGTGCAGGTCCAGATGTTGGTTCAGTTCTCAGATCAGAACCTGTGCAGGTCCAGATGTTGCTCGGTTCTCCTGGTTCCTGCAGGAGCATCTCTGATCTTTGCTCCAGTTCAGCAAATATTCACATCCAGAAGCCGTGATGAACACCTGAGGCTTGATTAAAGCAGATATTAATAACTGTTCATTAACTGACACTGAGGCTTCATGTTCTGCTGATGTTTACGCCACGTTCCAAATTATTATGCAAATTGGATTTAAATGTCATAAAGATACATTTTGTTGTTGTGCTATTAAATTTATAGCCTGATTTGTGTCTCAAGGCTCTTTGAACCAATATAATTACTGGATGATCAGTTTAACTCAACTAAAGAAAATCTACTTCAGAAGGATGTTCCACATTATTCAGCAGGCCGCAGGATTCTGGTGCTGTGAAGAGATTTGTGGCTGATTGAGAACAAAAATGGTTTACAGATAAAGACTAAAGAGGAAAGTTTCTGTTCGATTCCTGGGATCAAGAGAGCAGCTGCTAAAAACCCTTAAAGCAGAAACAGTTAATAAAACTGCTGGAGCCTCAAGGTGGAGGATCCACAGGGGCCCCCAACCTGCTACTGGGCCCCCAACCTGCTACTGGGCCCCCAACCTGCTACTGGGCCCCCAACCTGCACGCTTCCGGGTTTTAAAGCGGATCGTTGGACAACTTCCGGTGGCTATAGCGTTAGCATGACAAGGCTAGGCAAATGGCTCAGTCTCGGCGCAGTTGTTTTTGTTCAGTCCCTGGTTGTTCATGTGGGGAAAGAAAACAGCCATATCTGTCCTATCATGCGTTCCCGATGGATCCGGACCAACGGAGGCAGTGGATCCAAGCGATCGGAAGAGATGAAGGTCCCGACTTTTGCATAAAGACGGGGAGCACTTTCGTATGTTGCCGCCACTTCACACCGGAGGATTTTGTTAGCGGATCCACCAGCAGCCGCCTTAGAAGTGGAGCTGCTCCTTCCCTGTTTGCCTGGAATAACTTCACTGCACCGGCAATGAGAGAGTCTGCTTTGGAGAGGGATAAGAAACGGCAGTTTGTCCTCTCAGCAAGCTAGCAGGCTAAAGATGCTACTGCGGACCATGATTATATGGCACATCCACCGCGAGGTAAAGCGTCTAATTAAGATAGTACATTGTATATATTTTCCATGTAAGATAAGTTTCAGTCAAATATAACTGTTACTATCATATTATTATTATTATTATCATGACCACATAATAATGAAATTATGAGATTATGTGGTTATGTATTTTGTGGAGAGATTATGCTGTTTTTCACAAACTGTACTGGCAAATACATTTCAGAATGTAATCAGAATATAATTGAAAAGTTTAAATTATGTTTGTCTCCAATATTCCACGTAATTTAGCAAACTAAGTTAAGCTTCGTTACGATGTTTGTGTAGTTCATATACTGTAGCTAGCGGTTAGCTCGCTAAGCTACGTGTTTTCTTACCTTGATAGCGGTGGATCTATTTTTCGTGGAAGAACTTTTATCCTTTCCACGTTTGTTGGTGGATGAATTAGCCGCTGTGATTTCCTCCGCATCAGCGAAAGAAAGGGCTGGTAAATTAAGTAAGGACGATGAAAAGGACCGGAGGAGGAGAGCCATTTTTCAGAGTACTTGGAATTACAGTCATCAAAACAGGAAGTGCCGCAGCCCTTTCAGATACAGCTTCCGGTTGCCGTGAAACAGGTCTGTTGGCCCCTAACCAGATCACTAGCAGAACCGGTGGCAGTGGACCCAGCCGGACATAAAGATTGATTTTCAAACAGACTGGTTCACTGATTACTGCTGTCCAGCCCTGGATGGTCCAGATGGACGCAGTAGTGGACGGTGCTGGACGGCCACCACGTCTCAACACGGCTGGGACGTCAGCAAGGAGGTGGTGGAGTCATGCTGTGGGCCCAAATCATGGGGGGAGAGAAAGAGAGAGAGAGAGAGAGCTGGTCGGCCCCCTTCAGAGTCCTGAAGGTGTGAAAATAACCTCAGTAAAGAATATGGACTTTCTGATTGATCACTTTCTGACTGATCACTTTCTGATTGATCACTTTCTGACTGATCACTTTCTGATTGATCACTTTCTGATTGATCACTTTCTGATTGATCACTTTCTGACTGATCACTTTCTGACTGATCACTTTCTAATTGATCACTTTCTGATTGATCACTTTCTAACTGATCACTTTCTGTCTCGATCCAAAAGAGCCGAAGCTTCAGCAGCAAACCATCTTCATGCAGGTCGATGCTCCATCTCATGCTGCAGTACTAACACTGTGTCTCTGGCTGCTATGGGCATAAAGGGGAGAAACTCATGGTGTCACCATGCTCCTCTGACCTCTGACCCTGTTGGGAACCTGTGGAGTTTCCTCCAGCAGAAGATCAGAGGGTTTAATGCAGGTCGTATGAAGCAGCAGCTCTGGAAGGTTTTCTGACATCCTGCAGATTCAAGCAGAAACTTTCCACAAACTCACCAGTTTTGTGCAGTGATATTAAAGAAGGTCCAATATTAACACGTAACTCTGTCTGTTAAGATGTTTGTGACTGAAACAGCTTTAGATTTTAGTTTGAAATGACAGTTTCAAAGAACCGTCATTCTTTATAATCCATAAAATGTTTAGAAAATCTGCTGTCATAATAATTTGGAACCTTAAACTCATGGGCTCTTTGTTCAGTAAACCTGATTTATACTGTAATAGTTCATGACTTGAAAATTATATTGACCATCATTTGCATTGACCAGGAAAATCTGAGACAATATCACTTGCATAATCATCTGGAACATGGTTTAGCTAAGCTAAGTATTTAGTTTAGAGTTAAATATTTAGCTTGAAACTGTGACTTTTATAAATGGATAAATAACTTAGAAAAATAAACCTCCATTTTTCTTTCGACAAGCCAAATCACCCAAATCATTGCTGCTACTGTGTGTCTTAAGGTGACAGGCTCTGGCCTTCGCTCTGAAGTTGCTGGTGAAATGCTGAATCGGTGCCATCTGGTGCTGCTTTCCTGCAGCGTGTTGGGGGTTAAACCTGGAGCTGTTTGTGTGACGGGGGGAGATGAGGATTTAGGCTCTTTCACTGACCCGCGCCCGACTGGGCTAATTTCTCTAATTTGCAGACAGTCTGGGCTCAGGCTCAGAGGCTAAAGAGCCGTCGCTCCAGGACAGCAGGTTGGCCGACCCGGCGCTCCTGGACTCGCATCCAGGACAGGCGAAGGGAATCCTGGCGCATGGAGCTGGAGGGGGGAGCAGATGAGCAGGCAGGATCAGAGAAGACCTGAGGTCAGCTTACCGAAGCCGTCTGAGACCAAATGATGCCGCCTGACACACCTGGCTGTTTCATAACAGTCTGCTCCAAATCAGAACCTGTTGCTGAGGTTTTGCCCCGACGTCCGTTGGAGGCCGGAGAAAGGAAGCAGCCGCTCCGCCTGCTGCTCCGCCTGCTGGAAAAGTGACGCGCTGGTGAAAAACTGTGGCAGGTTCAGGCACTCAGGTGAAACCTCCACCTGCTCTCTGTTTTTCATCCAGCTTGTTGTCGTGACAACCAACTGACTGAGCTTGCTGTGGCAAATATGACTAATGATGTCACTGCATGTTTAATGCATGAACATGTTTTCATGGTGTCACTTCCACCTCACATCAGCAGAACCTGACGACAAACAGGCAGCCAGTTGAAGATCAGGGAAGCGATCCGATCCGAGGAACCGGACCCAGTTCGTCCAGAACCAGTCTGTCCAGAACCAGTCTGTCCAGAACCAGTCTGTCAGCAGGAAGCAGGCCTCAGCATCTCCAACAGCATGAAGTTAGAGAGCAGGCTGAGGCTGCAGGGAACCAGAGAGAACCAAGATCACAGCTGGAGAACCTTCCATAAAAATAAAAACAGAAAGATTCACATTTAACCGAATATCAAAATAATGGCCATTTTTCAAAATGTTTCTCAGCTTTTTAAACCAGTTATTGCCACCAAATGTTCCCCATTTTATGACTTGGACACAGAGACAGACAGACAGACAGTCAGGACCCGTTTCTACGGCTCAGTCATTTGGTTGGTTTGACGCCAAACTCATTCATTTAATTGGGGATTTTTGTGCAAAACTGAACTTTCCTCCACAACCATGATGGTTTCTTGAAAAGTTCAGAAAGGCCCATATCAAGAAAACACCAGCAAGTCGACCTGGAAATGACCAGAGCTAAAGGTTCTGCAATGGCCTAGTCAAAGGCCAGATGTGATTGACTGTTCCCGATGGAAAACCTTCCAATGTAAGATCAGAATGGAATAACTCTGCGTTTCAGGCATCCTGCAAACTTCATAAACCTGGAATTTTAACATTACAGAGAATTAAAGTTATTAAATTTAAAGGTTCCAACAGACGAATTAAAAGATTTCAAATTGTTTTACATTTAAGACTTAAAGGATTTTGCATGTTTACTTTGTAAAACTGCGGAGAATGGGCTTCCTCTATTGATTATTGTGTTGCCATGGTTACAGCCTGATGCTCTTAGACCAGCGCTCAGTGTCATTATGGGATGTTCTGAACAGGAAGCGGCCCCCGAGGCCCCAGAAATGACCGGACCGGCCCTGCAGCCATTAAACACAGAGAGGCCTTTCCTCTTGGTTCTGAGGTCCAGTCTGGACCGGACCGGACGGCTGAGTCACAGCTGCCGGCGTGTGATTGGCTGACGGCTGCTTGTTTTCCAGCTGTGGCTGCAGAGGATTATCTGAAGCAAACAGGAAGTGGATGATCAATCAGAGGAACGGCGGCGCGTTGTTTACCGAGCCTGACCCGCTTTCCACATCAGATCCATTTAACCCCAGGATTATCTGAGCAGACCAGCAGCAGTATGGAAATCACTTCCTGATTGTTTTCCTCAAAGTGTCCCTGTTTTTACCCAGCTGAACGTAAACCACGATTTATCGCATTTTATCTGAAACGTAACGTGGAGCAGAACGAAGGTAACTAACGGAGACACGGCGGTGGCAGCATCATGCTGAGGGAAGATGGATGGAGATAAATCCAGGAAGAAAATCATTTAGAGGCTGCAGAAGAGCAGAGACTGGAGGCTCCTAAGGAATGGCCTAGTCAAAGTTCAGACCAGAATAAAACTGAGAATGTTTGATAAGTTGGTGGAGAAAAATCTCAGAGTTCTGACCAGCTGAATGCAGATGCATGCCGCACTTTTCAGATGTGTCATCTTTTCTCTGTGGCTCCAGACCCACCGAGGTCAGAACCGGTTCTGGCTTACCGGGTCGGGGTGCCAATACTTTTCAACACAAACATTTCTACACTGAAAAACACAAAATCCTGAAAGTAGTTCTGGTTCTGGAAACGTCTCACCTGAAGCAGAATCCAGGTTCTGGTTCTGGTGGATCCGCCTGAACTTAACCTGTGGCGTTCCACCTTAAAGAAAGCATTTCCACCTTAAACTCGACTCGACCCTCTGAGGATTATGAAGCGATCCTGTTTCCATATGTGGGAAATAATCTATAATCTATAAATCAGCCGTAATCCAGGTTAGATTGGAGCAAAAAGAATCTGAACGTTAATCTGGAGGCAGAAACAACAACATCCATTAACCTGCTGCTGGGAGGTTCTACCGGGTTCTACTGGGTTCTACTGGGTTCTGCTGGGTTCTACTGGGTTCTACCGGGTTCTACCGGGTTCTGCTGGGTTCTGCTGGGTTCTACTGGGTTCTACCGGGTTCTACTGGGTTCTGGGCTCTGACCCGGCCCGGTTCTGCTCAGATTAGTGGAGCGTTCTCAGAACTGCGGAGGTTTTCTGTGCAGATATTTTGGTGCTGAGGTTAGCGCCGCCGCTGCTCGCCTGAAGCTTCAGGAAGCTTCGTCCCTCCAGGCTCCGCCCACCTTCCCTGCAGCAGGTGCAGGTGATGCAGCTGCACCTGCTGCAGGGAAGGTGGGCGGTGCCGTCGCGTTTCGCTCTGCGGCCGCCCCAGAACCGTCCCGTTTGGACCCGCCGCTCTTCCTTCCAGGCTGAGGCGAAGCGAGACTCAGATTCCCAGCAGCAGCAGGTCAGAGTTTCTCAGAGTCTCAGCGTGACAAACCAAAATAACCCGATGTTTTCACACCTCCTCTAGGTTGCATGCCATCACAGAAGAGGAAGGAAGGAGCCGGACGAGGCAGAGCCTCAGCAGCAACATCCTTATCAGCAGCAGTATCGTCCGGCCCTGAGACATGCGAGGCTG
Source organism: Poeciliopsis turneri (assembly GCA_922788865.1). Classification (NCBI taxonomy): domain Eukaryota; kingdom Metazoa; phylum Chordata; class Actinopteri; order Cyprinodontiformes; family Poeciliidae; genus Poeciliopsis; species Poeciliopsis turneri. The sequence goes on from CAKLNU010000860.1 coordinate 734,768, forward strand.
CAGCAGGAGACGTGTCACTGCGCCGCAGTTCGTCTGACTTCTCTGTTTCAGGGCTTCCAGCCATCATGGTGGCTCTGAGAGCAAAGGTCCAAACGGACGCGGCTGCAGCTGCGACTTCCTCTGACAGCAAAGCAACTTTTTTCCTCTTCATTAAACATGTCGTGAAAATATCACAGTTATAACAGCAAATCTGGGAGCCGCTGAGATTCTGACACTGAACTCTGCAGCTCGGCCCGTCAGAACCAGCACCAAATACACTCCACACTTTTCAGATAGATTTCTAAAAATATCACAGGAAACATTTTCCCTTTTCTTCGTTGTGGAGGAAACCAGAGACTTTCAGGGTGGAAGCAGGTCTGCATGCTAACAGGTGGGCTAGCCCCCCACGGCCCCCCCCCCTCCCCCAGCTCAACATGAAGACTTTAGTCCAGATCTGTCTGGCAGACAGAGGAGGGATTTCAGCACCAAATCCAGCAGATCAATAAAAATATCTGCTAATTAGGCTGAGCAGGAGGAGCAGAGCAAAACAAACAGCCAGTGCTGATTCAGGAGTCCAGACAGATCAGGAAAATCCCCAGACACGAAGCTCCTGGAAGCAGGTGAGGAAGATGATGATCAGTCAGGGATCAGACTCTTCCTCTCTCCTCCTCTTCCTCACCGATCGGTTTCTCTGACCCCAATCCCCCCCTTTCCCTGGCCCCGCCTCCTTCCTTCCTCCACACTTCATCACTTTGACCTAAATCTGCTGGTTTAATCTTCTTCTTCTGCAGCTTCTCCTGCTCTCTGCAAAACAAACAGAGCCTAATTGTCTTAATCTGGCTGCTGGTCTTTTATTGTCTGCAGGATCCCACGCGCCGCCGAGCAATAACAGATCAATACTGCAGCTCTGATTGATTTTTGCAGCTCGAGCTGCGGCGGAGCAGAGATAAACTCCTCATGAACGCCGTCAGATCTGGATTAAACGATAAAAACGCTTCAGACCTGGTTTCATGTCGGAATCATTTCAGCTCCATGACGCGTCAGGATGTGAAAACATTTTACACAATGAGGATTATAATCCATGATGGGATTATAATCTGCTCCAACCATCTGCTGCTGCGGGAAATAACGCAGCTCCTTTCTGAGAGTGTGTGTGTGTGTGTGTGTGCGTGAGTGTGTGTGTGTGCGTGTGTGGGTGTGCGTGTGTGTGAGTGTGTGTGTGTGTGTGTGTGCGTGTGTGGGTGTGCGTGTGTGTGAGTGTGTGTGTGTGCGTGAGTGTGTGAGGTTCTAAAGCTCAACCTTGGTTTGTTTCAGCAGCTTTTGTTTTTCAGGTGAATCGTCATGGTAACGGTGAGGCTGCAGTCAGTTGACTCTCTGCTGTAATCTGACATAATCTCATCTGAGTCACCTGGCCGTTCTCGGCCAATTAGAGTCCGTCTGCAGCAGGACCTGCAGCTTAGCCTGGTCCACTTTCGGCTCTGTAGACGGTCAGCCAATCAGAGGCCGTGTTGCTGTTAGGTAACCGCTCAGATGTTCACCTGGTTGCCTCCAGGTGTGTTAGCAACCAGCAACCGCCTGAAGGAGCAACGGCTGCTGCCCATCAAGAGGTCAGAGGTCGTCGTTCTCCACAGAGAAACATTTCTCTCCAGTCGTCCGCTGGTTTAGTTAGCGAGCTAAACGTAGTGTGCTAACTAAATATTCAGCTCAAAGCTCAGATTTGAACTAGTTCAGTTAGAAATGCAGATTGAAGCTTAATATGTCATTAAAAAGTTAAACGTTTAGTTTTGAACTCAATATAAAGTTAACAGCTTAAATATTGTGTCTGCAGACGTTTAACTTGTGTAAATACAAATACAGTTTAGGGATAAATATTTAGTTTAAAGCTAAATGTGAAGCTTGTAAACTAAATATTTATCTTTCTAATTCAATTTTTAGTTTGAGGCTGAAATCAGAAGTTAGTAAAAAGTTTTTCTTTCTGCTGTTAATTTGTGACGGTAGCTTTACTCTCAACGGCCCGTAGAACCGGTCCAGTCCGCCACAACCATCAGGGCTGACCTTTCCTCCAGGTCAAGGGTCAGGAAGGGGCAGCAGGCTTCTCTGCAGACCCCACACATGCTGGACACAAACTGACCTTCATGTGGCGCTGCAGGCAGAGCAGAGATGTTGTTTTTGTTTTGAATGTTTTCATATTTTAATTTTTCTACTGAGAGTTCAGCTGAACAGTGAAGCTGGTTCTGGTTCTGGTCTAATTGGACCTGGTTAATGGACTCATTAGAGTTTAAACTACCTGGCAACAGACTGGTGATGTCATCACTGTGGGCCTCAGAGGTAGATGGACTGGATCCAGTCCAGAACCAGTCCAGAACCTTCAGCAGCTTGTTTCCCACCAACTTAATCATCTTAACTAATTAGTTGGAATTAGCCCCGCCCCCTTCGCCCCCCGTCCTTTTCACGGCTTCCTGGATTAGACAGATTACTGGTCTGAAGCCGTTTTCCTTCTCTCTGCCGCCCCCCCACCCATGCCACCCTGCATGAAGCCGTCAGCAGAGAGCAGCGGCCCGAAGGACCGGCCCGGGTCAGAACCGGGTCGGAACCGGCCTTCCTGCTGAGTCATAAAGTGCTTCAGAGTCCAGGAAATGTTGGACCAACATGGAGGAAATCAGAGGAAGCTTTTACTGGTTCCACCTGGAAATGCCTGGAAACGCCCGGAAACACCTGGAAACGCCTGGAAACACCTGGAAACGCCTGGAAACACCTGGAAACGCCCGGTCTTCTCCTGACGGGTTCATCAGCAAAATCAGTTAGAAAGTCATTTAAGATATTTAATCAGTTTGATCTGAAAATGTGAGGCTGAAATACTGCAGAAATGTTCAGTATTTTTCTTTTTAATTATAAAAACAAAAACAATATAATTTTTACAATGTTTTCATAAAGTAAGCAAAGCAGTCGGGAAATTTAAATAATTCTAAACAAAAACACAAAACCATTTTCCACATTTTCCTTTTTTTTTTTTTTGGATTTGTTATTTTTGTTGCTGGTTCTGGTTCTGGTTCCGGTTCTGGTTCAACTTCTTGATGTTTTTACTGAGAAATTAAACTGAAAGCAAAAAACCTGAAGTTTCCATTTTAAGATGTGAATGATGTTTAAATCATTTCATCATAACTTTCACACCAGCTGAAGGTTCTGTGGACCGGAACCGAACCCTTCCCTCCAGCGGGTCAGACCTGCGCTCCTCCTGCGGCTGAAACTGCGCCAGAAATCCCCGAGCGCCGGGACTGCGCCATTTACGGTCCTGGCTGCCACGTCACTTCCTGTCTGCCGGCCTGGAAGTTTCACTTTCTGTTCAGCCCGGAGGTTCAGAGTCCGCTGGTTCCGACCGACATTAGAGACCCCGGACCCCCTGCGGCGTGATGGCGTTCAGATACCCGGAAGCCCGAAGAGACCTGAAACAGGTGAGTCCGGCCTGCTGGGTTCGGCTCGGTTCGGTTCGGGTCTGCTGCTCAGGTGCGGAGCGGGACAGGTAGAGGCGGTTCCGGTGCAGGCCTGAGGGAAACCAGCATCATCACTGATAATTGATCATCAATAATCAGTTTCAGAGCTGCAGGACGAGGAGCATCCGACCCATTTTCACTTTCCCGTCCTGGTTCTGATCCGGACGGTTTGGGTCCATGAGAGCAAGGCTCAGACCAGAGCAGAACTGGGCCGGATCCTGAACTACACAGTTTGAACCAGTTCATACTCACAAAGAACTGGTTCTCAGTCCAGTTCAGTCAGTTAGAAAAACGAATCTGTTCATGTTCATAGTTCAGTTATATGATCTGAATAAATAAATGGCGGTTGGTGTCAGGCTCTTGTTGCTCTGATGTAATGATGTAAAATTTGGTGGAAGGTAGATCTCTTCCGTCCTGCAGCCTGAACCTTTGACTCTGTGAAATTCTGGTGATTCGGTTTGGAGCCTCAAAGCTCCGGGGGCACCGGTTCGGTTCTGGTACCAGTTCGGTTCTGGTACCAGTTCGGTTCCGGTGCTGGTTCGGTTCCGGTGCCGTCAGCCTGCAGGTCAGGTGTAAAAGCTGCTGCTGACAGTTTTCATTCAGAGCTTGGCAGTTCCATGGAAACGTCCAGAACCAGAAGATCCGGTTTCAGAGCCAGACTCTGATTGTTGTTTGTTGAACAGGTGGATGATTACCATGGAACCAAGGTACCGGACCCGTACGCCTGGCTGGAGGACCCGGACAGCCCGGAAACCATGGTAACGCCCTATTCCTGCAGAACCCCCCCGGCGGTTCCGGGTTTGACCCGATCTGTTGGCTGCGCAGGCGTTTGTGGAGGAGCAGAACCAGCTGACCATGCCGTACCTGGAGAACTGTGCGGTCCGGGTCCAGTTCCAGCAGCGCCTCACCGAGCTCTACGACTACCCCAAGTTCAGCTGCCCCTACAAGAGGGGGTCCAGGTACACAGCAGCCGGACTGGGTCAGAACCGGGTCCGGACTGGATCCGAATCCGAACCGGATCCGAATCTGAACAGCATTAAGAGAATAAACTTGATACTAATAATAATATTAGTCATAAAACTGCAACTTTATTATTGCATTTAATTTCTTGTATTTAATAGTTTCGTTGGTTTTAGTCGACCAGCTGCTTCCTGTTTGTTGTCGTTTGCTAATAAAGTTATTTTATTTTGAAGCTCTCCCATGCTAACAGGAGAAGCTAGCTGCTAAAGTTTCATCAGATGAACTGAACGTATTTTGAACTTCAGTGACTTTAAAGCAGAAAATCAGAATTTAATTAAATAAATTCAATAAAAATGTGATTTTCACTGAAGCTTTTATCCAGTTCAGCTGCTGGGACTAAACCAACCGAAGGTTCAGACATTTTGTTCCAGATTATTCCAGATTATTCCAGATTATTCCAGGTTCTCCCTGCAGGTATTTCTATTTTCACAACACGGGCCTCCAGAACCAGGACGTTCTGTACGTCCAGGACTCGCTGGACGCGCCGGCCTCAGTGTTCTTTGACCCGAACTCGCTGTCTGAAGACGGAACCGTGGCGCTGAAGAGTGAGTCCGGCTCAGAACCAGAACCGCTCCGGAACCGCTCTAACCCTCCGTCTCCACAGTGGGCCGGCTGTCTGAGGAGTGTGAGTACTTTGCGTACGGGCTGAGCAGCGCCGGGTCGGACTGGGTCACGCTGCGCTTCCTGAACCCGGTCAGTCTGGCGCCGCTGCCCGATGTTCTGGAGCGGGTCAAGTTCAGCTGCCTGGCCTGGACCCACGACGCCCAGGGAATCTTCTACAACTGCTACCCGCCTCAGGACGGCAAGGCTGACGGTCAGGACCACGCACCGACCCGGTTCTGGTTCTGACAACAAACCAGAACCACCCCGGTCTGGCTCCAGATCAGAACCGGACCAACAGAACCAGAGTAACCAGCTGCTGTTGTCCCTCAGGCACCGAGACCACGTCCAACATCAACCAGAAGCTCTTCTACCATCGGATCGGAACCGAGCAGTCCGACGACGTTCTGGTGGCCGAGTTCCCGGACCATCCCAAATGGCACAGCTCGGTTACGGTGAGTCCGACCAGAACCAGGCACCAAAACATCTCAGAGTGCATTCACTCTGAGCTGGGCCGGACCATAAGAACCACCAGAACCATCAGAACCCTGCAGAGAACCGATCCTGGTTTTCATCCCAAAAAATACTCATTCTGGCCCAGAACCAGTCCAGGTTCAATCAGAACCAGTTCAGGTCCAATCAGAACCAGTCAGAGCTTCCTGATTCAGACATTTTCATAAAAATGTTTACGGATCAGAACCAGTCCAAACTGGGTCGGAACCAGATCCAATTCTGTTGTGTTTAATGACCTGGAGAAAAAACCCAGATATTTCTGTGTCGACCCGGTTCTGATTTGGTTCTAGTGCATCAGTGGGTCCAGGTTCTGAAACCTTTCAGGTTTGACTCGTTAAGAGAATCCGGTTCCAGGTTTTAGTCCTTCTGGGTTTCGGACCCAGCTGACGCTGCGTGTTCGGTTCTCCTGCAGGTATCAGATGACGGCCGGTACGCGGTTCTGTCCATCACCGAGGGCTGCCGGCCCGTCAACCGGCTCTGGTACTGCGACCTGCAGGCGCTTCCGGACGGGATCCAAGGTGGGTCAGGGATCCCTGGAGACCGGACCGGACTGACTGGACTGGACTGGACTGGACCGGACCGGACCGGACCGCAGCAGCTGCTCTGCTTCAGATTACGTTAAGTGAAGCTGCCGAGTTTCTGAGGAAAAAAGAATTTCAACAAGTGAAGAACCTTCAGGATGTTGAAACTCTGGTGAACCTTAGTGAATGAATGAATGAATGAATGAATGAATGAATGAATGAATGAATGAATGGGTGAGTGAGTGAGTGAGTGAGTGAGTGAGTGAGTGAGTGAGTGAGTGAGTGAGTGAGTGAATCTACTGCTGCGCCGTTTCTGCTGGTGTTTTTCACACGGAGGTAGAAATCCTTCCTTGTTTTTCCTCCGGAGCGTTTCCACAGAAATCCGGAACCGGACCGGTTCTGTTGCATTCTGCTGCCACGACTCTGAGGTGGAACTTTGCTCCCGGCGGCTTTAACTCATCCCAGTTATTCCATCCTGAATAAAACGTTTCCTGGTTTCTGAAGCAGAATTTCCATTGCGGTGGAACGATTAGTCACGATTAATCGATTATTGCAATAATTAAAGCCTAGTTAACTGGAGCATACCAACAAGAATCAGAGCAGCAACGAAGCAAAACTGTATAAAAATAGAAAGAGTTAAGATTAAAAACCTCCTTTGGACTTTTAGCAGAAAAGCCTGAACGTTTCGCAGGTTGAAGGATTTTTATCTGCAGATTGATAAACGATCAGTAAAGAAACTTTTAGACATCTAATGCTGAGTTCCTTATTTTACAAAGAAACATAATTATTTATTTATTTGGATCTTTTAACATTTTTCTAATATTGTATAAAACAGTAGTAAAATGAAAAATCTGCGGAATGTGTCCATTTATTTATCCAATCGTCAGAACAATCGATTAATCGTTAAAATAACTGATTCTTAACATTTGCATATTGATGAAAACATGCATTAATCCTGATAAAAATCTTTCTGATGATATTCAGCAGCAGTTGCTTCACTGGCTGCAGCAGGTTCCACTGGGTTCTGCAGAGGTTCTGTTGGTTCTGTTGGGTTCTCTGTGTCTGCATGTAGCTGAAACCAGTTCTGGTTTCCTCACAGCTTCCTTGGGCCTGCGGACGTCGTTGGTTGTGGGAAGTTTCTGCGCCTGTGTCGACACTTCCTGCTGTGTCTGGTTGTGAAAGTGTTCTGGTTCTGCAGGTCTGCTGCCGTGGGTCCGGCTGGTGGACGACTTCGAGGCGCAGTACTCCTACGTGACCAACGAGGGCAGCGTGTTCACGTTCCGCTCCAACCTGGACGCGCCGCGCTACCGCCTCATCAACATCGACATCCAGAACCCGGACCGGCAGAACTGGACCACGCTGATCCCGCAGCACGACAAGGACGTCCTGGGTGAGCAGCGACCGGCCCGGTTCGGCCCGGTCTGGCCCGGTTCGGCCCGGTCCGGCCCGGTTCAGCCCGCTCCTGCCCTGCGGCTGGTTCTGGTGCCGGGAATGAAGGGAAAAGTCCGCCGGCATCACAGAAACGCAGAGCTCCCGTCCTCAGAACCGCAGTTCGGAGCGTTGCGACAGCTTTTCTGTGAATTCCTGGCCGGCGTTTCGATGGCGGTCCGACCACAGAGACAGGAAGTGGTGGGCGGCGGCCGCGCCTCCGTCAGAGGGAACTCTGCGGAAAAGTGAAACTGGTCTCAGACGACAGCGGCTGAGTCACAGGAATCCCTCCTGGATCAGATCAAACTGCTGGAGTCCTGAAGTTTAGTTTCTTCCCCTGCGTGGTCGACCTGTGAATTTGACCTCTGCGCTCTGGCCTGCAGGCTTCGTCTCCTGTGTGAACCAGCGCCACCTGCTGGTGAACTACGTCCACGACGTGAAGGACGTGCTGCAGCTGTTCGAGCTGAGCAGCGGCCGCCTGCTGCGGCAGCTGCCGCTGGACGTGGGAACCGTCGCCGGGGTCAGCTGCAAGAAGAAACACTCCGAGTTCTTCTACAAGTTCACCTCCTTCACCACGCCAGGTAACCCACCGCTGACCCCTGACCCCTGACCCCCTGCCTCCATCTGACCCTCCGCTCTCCATCAGGGATCATCTACCACTGCGACCTGAGCCGGCCCGACCCGGAGCCCCGGGTCTTCAGGGAGGTCGAGGTCAAAGGCATCAACCAGGAGGACTTCCTGACCAGCCAGGTGAGCCCCGCCCCCTTCTGGACACGTCCGAAAGTTCGGTCAGAACCGGGACGGAAACACGTTTTATTGATCATTTGAATTTTTCATGGGTCACAGTGATGTCAGGGCGGCCATCTTGTTTTTACAGCTTCTGTTTATTTAAATTTGAATTCAATTTAAGAATAAAGTCAAAATAATACGAAGACAAAGTCTGAAAGGGTCCAAAACGTTTTCGGCCCTGAAACATTTATTTCAGTTTGAGAAAAGAAATTGATATTTTTCAAATTAAAATCAGAAAGAAAAATGAGATTTTATTGTTAAGCCTGAGGTTCTGCTGCTGGTACCCGCTGGTTCTGGTTCTGTCAGGTCTCACAAACCCAGCAGGAGGTCCGATCTGAACCCTGGGTTCTACCTGGTTCTGCTGGCTGTGGATCACCTGGCTGATCAGAACAGATCCAGAAGATTCTGGGTCCAAACAGAACCAGGCCGATCTGTGAGGAAACATCTCCACCCGCTGGTGGAAAGCAGCAACTGCAGCCGAGCAGAACTGGACCAGAACCAGCAGAACTGGACCAGAACCAGCGGAACTGGACCAGAACCAGCGTTTTGCTTAGGAATTTTGGAAAGTTCTGGGAGAAAATGGACTGGTTTCAGTGAAGCCGGTCCATCCTGAATGTTCTGCACGGTTCAGTCCGTTTATCTGGTTCTGACGGGTCGACACTGAGCCCGGACGACTCATATCTATAGAACCTGAAATTCTCCTCAGGTTCTGATGGATTCTGGACCTCACAGATCGGAGGTTCTGGTCGGTTCTGACCTTTCAGTCTAATATAACCCACCAGAACCGGGTCGGTTCCGACTGGTGTGTCTCTCCCAGGTTTTCTACCCCAGTAAGGACGGAACCAGCGTTCCCATGTTCCTGGTCCACGCCCGGGACCTGAAGCGGGACGGAACCAACCCGGTCTTTCTGTACGGCTACGGCGGCTTCGAGAACTCCGTCCAGCCGCACTACAAGTGAGCGACATCAGCCGGTTCCGAACGGGTTCTGGACCAGAACCGGGCCGGTTTTGATCAGCGGCCGGTCCGGATGTTTCTTTCTTAGTGATTTGAGCGTGTCGGTATCAGGATCCGGGTCTCAGTTGTGGTTCTGGTTCTGACCCAGTGTGGCCTACCTGCTGTTTGTGAGACACCTGGGCGGAGTTCTGGCCGTGGCCAACATCCGGGGCGGCGGAGAGTACGGCCTCACCTGGCACAAAGGTACCGGCGGCTCTGGCTCCAGACCCGGCTCTGGTTCCGGTTCTGTTCTAAAGACGTTCTCCGTCTGCAGCCGGAACCTTGGACCGGAAGCAGAACTGCTTCGATGACTTCCAGAGCGCGGCGGAGTTCCTGATCCGGGAGCGGTTCACCTCGGCCAGCCGGATCGCCATCAACGGAGCGTCCAATGGCGGCCTGCTGGTCGGTGAGTCCGGGTCGGGACCGGGTTCTGCAGAACCTTCAGCCGGGTGTTTTAGGGCCGGCGGTGAATCAGTGTTAGCAACTCATTTTCGTTTTTGCCACCAAGCTGTGAGGCCCAGCTGGCGGCCATCTTGTTTCTGGCTGGTAAAACATTCATGGTAAAATTATTTCTGCTGTGGGTCGGACTCTGTGACGTTCTGCCGGTTCTGCCGGTTCTGTTGCAGCCGCCTGCATGATCCAGCGGCCGGAGCTGTTCGGATGCGTCGTCGCCGAGGTCGGAGTTCTGGACATGTTGAAGTTCCATAAGTTCACCATCGGACACGCCTGGACCACCGACTACGGCTGCGCCGACGAGCCGGAGCAGTTCCAGTGGCTCATCAAGTAAGAACCAGAACCAGGTCCAGAACCAGGACCAGAACCAGAACCAGGACCAGAACCAGAGCAGTGAGGTCCCAACTAACCAGCTCAAAATTTAGTTTGAAAACTAAATATTTCATTTAGTGTGAACTAATTAAAATTTAGGTGAAAAAATGATTTTATTTTCTCACAAAATCTTTAATTCCAAACTAAATATTTAATTTAAAAGCTAAATATTTAGTGTGTGGATTAAACGATGGATTATGGAGTTCAGGTGAGAAACGCTGCCCCCTGCAGGCCGAGCTCAGCTTTGCAGTTACGTCACTAAAACATTTTTTAGAAATTAAGAACCGAGATGGCCAAATGTATTAATTTTAGGTTAAATAGGTAATTACTGTAATATATTCACTAATTATATTGTTTGCAGTTCACTAAAATATTTTGACCTGTTTGTCTGAGGTCAGAGGTCATAGGGCTTCCAGGCTCTTGGTATTGATGATACATTTTCAGACAAATTCCAGACTTTCTGTAAATTAGTTGTAACTTTTATTAAAATGCATCATTTGTCCAGCGATTCTGCAGAGAAATGAAAACGTGTTTCGGCTGAACTGCAGTTATAAAATCGTTTTAGTTTCTCTTCAGCAAAAAGTCCAGCGTGAAAAATGTGGAAATCGTGATTTTTTTTTGTTTTGAATTTTGGTGAAAATCTGGAGAGGCAGGAAGTTACGGTGGGCCGTATTTGGCCCCCTGACCTTCAGTTTAGAACCTCCCAGTCTGCATCAGAACCAGCAGAACGGGTCTGGACCCTGTCCTGTCTGCAGGTACTCTCCCCTCCACAACCTGCCGGAGGCGCCGTACTCCGGCCCGCCGTACCCGGCCGTCCTGCTGCTGACGGCGGACCACGACGACCGCGTGGTTCCGCTGCACACGCTGAAGTTCTGCGCAGCGCTGCAGCGCGGCGTGGGCCGCAGCCCGCAGCAGCGCCAGCCGCTCCTGCTGCGCGTCGACACCCGCAGCGGACACGGCGCCGGGAAGCCCACGGCCAAGGCCATCCTGGAGGACACGCACATCTTCGCCTTCATCGCCGAGACGCTGCAGCTCCACTGGAAGGACTGAAGCTCAGAGACCCGATCGGGTTCTGAACCGGACCCGTCGATTCTTCACTAAATCCTTCACAGATGCACTGAAGGATCTACACTGAAAAAAGAATAACATGAGCCAAATTTAAAAAATGTATCCAAATTCAGTTTGTCAGATTTACTTTATGTACCTTTGTTTAGCGCGACGCCTTAATGTGTTTGGATAATCTGACAGATTAAATGAAGTTGGATCAACTGTTTGATTTTTCAGTGTAGAGTTCAGGACGGGATCAGAGCCTCCAACCTGAAAAACACTGTAAAACTTTCACGTAACATATTAAACTACAGTTTTAATAACATGATTCTTTCAGCAATTTTCTGGCAGCAAATTGATTTTCTAGGACAGAATTACAGGAAACAAACTGGATCTTTAGATCCATTCTTCATCCATATTGTCTTCACTTTAAAACCTAAAAACAAAAATAAAACATGGCTCTTTAAAAATGAGAAATTTCAAAATATTCACTTTAGATTATTTCACGTCAGAATTGAAATGATCTTGAATTAGTCATGTCTTCAGTTTTAAGGAATTATTGACTGAAACCTGCAGCTTGTCTCGTTTTACTCGGTGTGACGTGTTTCTGCAGTGCAGCCGATCCTGATAATCCAGGAAACTTTTCCTTTCGTTCTGCTGAGATGAATCTGCAGCTGCTGGTTGCAGGAAACCTGTGAAGGATTTCTGTTACCATGGCAACGATCTGGCGCGGATTCAGCTGGATTATAAACTGTAATCAACGGCAGCATGGATCTGAATCGCTGCAGTGCCTCCAGCAGCCACTGGATGGCAGCGTGTCTCTGCGAAAGCAGCTCCAGCAGAGCGGCGCTCAGGGGTCAGAGGTGAAGCGGAGAGCGGGGTCTCTGCGGTGCTGGCTGGTTCTGGAGGTTCTGCCGGGTCGCTCACAGTTTAATCTGAAGTCATCCTGAAGCGTCTGGTGGAGGATTAGCAGGCAGAGCGCCGCCGGGCCGCAGGTTCCGAATCCGGTTCTGAATGAGGTTCTGAAGACAAAGGCGAGAATAATGAGGGGAACGGACCGGGCCGCAGCAGCATCCCTGAGGAACTCCGAGCCTTCATCTCCTTCATTCAGTTTCTCTTCCATGAAGCTCAGATTAGCTCCTAAAGCCGCTTTGGGCCGCCGAGCGGACCGGACCGGATCAGAACTTTAGAAGTTTCTCCTTCACAGCAGCTTAGTGATGGACCTGCGCTCCGTTAATCTGCTCTCCCTGGAGCCCGGCGGCTCCTCACCGACCCAAACAGAACTCAGGAATCAGAACCAGGACCGGGTTCTCCTTGGGCTGTGGGTCCAAAGACAAGTAATTAGTGTCTCTGAAACGATTAATTGTGATTAATCAATTATTGAAATATTGCTAACTAATCAATTATTCATTAAACTCAAAACGATTTCCAGACAAAACACAAGCCAAACAATCGATTCATTAACGAGTTGATATTGGTCCAATAACCGATTAATCGTATCAGACCCAGCTTGGTGTTTGTCTGTCAGCTGCTCTGATGCTAACAGACTGAACAGGTTGCCGGTTTGAAACCCGCCGAGTCTCATTTTCAGAGGAAACCATGAAACCTGGAAAGATGGCGGCAGCTTCTCCTCAGTTTCTCCTCACAGCTGCAGGAAGTGACTTGCTGCCTGAGTTTCAGTGGGTTCAGTGGGAGAAACGATCCACGGTGATGAGTTAAAGCAGCAGCGGCTGCGTGGGCGGCTCCACAGATGAAACTCATTAAGTCTCAAACTCCAATAAGACCGTAATAAACAGGATGGATCCCTGCTGCACCTTTATGAGATGATGAAGAAGAAGATGATGTCATTGCATCTTCACACTGTGATCTCAGCAGCTGCTGCTTCCCACGCAAACACCTGCGTTCAGTCACTTCCTGCGGTCACGTGACCCGGTGACCTGCAGGGAGGGTCACTCCAGGTGTGGTGACCTGAGGGAACGTGACGTCATACTGGGCTCCAGTTCGCATCCAGTTCTTCCGGCTTCACGTCACAACAAACTCCAAGGAAAATAAAATCACATTTATCAGCCGGAAAGTCGGACTAATTATCTTTGGACTTTCCAAAATACTTGGAAAATAAATCTGAAAGGTTTTGGGCTGAAATGAAGAGCTCAACGTTGAGCTAACTCAACGTTTAGCTAACAGCTGGCTCAATGTTTAGCTAGCAGCTAGCTCAACGTTTAGCTAACAGCTGGCTCAACGTTTAGCTAGCAGCTGGCTCAACGTTTAGCTAGCAGCTAGCTCAACGTTTAGCTAGCAGCTAGCTCAACTTTGAGCTAGCAGCTACATTTTGCTTTGACATTTCTCAACAGATGAATGTTGAGTTTTTCTGTCTGACAGACTAATCATTATTTCTTCACTCTGAGCTGATTCAGCATCTGAAGAGGCAGAACAGCTGCTGGTGTTGGACTTTTTTAATAACACGTTTAAATATTGCAACAGCCACGAGATTTCCTTCAGTCAGGTAAAAATCATCAGAAAAATGTTTATCAATCTGTTTTATATTCCAAATGTAGCCAGTAAAACTTTTCCACGGTGAGCAGATATTAGATCAACACGTTATTCAAACAAACTATAAAAATAGATTTGGCATTTCAGATACATATTTACAGTATTAAACATCAAAACTGGATACGTGGAGCTGGGCTGGGAGCAGAGAGCGGGTCAAGAAGAAGAAACCCAAACGACCGGACCGTGAGCTCACCGCGCAGAGGAAGAGGAGGAAGAGCAACATCATCATGTTTACAGCAGGAATCACATGCTGCCACAGAACCAGCGAGTCCAGTTAAAGTTCAGGAACGCACAGATACTGTGTACCGACAGTTCAAACCTCCCTCTGCCGGTTCTGAGTCCAAACCCAACAGAACCGGACAAATCAAACCTTCCTCTGTGGAGAGAATAAATATGGATAAATACGTTTACAGCAGGACGGCCGCCAGGGGGCGCAGCGCCTGGAAAACACCAAAAACTGAAAAACATTTCTGTCCCTCCTCTCAGCAAGCAGAACCACATTACAATCAATCAATCAATCAATCAATCAATCAATCAATCAAATTTCACACACAAAGTGAAATATTTTCATCATTTGTTTCTAGTAGTTCTGATGATTTTGGCTCACAGAATGAAAATCAAAAATCTGTTTCACATAAAGTAAAACAAGAGGCTGAAATCCCAAAAGGTCTCAGAAAACCTGAATATTAAAAAATCATTTTAAAAAATTCATGAACAACTTTAATCCCAAAATGCATTGTCTCAGAAAATTTCATAATAAATAAATAAATAGACACCAAAAAACTAAAACTTAGAAATCAGAACATAGGAAAATCAAATAAAAAGAAATAAATAGGAGACAAATCCAAACATTTATCACAGAAAATCTGAATATTACGTCAGATCAATAAGATGATATTTTAAGCAGAAGATCAAGATTCTGGGAAACATTTTTGTCTTTTTTCTCAGTTCCTGCTGAAGCTCCTCCACATTCTCCCTGTTGCTGCAGCATCTTTTCCTACCACACGTTTTCCTTCCACTCAATCTTCCATTAATATGCGTGGATACAGAACTGTGAACACCGAGCTCCTTCAGCGTGTTGCTGCCACATCACCACTTCTCAATGTCCAGATCCAACTCTGGCTTTTCCTTCTCTGAGTTTTAATCATCAGAATTACAAGAAGTTTCTGAAATCTGACAGAAAAAAATGAATTTTTCCTGATATTCCAGTTTTTTGAGCTGAACCTGTAAACACAGAAACATGAGGACTGTTACTGAAATGACGTCCAGCACAAAGAAAACCAGGAAAAAGCACCAAGGAGAAGAAAAACCGACAGTTTGAACCTTTTACAGCGTCTGTTTCTGATTGGGCCACCACTGAAGCCCCGCCCTCAAGGCCCGCTCCAGTTGGTCGGTCGGATCAACGTGGAAATAAGAGTCCGTCTACCAAGGTTTGTCTTAAAGGGACATTCCACCAAACCTGTCCGTCCAGGGCTCTGACTGGCCGGAGGGAGCGCAGAGGTCACAAAGGTCACATGACATCACTCCTCTGGGTTCTCGGGTCACGCCGCTCACCTCCTCTTGAAAACAGGAAGAAGGGTTGAAAGGAATGGAAGAGGAGTCAAGCGTCTGCTGGCCACACCTGTGAGGCGCAGCAGCAGCAGCCAGGTGAGTCCTGGACCTCCCGGTCAGACCTGGACCTCCCGGCGGTCGGACCTGGACCCCCCGGCGGTCAGACCTGGACCCCCCCGGTCAGACCTGGACCCCCCGGCCATGCATCTGGATGACCTGGGCCCGCAGCGTCTGGATGGCGGCCAGGATCAGCTTCTGGTGGTCCAGGGACGTGACGCCCAGACTCAGCACGTCTCTGCAAAGACACAGACACTCAGAAGCTGCGGCCTACGGCGAACCATTAGTGACAAAATTAAGACTATCATACACCAGGTAGAGGCTACTTCCATGTAGCAGGAGGCTACATCTGTCCTAACACTGACCTAATCAAAGTTCACCTGGCTTCGCTGAGAAGGAAACTACTAGCTAGTGTTAGCTTTGGAGAGGCTAGTGACTAGCATGCTGAGAATAATGGTCACCCACTGGATTGGCTACTTCCCAACAACATCGCAGCCTCCCAGAGGCTAACGCTAACCTTTCCAATGCTAATGCTAGACTGTTGAAGGCTAATGCAGTTGATGCTGAATGACCAGAAGAAACTGGCCAACATACTCTTCCTCCGCTAATGGCTACTAGACGAAGCAGAATGCTACTCGTTAGCCTCTGCAATGCTAGCTAGTCATCTTCTCAGACCAGTAGCCATCTTTTGAGTGGATGAAAGTAGCCTCCTGTGGGGGTAAAGCAGGTCCCTCAGGTGTTTCTGGAGCCACTCACTGTACGGTCATGCGAGCCACAGACTCCAGGTAGCAGTATCCTGCGGCGGTGAAGTTGTCCTTGTAGCGGCCCATGTCCACGGCGTCCAGCCACTCTCCCACCGAGCTGCAGGACGGGAAGGAGGGCAGCGGCCGCTCGGCCAGGGAGATGGACGAGCTCAGCGTCCTGCAGGAGCAAAAACCACGGAACCGTTAGAAATCGGCCCAGCGGCCTCTGGCGGAACCGCCGCCGCCGCGTCCCGACCTGCGCGCCAGCGTGGACGAGCCGATCCCGTCCGGAGAGCGGACGCTCTTACTGAGCGCCGAGTGGATCTGGCTGAAGCCGGGCCGCTCCGCCCGCTCCTTCTGCCAGCAGTCCAGCATCAGCTGGTGCAGGTGGGGGGGGCAGCTGACCGGAGCCGGCAGCCTGAAGCCGTCCTCGATGGCCTTAATGACCTGCACACACACACACACACACACACATAGACACACACACACACACACACACACACACACACACATAGACACACACACACACACACACACACACACATAGACACACACACACACACAGACACACATAGACACACACAAGAAGTCAGTAAATCAGGTGAGAAATTCTCCACTTCATCTATAATTAGCTTCAGACATGAGGGACAGCAGAGGTGTGTGTGTGTGTGTGTGTGTGTCTATGTGTGTGGGGGTGAGTGTGTGTGTGTGTGTGTGTCAATGTGTGTGTGTCAATGTGTGTGTGTGTGAGTGCGTGTGTGTGTTGTCCTGCTTAAAAACTTTATTAAATGACCTCTGACCTCTGTTTACAGAAAACATCTTGGTTTTCATTAATAACTCCTGGGTCTGAGCTTCCAGTTTCCTCTTCCTAAGGCCATCAGTTTCTCCAGAACTGGCTGCAAACTGGACCGGACCGAACTGCATCTCCCATTGGGAATATTTCAGTGGAAGAGAACAGAACCAGAACCTTTAGAACCCAAAACACCGTCTGGATTTCTTCCTTTCTGAGCTCAGGTGGAAAAGTTGTCACAGTTCTGACGGGATGATGAGGAGAAGCACAAAGATCCGATCTGGACCAGATGAAGCTGAAACTGGAGGAGTTCTGGGTTAAAAAGAACTAATTACTGGTGACTGTTTGTTGTTCGTTAGAGTTTGAACACTGCAGTTAACAATTGATCAATTACTAATTTAATAGGTTATTGAAATAATTGTCAACTAATCACAATTAATTGCTCGAGCTTTAATTGGACTTTAACTTTTTCATTCAGGGCCGTAACTCTGTTTTTCAAGGACCTAACATTATATTTAGTTATATGTTTCAGGTTAATTAATATCTCTGTATCTGTGATATTTTAAATCAATCTGACTAAAGGACTGAGTTCGGGGCCCTCCTGCCCCTCCTGCCCCTCCTGCCCCTCCTGGCCCTTCTGCCCCTCCTGCCCCTCCTGCCCCTCCTGCCCCTCCTGGCCCTCCTGGCATCATTTCATAATCCCTCCTCCATCTGAGCTTTCATAAAACCTGACATTTCCATGTAATCATCGGCGCGGGGAAAAGGCCACGGCGGCTCGCAGGCGGACGGGTCCAGCAGAAACCCGGTTACCATATAATGTCTCCATTTAAAGTGGATTAATATCTCTGCCGCTCTACAAGCTTCACCTTTCACCTCTCAATTGGAAAGTTTGATCATCTAACGGCAGCTGAGAGGAGACTTCAGCAAAGGTCAGCGGGAAGGTCAGAGGAGGAGCCTGATGCTGCGCAGCAACTCATGCATATTAACTCTGAACACTGCAAAAAACAAAATCAAACCAGACATTTTTAACAGCAACTTTCAACATTAATAACATTAATAACATTAATATTAATAAGATATTTGAATCTCTGGACACAAAATCAAAATTACTTGGTAAGAATTTGTGTTTTTGCAGTGAACTCTGGGAAACGCAGCAGCGGAAAATCTGCAGGGTTTAACTGTGGAGCTGAAACCACAAACCACGACACCCCAAAATGAAAACCATAAAAACAATAAAACACAAAAATAAAACAATAAAAACCCAAAATCAAACTCCAAACTGTGACTCAGACACCAGACCGGATTTGCTGCAGCGGAGAAAGAACGGCTTCCTGGTTCTGGTTCTGCTGCATTAAAGGTTCTGGTTCTGGTTCTGCTGCATTAAAGGTTCTGGTTCAGCTGCAGGGTTTTCAGCTCTTCAGAGAGAGAAGAGGAGAATCGGGTCGGTACCGAGGAGGTCCGAGGGTCACGCAGCTGGAGAGGCTCAGACTCCATTTGGGTGAGGAAACAGAAGCAGGTTGGGGAGGGGTACCGACTCACATCCTGGGTGCCCATGTCCCAGTAGGGCCTCTCTCCGTAGGACATGACCTCCCACATGACGATGCCGAAGCTCCAGACGTCGGAGGCCGAGGAGAAGCGGCGGTACTGGATGGCCTCCGGGGCGGTCCACAGAACCACGCTCTTCCCTCCATGCTGCAGGGGGAACAAACGGGGAGTAAAGGTCAGGGGTCAGCGCTCAGAGCCAGCTGCAGCGAAGCGCCGCCTCTCACCAGCGTGGTGTAGATGGAGTCGATCTTTTCCTCCTGAAGTGGCCTGAAGCCCGACACCTTGCAGGTCAGGTTGGAGTTCACCAGAACCTGAGAGGAACCCGATGAGACATCTGAGGCTGTTCTGCCTCGACAGACACAACCACTACCTAGCATGCTAGCTGAACAGCTAACACGCTACATACACCGTTAGCATGGCTAACATTAAACCATTAATAACAAACATTAGCTGAAAAACAGCAAAGTAAATTAGCAGAATTTAAACTTTCATATAGGGGAAGCTAATTGCGCTAAATGTTAATAAAATTGCTAATTGAAACGTTAGCTGTGCCAGTTGCACATTAGATGTTTGCACATGTTAGAGTTTTACATGAATGTTTATGGTTTAATGTTCTCTAAAGTCCATATGTTGTGATTCTTTCTTTGAAACCTTGTTGAGGTCACTTCCTGTCTCCAGCAGGAAGTGACCTCCTCCCGCCTCACCTTGTGCGCTGCCAGCCGTTTGTGGACGAATCCCATCTCAGTGAGATATTTCATCCCTGAAGCCACTCCGGTCAGCATGTCCATCAGCTGCATGACGCTCAGCTGGCCTTCGTGTTTCTGAGGAGACACCAGGCGGCGTTAGCTCGCTACAAGCGCCTCCTTCAAGGTCATCGAGGTCATCAAGGTCAGGAGGGAAAAACATGAGTGAGTGCGGCGCCGTACCCTGAGGAAGGAGTCCAAGGCTCCGTTGGTCATGCTCTCCTCCACAATCATCATCGTGTTTCCTGAAGACACAGAGAGAACCGGGTCCAGTTGGTTCTGCTGGGTTTAACTCAGAGGTCGGGTTCAGGAACCCGGCAGGAGGAGATGAGAGCAGAAACTAACTGATTAATCTTTATCCTGGTGAAACAGAAACTTTTCCAGGCAGAATGAATCTGGACCAGAACCGGACCAAAACTTTGACTGTCTGCCGACTGACGACGGCCATGATGAAGAGAACCAGCATTGTTCCCCTGAAAGTGGTCATAATGTTTTGCCTGATTGAATTAGTGTTTATCTCCAACATCAACTTGTATGCAGAGCTGATCCTGCCAAAACTGGACATAAAATAGAAATAAATAAATGGCTTAATAAAGTCATTAAATCACATCCAAGAAGTGAAAACCAAGAACGTCTGTAATATTTCTTCTTGGCATTTTCACACCTTGTCTGTTTATTTACAGATTTATATTTTCTCTTTGCTTTTCCTTAGAAAAGAAAATAAATCATCACTTAGTCCTAAATCTAACCCTTGACCCAAAAACGGCAGAAAATGATCCCCACAAGATATTTCAAACACACACACACACACACACACACACACACACACACACTGATTGATTTATTTCTACAGCTAATGGTAGTTTTGGCAGGATCAGTCCTCCATATTGAGCCTCCAGACTCAGACGATCCAGAGGTGGAGCAGGTTCTACATGGATCCGTGTTGCAGCGTCGGCCCAGAGAACTGAACTAAAGAACTGATCCAGAGAACTGAACTAAAGAACTGATCCAGAGAACTGAACTAAAGAACTGATCCAGAGAACTGAACTAAAGATCTGATCCAGAGAACTGAACTAAAGAACTGATCCAGAGAACCGAACTGGTCCAATCAGAGGATCCGGATCGTTGGGGGATCAGTGATGGAAAACAGGAGATTTGTCATCTGACAGTGAGAGGGTGTGGGCGAGCAGGAGAGAGAGAGCAGGTGTTTCGGGGGAGGGAGGCAGGTGGAGGGCTGTGTGTGTGTGTGTGTGTGTGTGTGTGTGTGTGTGTGTGTGTGTGTGTGTGAGAGGCGGTGGGAGGGACTGAACAGCATATCAGCTCCTGCTGCGTCTGAAGCACCAATTACTGGATCCTCCACATCTGCAGCTGCTGCTATTTGCAGCTCCTCTATCCTCCGTCGCCCCCGCAGAGCCGACCCCTGACCCCGGCTCACCGGTGGTGATGACGCCCTCCAACCGGATGATGTTGGCGTGGTCGAACTGGCCCAGGATGCCGGCCTCGCTCAGGAAGGAGCGGCGCTGCTTGTCGGAGCAGCCGGCCCGCAGCGTCCGGATGGCGACCGGCAGCTCGCGCTTACTGGGCAGCTTCAGGCAGCCGCGGCACACCTCCCCAAAGTCACCTGCAGGGGGCGACACGGAGCACAGGCGCAGCGATGAGGGAAAACGCAGGTTTATCACCAGGAATCGATCTGATAAACTTCAGGTTAATAGGAGAAACGGACAGCGCCACCTGGAGTTCAGAGGCAGCAGCAGCTTCGCGTTACGCTTCAGGTGAAAACATAACGTAGAAATGATGGAGACTTAACAGAAATGTTATGATTCGCTGTACTAAACTCTGAGGTTGATTTATAAATGTCAGTTTCAAACTAAATATTTAGTGAAAAAACTAAATATGCAGTTTGTGTAAATATTTATCTAGCTAAGAGCTAAAATGTTAACTTCCAACTAAATATTTAGCTTAAAGTAAATATATAGTGAAATAAATATGTAACTTGCATACTAAGCATTTAGTTTACAAGCTAAATACTTAGCGAGCTCTGAGCTAAATATTTAATTAGAAACTAAATATTGAGCTTAAATATCAATATTTACCTAAAAACTAAATGTTATATCAACAGGCTGAAACTGAACCATGAATTCCCAGTTTCCCCTCTTGGCTCTGCAAGCAGCAACAAGCTAAGTGCAGTTCTATCTGTGGAGTCGGATCAGGGTTCGATCGGGTCAGGTTCTGGTCCAGTCGGCCAGAACTCGGTACCTGTGTGGACGATCCTCTCTATCTTGATGCTCTGGTTGTCCAGCTCCTTGGCGAAGGCGTGGACGGCCTGCAGCAGGTCTTCACACGTCTCCGGGTCGATGTAGGTCCTCCGAGTCGGGATCTTAACTGGATCACAGAGAAGCCCAGAGTTAAACAGAACCGGGTCAGAGGCACTGAGACAGGAAGTGAGCAGGTGATCCCTGGCGCTGCAAAGAGCGGCTCTGATTGTTCAGCATGAGGCGCTTTGATCCAATCAGAACCAGAACCAGACTCTCATCATTTCTTTCAGTCTGGAAACTCTGCAGAGAATCTAATGAGCTCCAGAGAGGAGCAGCCATGTTCTGCTGCTGCTTCAATCTAAAGACTCGATTTTACGATACCGCCCCTTTAAGACTCAGTAATTACTGACTGAAAACAAGCTGAAGCTGAAATGTTATTTTTAACATCATTTTGTCTCATTTCAATGTAATAAGATATTTGCACCAGAATCTAGAATAAAGTCTGGACTTGAGTCTGACTGGGAATCTGCAGTTTGACCTTCCAGAGGTCGATCCTGCTGATCCGATGTGGTTCTGACGTTAACGCTAGTTTGATCCGAAACATGGGCTCTGATTCAGGACTCACACTGGAAGTAGAGCTCCTCGTCTCCCTCCTGGGAGGCTTTGCTGTAGCCGCACTGTCTGCAGAGAGAGACAGCAGAACCACGGGTCAGAACCTCACAACCAGATATATTAGAACCCGGATTAAACCTCCAGAACATTTCATTCTGACCCACAGATTTATAATCTGAACAACATAACGATATGAATGAGGAGGTGATTATGGATTATGGAGCCTGCTGTGTCTCTTTAAACTCAGTTTATGATGATTCAGCAGAAACCAGATGGAGGTCATGACCTGCGGTGGCTAAAAAAAACGGAGGAATGAGCTAAAAAAACAAACTCCACCACAAAACAACCTAACAGAAAAACGCTGCTAATAAGAAAATGCTTCAAAATGTCTGAAATGCTGCAAACTGGCGCCACAAAACAGAAATCCTCCAGACCAGCAGGGGGCGTAGCGTCAGGTTTTCAGGAGACATTTCTGCTGCTAGTGCTAGGCTAACCACCAGAGTTCACTTCCAATGAACTCAGAGGTTTGGAGGACCAGAGGTCAGAGGTCGACAGCGTTTACACTTCACCAACCGGACCGGATTTTCTAAACGGACTGGAGTCGGGTTAAAATGGACTGAACTGGGCTTGGTGTGAACAACGGAGCCTGAATGTCCCACAGTTTTTCATCTCTGCGTTTGAAACGAAAGCAGTTCAACAGAAAAATCAGGAATTTAATGAATGAGTGAAACAGAACCTTCAGCTTTAGTTTCCTGCAGAATTTCAGATCTGATTTTCTGCTAACGATGAATTCAAGCAGCTGGAAACTTTTCCTTCTGGCTCCTCCAGCGTCTCTCCAGCCGCAGCGCTTCGTCCTGCAGGTGGATGTGATCCAGCTGAGATCATCAGGAGATTAACAGAGATTATCAGAGATCAGCTGATCCTCCTGACGGTTCTGACCTGCGATGCTCCCTGCAATCTGCTGGTCCGGTCCAGTTTCCACCACAGAACCTCCACTTTAATATCCTGCTTCTTTGTTTTCCTTCAGCTCCTCAAACACACACGCACACACACACACACACACACACACACACACGCACACACGCATACACACTCAGCTAGTTGTGGTCAGTGAACAGAAAAACAATCCCTGCTCTGACCAGCCAAGCCTGAGCTTCCTGAAGAGGGATGGAGCGACGCTCCGAAACTCCGGATCGATCCGACTGAGTCAAGCTCCGATGCTCAGTGTGTGTGTGTGTGTGTGTGCGTGTGTGTGTGTGTGTGTGTGTGTGTGTGTGTGCGTGCGTGCGTGCGTGCGTGCGTGCGTGTGTGTGCGTGCTGCGTGTGTGTGTGTGCGTGCGTGCGTGTGGTGCGTGCGTGTGTGTGTGTGTGTGTGTGTGTGCGTGTCAGAGACCTGCTGTGTGTCCTTTCTCTCAAACATCATCCAGTTTTAGGACTTCTGCTCACATGAACTTTATGAAACTTCCAGTTTGTCCCACTTCCATTGCAGGAACAACAACATCGAATCCAATAGTTTTCAAACGGTCACATTTTATCTCATGTTTGTCATCAGTGTGAGAAATCAGTAAATCTGGACATTAACAACGTCTGATAATAACGAAGCGCTCAAAGACGTCAGTGAACGCATCACGTCCCAACTCCTGGTCCGACTCCACATCCAAACAGAACCGGGTCAGAACCGGGTCGGGTTGCAGCTCCACTAAAGGTTCTCGCTGTTAGCAGTTAGCTTTCTATCAGCTTCCTTCATCTGCTGACCGTCTGCTCTCATCATCTTGACAATCCATCCAGAGATGGCAGCCATTTTAACCGCTGCGGCGGCCATCTTTACTGCCGTAAACAGAGCGCTGCGGCGGCCATCTTTACTGCCGTAAACAGAGCGCTGCGGCGGCCATCTTTACTGCCGTAAACAGAGCGCTGCGGCGGCCATCTTTACCATATTTTGGAAGTTTCAGTTTTCCAAAATACTTGCTTAGTGTTACGACGTCCATTTTCTTCCAAGTATCATTGAAATGTTTACTCTGATCTTCATTGCATTTTAGGTTGCAGTATAATTTACTCATATTTATAAAATCATTCTAACAGGAAATATTAGAATTGACCTCACTTATTCTAATCAGATACAGAATTACTTCTTTAGATGCTCTTGTGGAAAAAAATAATTATAAAATTGTTATAAAAAATCTGTTTTCTTTATTTCAGTTCAGGAATGTAAAAATGACCTAAAAATATTTGAGGTTTAAAAAGCATTTTCTTTGAAAAGAGCTCTGAACTCTTCTTTTATTAAATATCATTTTTTAAAATGTGGGCTGTGTAATCTGTAAAATGTGATGTCTGACTAATCCTGTGCTTTATGTTAATGTTGAGTCAGTTTTACGTTGAATCGGGTCGCCGCAGGAGAATAGATGTTTTTACTCACTTTAAACTTTCAATCTAATTATTGTTCTGTGATGACAGATTTTATGATGGGAGGATGAGGCAGAAAGGCTCATTTAAAGAATGATTTATGGAGAAGGAGAAGCTTCCCAGCCTGCAGGATGAACTCATTTCGCTGTGGATGATGGAAGCAGCGTTCTGTTCTGACCAATCAGAGGAGCTTATTCAGCAACCAGCTGATTACATCATCAGAAACGGAGCAGATCCTTCGTTTGACCACAACAGACCGTCTGCTGCTCCTAAAGACAAACAAACCTGATGTAGGACCTTAGCCCCGCCCATCTTTTGCCAGGTGGGCGGGGCATCATCAGTGTTGGTTCTGGAGAATCTTATTTTCATCTTATTATAGAAATTATTTACAGGGGCTTAATTCTACTTCTCTGCAGCAAGACAGATGGATGGATGGATGGATGGATGGATGGATGGATGGATGGATGGATGGATGGATGGATGGACGGACGACGAACAGACGTTGAGCCTACCTCCTCCAGATGAGAAGCCCCGCCCCCATGGACAGCAGCACGATGAGCGCAGCCACCGACACGATGACGATGATCACCACCGGGTTCTGTTCGCTGGACGCTAGGGCTACTAGAACCAGCAGAACCAATCGGAACAAACAGGACCAGTCAAACCACACACTGCTGAAGTGAAACACAGCTTAATGTTTGTCTGCCAGAGAATTTCTAAAACCATAAATATTAATAATCAATTAATCATGAACAATCCGATTAATGGTTTCAACCCCATGACATCTGGAAGCTTTAAGATGGCCGATTGGATTGATGGAAGGAGAAATGGGCATCAGAGTAATAATGCTGGTCAGAACTGGAGTTTCAGTTTACCAGACAGTTTTTCACATTTATCCAGACTGGATTCACCACATTCAGCTTTTAAATCCCTCTGTGTGGTGCCGGGTCGTCAGGTCTCCATGGTGCTGCTTTCTGTAAAACCTTTTTAATAAAATACGTTTTGATTTTGGCTGAGTAGAACATGAGAACTCACACTCGCCCAGAGTCTGCAGCTCCAGCGGCGCGCTGAACGCTCCGTAGTCGATGGGAGGAGGAGTGGAAGAGGAAGAGGAGGGCGAGGAAGAGGAAGCAGAAGTAGAAGAGGTGGATGAGAGAGCAGAAGAAGACAAGGACGAGGACGGAGTCAGAGTCAAGAACGGACGGATGAGGAAGACGTAGGTGGTTCCAGGTTTCAGGTTGTTGACGATGATCCGAGTGGCGGCCGTCTTCACCGTGGAATAACTCTGGTCCTTCTGGTCCTGAAGGGACAGGGGGACAGAGGACAGCATGAGGACACGAAGACGAGACACTGTGTTTTTTGGTATTTTTAAATCCAGAGGTTCAGTGCGGTTCTGGTCGGGTCCAGAGGTTCTGGTCGGGTCCAGAGTTTCAGTCTAGTTCCGGTCGGGTCCACAGTTTCAGTCCGGTTCTGGTCAGGTTACCTTCTCGTAGTACTTGACCTCGTACTCGGTGCGGCTGCTGTTTGGGTTCGGCGGTTCCCTCCACACCAGCGTGACGCTCTTCTCCTCGATCTTCTCCGCTCGCAGCTCGCTGATCAGAGACGGAGCTGCAGAGAAACAGGAGTGGATCAGAACCGCCAGCTGGGCTCAGAGTATCCGTGAGGTTCTGCTGTGATCTCCCCTGTGAGGTTTTAGTGTTGGACCCGGCCTGGCCCGTCACACCAGTCAGAATGTTCTGAACAAAGCTAAACGAGATGCTAATGACGCTGCTCACAGCAAACAACCTGATTACTGATAGCAACGCAACCGGCTGCTCACAGAACAACAACCCATAAGCTCCGCCTCTTCTTGGAGCAGTGAAGCTCCGCCTCTTCTTGGAGCAGTGAAGCTCCGCCTCTTCTTGGAGCAGTGAAGCTCCGCCTCTTCTTGGAGCCATGAAGCTGCAGTTTCAGTAACATATTTACTGGATTGTGTTATAAAAATACTGTGATACACAATTCCATCTCTTTAGCAAATCCCTGGGTTCCTACTGGTCTAAACCAGGCCGTCACTGTGGGCTCAGCTCTCGGTCGGATCAGAACCGACCCGCATCGCCGCCTCATTATCAGAGCTGTAGATGCCCTCTGCTACACTCAGGGGACCCAGCGGTTCCCTGATGGGGCCAGGAGGAAACTTCACTGCTCCACATCTCACAGACACACACACACACACACCCACACACACACACACACACACACACAGACACACACACACACAGAGACACACACACACACCTACTGCTCTCACACTCCTCCCCATCTCCTCTTCACACTCTGCAGCAGTCGCTAGTGTGTGTCTGTGTGTGTGTGTGTGCGTGTCTCTGTGTGTGTGTGTGTCTGTGTGTCTGTGTGTGTGTGTGTGTGTGTGTGTGTGTGTGTGTGTGTGTGTGTGTGTGTCTGTGTGTGTGTGTGTGTGTGTGTGTGTGTGTGTGTGTGTGTGTGTGTGTGTGTGTCTGTGTGTGTGTGTGTGTGTGTGTGTCCTCAGCAGCATAAAGACAGAACGATCCAGAGTTTGTCTCTCGTGTCTCAGCAGGACGATAAGCGTCTCTGCCTGCTGGGTCCAGTAGGAACCAACAGAACCTTAAAGCTTGAATCGATCTCTGATTACTGCTCTGAGTCAGAGAGTCATGAGAGCCGGAGCTCCTCCCCTGATGGTTCTGATCACATCCTTGTGGGCCAGGTGTCGGTACCGGCCTCCGTCTCCACGGGCCGGCTGCTGATCAGCTGAACCAAACCTGCTGTCCAGACAGGATTTTCAGATTTTTGCGATCCACATTTCTGATTCTGTGAAGCTACTTTAGGATATGGACAAAAAGAATCAGTGAACAGATGAACAGTTCTTCACCTGTTCACCTGGTGGAACTGAATCAAATGATTTTAATTTGAACTGGATTCAAAGTTTTGAAATCAGGGATTTTTCTCCAACAGAAGCGGCCAGTCCCGGTCAGAGACGATGCTCAGACGGCGCGGCCCCAGCGCAGCCCCTGGTGGGTCCTGGCGTCTGACACCCCGTCAATAATCCTCTCAGGAAGTGGAAATGCTCGCCCCGCCTCCCGTCCTCCCAGCATGCTCCATGAGTTCAGGAGGTTCCTGCGGCAGGACGTTATTACCGGAGCCGTTTCAAGTACATAAACGCAGGAATGTGAGTGTTTGATGAGCCTGTGACCTGCAGCGCCGCAGCAGCCACTCATGCATCTCTAATCCTGCGCCGCCTGGAGCTTTGGGCTGAACGGAGCCGCTGTTCCCCCGGTGGCCTGGAAGCTCCTGATAAAACCTGCAGACCCCCCACAGCCTCTGCTGAGCACCAGCGGCTCAATTAGGCGCTTTAATGTCACGGCACAAACCCAGATGTAGACCAACCCCAGCGGATCACAGCGTTCAGGAGAAAACACAAACCTGCAGCTTTCAGACGCTGGAGAGCAGAACCAACAGGCTTAGAGCGGAGAAAAGGACGAGGAGGAGGAGGAGGAAGGTGAGAGCAGTATTTATAAAGGTCACTGAGTCTCCAACAGAACCAGAACCGCTGATCACTGGTTGGTCCGAACAGAGCAGGGAAGAAACTTCCTGAAATATTCTGACTAACATATTAAATATAAAATATTCAATATTATTATTGAATATTTAATTTATTAATCTGATCAAAATTCACATTCTGCAGATAAAACAAACCAGTTGGACCAGAACCAGTCGGGTCAGAACCAGATGGACGAGAAGCAAATAAACAAATAAATCATTTTTTAAAATCGAGATTAAACATTTTATTGCCTAAAAGTCAATAATTCCCTTATTGATCGATTGATTACCTGCAGCTGGAGAAGATCAGCGTGTGAAGATCTGAGCTCCTTCTGCTGTTATTGATCAGTGAAGCTGATCTGGTGATTAATCAGCAGAAAATAAAACTAAGAAGGTTTTTTATCTTTTATAGTTCTGAACCAGATCCAGCATTCAGCTTTCCTCCACATGAATATATGTCTGGACTCTGATCAGGTTCCGGTTCTGATCAGGTTCTGATCGGGTTCCGGTTCTGATCGGGTTCCGGTTCTGATCGGGTTCTGATCAGGTTCCGGTTCTGATCAGGTTCTGGTTCTGGACTCACGGGGCAGGCTGGTGGACACGTTGACCTGTGTGTAGAAGCTCTTGCTGGGCAGCAGGTCCGACACGCCGTTCAGCGCCTCCACGCTGAAGGTGTAGTTGGTGTTGGGCAGCAGGTTGACCACCGTCACCGAGCGCTCCGTCAGCCCCACCTGCTGCGGCACGAAGCCCACGCCGGGCCCGCACGGCTCGCAGCGCGCCGCGCCGCAGCGCCGGCAGCCCACGCTGTAGGTCAGGTCCACGCGGCCCCCGGAGTCGGAGGGCGGGGCCCAGTCCAGGACCAGGGAGGAGCCCCGCAGGGAGAAGCGCAGGCTCCTGGGCGGGGAGGGCGGCCCTGCGGGGTCACATGGGGTCAGGGAGACCAGCGTGAAAACATGAACTATGACTGGATGAAACAGAACATAGAGCCAAACAGAGTGTCAGTGCTGTCAATCACCCTAGTGTATGCTCCTTCTCTCCTGGCTCTCTGCTACAGCTAGTTAGCATGATAAACGGTTTACCTGTAGCAGTTTCTTGTTTCATGACATTTGACCCTTCAAGCTTTTCGTCTGACGAGAATTGATGAGAATTAAAACAAACTGATGAAACTTTCAAAGATCTGGACTCATGTTTATTCTGGTTTTTATCTCCAGTTTGTTTTATTTCAATTTTATCATCTTTTATTCGCCTTATTTCTAAACGACCCAATCATCAGATTTTATTTTATTTCATTTTATTTTCAAATTAGTTTTTTTTTTCCAGTTTTAGATAATTAGAATATAATATGAAGTATTTTAGTCATTGATTATTCTACTGATTAATCGATTGTTTTGATGATTAATCATATTTTGCAGATTATTCCTCTAAATTGTTGTTGTTTCAACAAATGGTGTGTTTAAGTGTCTCCAGTTAATCAATTACTCAACTAGTTCACAATTATTTAATGTGATTAATTTATAAATTCCTACATTTTTCAACTTCATTCTTTACAGAATCTGATGTTTTTAATGAACCTAATTTAAATTTCAAATTTTTTCCTCTCAGGTTAAATGAGTATCGATTTTCTGGTCCAGTTTCACTTCACGACTGGAGAATCTGACCCCCCCTTTAAACGTCCATCAGTCACACTGAGCATGCTCAGTACGCGCATGCCCATATATGGAGTGTCTCTCTGGCGGCAGGGAGTCACGACTCCGTTTAATGAGTGCTTGGATGGATCATCATAAAGCTGCTGCAGACCCAGAACCGGACCGGACAGAACCGGACCGGACAGAACCGCACCAGACAGAACCGGACCGGACAGAACCGCACCAGACAGAACTGGACCGGACAGAACCGGACCGGACCAGGACACCTCCCAGAACAGAGCCGGGAGGTGACATCCTGTTTGACCTCCTGAAGTGAAAACGTGTCCAGCCGTCCTCATATCTCTGTCCATCTGGTGTCCATCTGTCCTCATCCTGCTGCCTGGTTCTGGTTCTGGTTCTGGTCCAGAGTCTCATTCAGTTCTGATGCTCCACCTGGTTCTGTCTGTCCAGCAGAAACATTTCCAAACTTTTATCTCCTGAGTTTTTTTGTTCTATTTTTTCCTGCAGCAGTGAAATTTGACTAAGGATGTGAATAAATCCCATTTTAATTTTTACATCAGAATTATAATTAAATAATTAAAATTCTGGAGATTTTCCTCAGGAATTTTTATAGATTTGATAAATTTATATCTAATATTGAAATGTTTGGTTTTAATCATTTCTGCTTGTTTTTTACTAACGATGGATCAGAAATGAATATGCAGTAATGAGGAAATTGTCTGAATTATAACAATTAATCAGATTAATTGGTTAATTGATCATTGACATAATCATCAATGAAATTTAGTTCTGTTTCAGATTTTGTGTTTTGTTCTGGTTCTGTGGTTCTGCTGCAGAGACGTTTTGGACCTCAGAAGCAGGATTAGCCCAGTCTGAGCCCGGTCAGAACCAGCGGATCGATCCTTTAATTAATGCGCTCGTTAGACGGCTGCGGATCCATCAGGCGATCGGGAGATCGATGCTGTAATTAAAGCGCTCACAGACCTGCTGACCCTGCGCCCGCCGCATCGGGTCAGAACGGCTCCCAGAACCAGCAGAGGGCTCAAAACGGACCCGGTGACACAGAAAGGGACACATTCTCAGTGATGGGCTGAGGGTCAAAAGTCAAGAGGATCTGACATGGCGGCTTGGCAGCAGGACTGCAGGTGGAGTTAGCGTGTTAGCATGTTAGCTTAGGAGGAAAATCTGGGATCGCGTCAATATTTTTATTCTCATATTGAAAAATCCCATTAAAAATTTGATGGAAAAAATGTAAAATATTTCCTCCGTTATGCAAAAAAACAAAAATTGTTTTTACGTTTTCTTCGGCAGTTTTTGGCTGCTGGTCATGTGACTCGTGGTTTTATTGCAATTTTGTGAAGTAAATTTGTATTTTTTTGGTTTGGCTGCAGATCCTTCCTGATCGAAGCAGAATCAATAAGTATTGACACCCTGCTGCTATTGAACAGCTATCAGCAGATTTTAGCATCACTTATTATAAATACTTTGTTGTGTTTTAATACACAGGTACTTCTTGATTTTTCCCCAGCTGAAATGTTTCTGCCAGTTTCTGGGAGGAGTTCGGAGAGACCATGGAGAAAGACTTCCGTATGGCTTCTAGGCGATTCTGGTCCACCATCCGGCGTCTCAGGAGGGGGAAGCAGTGTAGCACCAACACTGTTTACAGTGGGGGTGGTGTGCTGCTGACCTCGACTCGGGACGTTGTGGGTCGGTGGGCGGAGTACTTCGAAGACCTCCTCAATCCCATCAACATGCCTTCCATTGAGGAAGCTGAGCCTGAGGACTTTGGGTTGGGCTCTCCAATCTCTGGGGACGAAGTCGCCGAGGTAGTTAAAAAGCTCCTCGGTGGCCGGGCCCCGGGGGTGGATGAGATTCGCCCGGAGTATCTCAAGGCTCTGGATGTTGTAGGGTTGTGTTGGTTAACGCTACTCTGCAGTATCGCATGGACATCGGGGGCAGTTCCCCTGGATTGGCAGACTGGGGTGGTGGTCCCTCTGTTTAAAAAGGGGGATCGGAGAGTGTGCTCCAATTATAGAGGGATCACACTCTTAAGCCTCCCTGGCAAGGTCTATTCAGGGGTACTGGAGAGGAGGGTCCGTCGGATAGTCGAACCTCGGATTTTGGAAGAGCAGTGTGGTTTTCGTCCTGGTCGTGGAACACTGGACCAGCTCTACACCCTCAGCAGGGTCCTGGAGGGTTCTGGGAGTTTGCCCAACCATGCACCACTACCGGTCCGTCGTGGTGAAGAGAGAGCTGAGTCAAAAGGCGAAGCTCTCGATTTACCGGTCGATCTACGTTCCTACCCTCATCTATGGTCATGAGCTTTGGGTAATGACCGAAAGAACGAGATCGCGGATACAAGCGGCCGAAATGAGTTTTCTCCATAGGGTGGCTGGGCTCTCCCTTAGAGATAGGGTGAGAAGCTCGGTCATCCGGTCAGAGTAGAGCCGCTGCTCCTCCACATCGAGAGGAGCCAGTTGAGGCTCGGGCATCTGGTCAGGATGCCTCCTGGACGCCTCCCTGGTGAGGTGTTTCGGGCACGTCCCACCGGGAGGAGGCCCCGGGGAAGACCCAGGACACGCTGGAGGGACTACGTCTCTCGGCTGGCTTGGGAACGCCTCGGGATTCCCCCGGAGGAGCTGGAGGAAGTGGCTGGGGAGAGGGAAGTCTGGGCCTCCCTTCTTAAGCTGCTACCCCCGCAACCCGACCCCGGATAAGCGGCAGAAGATGGATGGATGGATGGATGGATGGATGGATGGATGAAATGTTTCTGCTCAATATTTTACGTTTTCTATATTTTATTCTGCATTTTTGTGGAAATCTGATTTCACTGGTTATCACTTTGCTGCTGCTGAACCACAATTTCTTTTTGGTTTCCAGGGAACTTCGGTGGCGCGTTTGTCCCTGCTGTGTTGCCGTACCGTCGTCATGGTGACGAAAACCTGATTGCGTTTCAGTCCTGATCATCCATGAGTTACAACTTTACGGTGAAACGATGAGACCAAATGAATGGTTCCCAGGAAAAACCAAAGATTGATTCACATTAAACATGAGAGAGGAAGAGGAAGAGGAGGAGGAAGAGGAAGTGGAGGGGGACGAGGAGAAGGAGGAGGAGAAGGAGAAGGGGACGCAGGGCGAAGGACAGGTGATCCATAAATAGATCTTTATGGAATCAGCAGAAATGAAAACGAGTTAAAAGCAGAAGCAAGATGGATAGAAACGTGTGTGTGTGTGATGTCATTACTTGTGCAGGGGGTGGAGGGGCTGTCCAGAGGAGTCCTGAAGTGATCTTCCTCACACACACACACCACCGATCCTTCCTCGTCCGCCACGCTGTTGGCCGGACACGGGAAACACACTCGTCAGTAACACACTCCGTCAGTAACACACTCCGTCAGTAACACACTCTGTCAGTAACACACTCCGTCAGTAACACACTCCGTCAGTAACACACTCCGTCAGTAACACACTCCGTCAGTAACACACTCCGTCAGTAACACACTCCGTCAGTAACACACTCCGTCAGAAACACACTCCGTCAGTAACACACTCCGTCAGAAACACACTCTGTCAGTCACACACTCCGTCAGAAACACACTCCGTCAGTAACACACTCCGTCAGTCGTTTCTGCATCTCAAACTTTTACAGAAAAACATTTTAAGTACAAAAATAATCTGCACTAAAAAAACTCACTGAGGCTCCAGTAAAATAACTGGTCCAGTTACTGGACGCAGTTTTTCAGACATGCGAGTCTCCAGATGTTCCCGTTTCCTCCAGCAGCTGCCAACGTTTCAGACATTTAAACCCACTTGAGAGCAAGAAGCTGCAAATATCGATGCAAATTCAAAAACAGACGCAGAAAAACACCAAGAAACAAATGACAAAAACAGAAAGTCTAAACTGGCCCCAGGTTTCTGGCTAAAACGTAACGTAACGTCCTCCAGACGCCCCCTGGTGGCCGGGAGGACTTCTGTTTTGTGCATGGTTTGGAACTTGATGCTGTTTTGGATCTGTTTCTTCTTCCTCTGGTTGCTGCGTTTTCCTTTTGATTTTGCGGTGAATTTTGGAGTTTGCATCATTCATGTTTCTGCAGAGCTGAGCAGTTTGAACCTGCAGGCCACCGTAGCGAGAGCGAAGCGGGTAAACATGATGATGAATCATAACTTTGAGGAAAGTGTTGCTTCGTTGAGAGGAAGCGTTTCGTTTACTGGATCTGGGCTGAAAGGTGAAAGCGTCTTTGAGCCGAACCGTGATGAATCCCAGGAAATGAAGCGGCCGCTTCCTGCTCCCGCCGCCATGCAGATTTGGAATAATAAGCCGCTTCTGTTTGCACCCTCCTGGGTTCAGTCCAGCCCGGTTCTGGAGATCCCAGCCCCGCCTGGCGGATCCAGTGAGAAGCTTGTAATTGAGTTTCTAATGTGAGTCATTACACAGGAACCAGCATGAATGGACCCAAATCAAGGCCCGATTATGCAGACATCATAAACGCCTCAAGCATTTTCCGCTGGCCGTGTTGGCGGCTGGTTCCGGCCCACTTATCTCCTGCTTTCAGCCGGACTCGCATTTGGACCGCCACCCGGCCGCCAGGCGGGGTCACGTCAGTCAGAACCGAGCCACAGCCCACCTGGCGCCGCGAGAAGCCCGGCTCTATGGAACCCGTCCAACCGACACCGAAACCCAGAGAAAGATCCGCTCTGCTGACTTCCTGCCAGAAACCGAGAGAGCTGGCGGGCAGACATCCGGTTCTGCTGCGCGACGACCACACTCACACACACACACACACTCACACACACACACACACACAAACAAACACACTGAGCCAATTGTCTGAGTTTCTATTTCTTCTCAGCAGGTGGTCTGTGAGTTAAGTCAGCCAGAATCTGGGAGGGGTTAAAGGTCATGTCTACCCTTCCCAGGACTGGACATCCCAGCAGATTCAACCAAAGGTCAAAGGTCAGGGATTGCAGCTCAGAGAAATGACCAGAAACCTCAGCGCTTCGGTCCAGACTCTGCAGGCCTCAATTAAAGGTCAAAGGTCACAATCACAAGCCTGTCTGTAGGACAAACAGCAGCAGATCTACATTAGAAGGGTCTGTGGTGGTCTAGTCAAAGTTCTGATTGGCTGGTTTGTCAGAATCAACTCCAGCAGGAAACAACGTCGCAGTGAAATGTTTGAGAGATAAAATCATTTCAAAACGAGACGAAAATCTAAACATGAGAAAAAACATAATTAATACGAAAGAACAGAGTTCAGTCAAAAACTAAAATAATCCCAGAATAAAGTCCTAATATGATGAGAAAACAGGTGAAACAATACGACCACATTGAGCTCTACGACTCGGACAAAACCAAACCCGTAAGGGATCGGCTGTTGGAAACAGAATTACAGGTCAAAGGTCGTAGAGAATGAAGTCAAATTACGACAGTCATAATGTTACGGTAATAACTTTGTACAAGTATAAAGTTAAAACAATACGAGACAGAAGATGTAATAATGAGAGAGGCTCCGGCGGACCACTAGCAATGTTTGATTCTCATCAGGCTGACTGGAACCAGGCCTGACTATGGGATGTCTTCAGAATCAGAATCAAGTTATCCAATCAGAGCCGGCACACACACACACACACACACACACGCACACACACACACACACACACACACACACACACACACACACACACACGGCGGCAGCCGTCTGGTGCTTTCAGAAAACATGGCTACCTCCCATCATCTGATCTGAAACATCTCCAGACGGTTTTCCTCCTTGGTTCTGTTTACTCCGTCATGTCTCTGTTTGGACCGCCGGTTCTCAGAACATGAGAACCAACTTGATGAAGATCCAAACATCATCTGCTCTCACACGGAACGGTTCTGTTTGTCTTAATGAAGGGAGTGACATGCAGACACATTTCTGCTGTAAGTCGGTTTCCTCCTGAAGATAATAATTCATCCCAATCCTGTAGTTCAACTTCACCAGCCAAACCGAAACCCGATCAGAACCAAGAAACAGAACCTGCCTGGCAGCAGGTAGAAGGTCTGAATCGCAGCACATCGAGTCCAGATCTAAAAACAGCAAAACAAACAAAGTGAAAAATGTTCCAGAACCATCTGTAAGGTTCTGGTTCTGCCCAGAACCCCAGCAGAACCAGGATCTGCAGACAGACCCAACAGAACCACTGCAAACCTCACTGCCTCAGCTAAGGTCAGAGGTCAGGATCTAAGGATTAGATAGAGACAAAGTGATGGAGCTCCCAGACCAGAACCACTGCTGACCCAATGTGACCCGGCTCAGATCCACCAGAACATTTCCTGATGTTCCTCAAGATTTCTGGGAAAAATTCAGCAGATCTGAGGAAACAGACGTTTCAGCCGCGAGCTCAGAGCTAAATGTTTAGCATGCTAGCTAAATATTCAGATGAAGATACAGAGAGCTAACTAGTTAGCTAGCTAAATATCTGATTTCAAACTAAGGTTTCAGTTTGAAGCTAAATATTTGAATTGGAGCCAAATATTTAATTGATGAAAAATAAAATTAGTATGCTACAAAAATATTTAGTTAGCAAGCTAACTAGTTAGCATGAAACCAAATATTTTCACAGTTAGCTAAATATTTAGCTTTAAGCTAAAAGTTTTGCTGGTAAATTAAATATTTTTCTTTAAACTGACATTTCTAACAGAATGAAACATTTTTTCCTCTTGTGATGCAGCTTCTGTGATAAACTGAAGCTGCTAAAGTCTGTTAGCCTACTGGTACTTAAATGGCTGAACGTTGCGTTCAGGTTCCTGCTTTGTGAGGACAAACATGGCGAACGGATCTGATTCTGAGCCAACAGCAGAGCGAACCAAACGCCGTCTCTTTAAATCTGCTCTGAAGTGAAGCTAATCATATTCCTGTTTACTCTCTGCTGAATATGTCTGCTTATGGAAATTAAAAAGCATAATCTGCAGCCCGCTGCCGCGCACCAGCTTCATTTGACTCTGAATCAGCGGCTCAGATCTGAACGAGTCTCTTTCTAATGACATTTCATTTCCAGTCGCCTCGTTCCGAATCAGCCCATTTCATTAGGACCGTGACCCAGATAGCAGCAAATCAGCCAGAATCATCTGATTCCTGCGAGCCGAGGAATGAGCAGCGCCGCTTCAGCGCAGCGGGGGGGGGTAGAGTAATATCATGAGGGGGTCAAAGGTCACCTCAGGTTTTCCTCTCCGTCCGTCTGGCCCGACATGTTTCTGCTTCATGTGGCTGAATGAACCTTCAGGTCTCAGTGTTTGGAAAAAGAGTATTTTACTGTAAATTCACACAATAATATTTTTACTGGGGAAAATCACATTTTGTAACATGCAGCGTGTTGGGACTCATTGATCTGGTGTAAAAAATAAATTCCTCCCATAATTCTCCTCCAGGATCAATGATTCAGATTCAGCTCTTAAATTTAACCATTCAATTTAAAAATGAATTGAATTATTTATTGGGATCTTTTAATGTAACAAAGGTTTAAGGGGTTAAATGAAAAATGTGCAGGATGTTAGCATTGTTTTTATCCCATTAATCAATTAATCGTCACAATAGTTGATCAACTGAAGGCGAATTGTCCAGGACTCTATTTTTCTGAAGGTTTGGTGAAACGTTGATGTGTGATTGTTTGTGATGATCTGAGCGTTCAGATGGTTGTTACTGTAAATCTGTGTAAATCGGTTTGGCAGAAGCCGCGTAACGTTGTGATTCCCCCCGAGGGAACGAGACGAGACCGAAGGGTTAAACTGGCAAACGAAGGACGACTCCAGTTTCTGCAAAGTTACGGTTCAGATGTCAAGAGGCTGAATGATTCCGGCCGGAGCGCGGCGTTCCCGCGCCTCGAAGCCTTCAAAGCAGCAGCAGCAGCAGCTTGTGTTCCAGCGGCAGGGAAACAAACCCTGAGCTGCTGGATCCGACGCTGCGCAGCTTTCAGCCCCCGGCCGTCACACAGACCTCCAGCTCGGCTGTTACAGGCG
Organism: Poeciliopsis turneri; assembly: GCA_922788865.1. Lineage (NCBI taxonomy): Eukaryota > Metazoa > Chordata > Actinopteri > Cyprinodontiformes > Poeciliidae > Poeciliopsis > Poeciliopsis turneri. Next base: position 772,414 of record CAKLNU010000860.1, read on the forward strand.
CGTCACACTCACTTCATATCTGCACAAGGACATTAAAGTAGCTATAAAAGGTTGAAAGAATCAGAACGAGTGAAAGAAATGTGATAAAATATGAATAAAACGGAAGAAAAACACAATAAAACGAGGAGAGAAACAGCAGAACCCGAAGGCGACGAGTCAGAAAACCTTTCAAAGGTTTAACATCTTCATGTCCCACAAAGTCAGATCAACCCTGAAGGTGTGTGTGTCTCTGTGTGTTTCTGTGTCTGTTTGTTTCTGTGTGTGTTTTTGTGTGTGTGTTTCTGTGTGTGTCTCTGTGTGTGTTTCTGTGTGTGTTGTTCTGTGTGTGTTTCTGTGTGTGTTCTGTGTGTGTTCTGTGTGTGTTTCTGTGTGTGTCTCTGTGTGTGTCTCTGTGTGTGTTTCTGTGTGTGTCTCTGTGTGTGTCTCTGTGTGTGTGTGTTTGTGTTTGTAAACACTTTAAACTCTGACTCTTCCTAAACTCTCGGTTCTGGATGTTCTCTGCAGCGTTCCTGTTCTTCACTCATCTCTTACCACATCCTGGGTCCTGATCCGGTCCGATCCGGTCCGGACTCGTTAACGGGCTTAACGGCCTGGAGGGATGGTACCGGTCGGACCATACGGCTGATTAAGTGGCTCTCTGGGTCAGCGCACACAGCCGTTTAAACGCTTTCAGAGGTGTGTGTGTGTGTGTGCGTGTGTGTGTGGAGCCTTCCTGTGATGAGGAACAGTTGGCCAATCAATGAGGTGATGCAGTGCCCCACCCCCACCTGCTGCTGGCAGAACTCCATGTTGGACATAGAGACGGAAATATGAAAAAAATATGGAAATATTTCTGAATTTTCAGTAAGAATATTTAACATAATGAAGGTTTGCAGTCATGTCTGCTATATTTATGTTCAAGCTAAATAATTAGTTTGAAGATCCATATTTACTAAACAAAGTGAATATTTATTTTCAATCAAAATAAGTTTCAAACTAAATATTTAGTTTGCTAAATAATTATTCAGTTGCTAAGCTAAATTACTATTTCAGTATTTTTAAACTAACATTCCCAAGTCAATGAATAAAACTGTGAATATATAACTTTAAAAAATGAACTCCCACTTTTTCTTCTTATGATGGGCTGAAAACCCCAAATTATTGTTTAAACAGCTTTCCATACAGAAACAGCTGGGAGTTTACAAAGGAACCACGCTAATGATGCTAATGATGCTAACCACGCTAAACATGCTAACCCTGCTGGTTCTGCTGAGTTTCTCCTGCTGCTGTTTGGTTTATAATCAAAGTTCATAATGAAGCTGTGAAGCTAATTAAAGGGCTTTTCTTTTATTAATCCCTCCATCTAATCAGCCGTTTAATGAAAACATCCAACATGGCGTCGTGGAAAAAACACCGTCAGGCAATTAAAGGACAAATAAATGGAGGATGAAGATCAGACTGAGAAAAACCGACTGGCTTCTTCTGCAGTTTCCTTTCTGCACAACTTTAAATGTTAAAGTTTCTGCATCTGTGAATTTCATTCATCAGAACCAGAACCAGGTCGGGTCCAGGTAAAAGTTCAAAGACCTTTTCATGTTTTAGATCAGTAATCATCATTTAAAAAGGTTTATTGTTGTGCAATAAACATAACTTTAAAAAAACTGTTAATTTTTGCATTTTTAATGAAGTGAATTTAATCACCCTCATGTACTTGCTGCTAAATTTGCTGATGGTGGAGAAACAAGTTACTGTTAAGTGTTTATCTGTTGTCATCGGTGGCTACGCTAACTAGCCTTAGCATCATGACAGTGCTAGGAAGGGAGCAGCGCCACATGGAGAGGTGATTGACAGCGCTAAGGTCTCCTGGCTCTGATTGGTTGTTTCTAATTAGCACCAGAGCTAAAAGTTTTCACAGATTATCTGTGTAACCCGTTGGGTTCTAAGCTAGGAGAGTTTGTTAACTCTGTTACCACATAGAGAATTGTCTGATGGGGACATCAAGACATTTAGGACGGGGAGGGTGTAACCCCCTGGGTTCCCAGAAATATTGTTGTTTAGAAAAATAACAAATTTAATGTAGGCAACTTAATATCTTAAAATAAGATATAATAATTTCAAAGTCTTTTGGTAGGAGTTTGAGAGTTTGAAATGAGCAAGAGTTCATTATAAAGAAAAATAGTTGAAGTAAAAAGTCTATTAAAATATTGTGTTCTGTCACTTTAAGAATGAAGAAATTTTGGATAGTTTGTATGTAAAGTACAGCTCAACACGAGGTGTGACAGACTAGAATGCTGTATGTTTTTTTTTCGTTGTTCTGCCTAAGGTCAATTGCTATTGGGTGATTGCACTTTTCCTGAGTTCTGATTGATTGGGGGGCGGGACTAACGGGAGTACCGCGGGAAAGGGAGAAGAGAGGGAAGAGGGACGATGGCGGAGACTCGGTGGAGTTGGCTGGAATTATTGTGAGCCGTTTGGTGGACCACCGGATAAAAACTGCCACAAGTTTGATGTGCACTAGCGAAACGGACTGCGGACGGACCGAGGAAGAAGCGAGCGGTGAGCTGGATGCGGAGGTTAGCCCCGGAGCTGTGGAGGCCCACTGCACCTGCGTCGGGACTGCTGCTGTTGGAGTTGGCGGCGGTTTCCTCCGCCTCGGCCTAAAAGTGCGCGGATCAACTGACTGATATCTGGTGAGATGAGTCGTCAGGACCTATATTCACCCGTCGCAGTGAATTGAGGACCAAGGGTGAGTGTCTCAAGAATCAGGCCTGCAACGGGGGTTGAAGACTATTTTGCCGGCTTGTATTTGCTTTATTTTGGTGGGCCCACTAATTAAAATGTCCATTGTTTTATGTTTGGGTGTTCAAACTAAAGGACTCTGATGTGTTCGGGACTGTTAACATAAGTTAATTTGGGACTTCATGAACATTTAACAGAAAGGGAAAGTCCCTATTCATAAACCAGGTGGTCGAGAAAGCCTGTGGTATTTTTAGTTATTTGTTTTTACATTTTTGGTTCTTTGAAGGTTCTTTGAAGGTTTACAACACCGAAAGATGTTGTTTGACTTATATTCCATTTGCCAGGCATAAGGTCTGCTGGTGACCATATTGTGAAGGTATATTTTCACATGTGCTTTATTTTATTTTCGTTCTGAAGTTGGTAAATAAATATTTTACCTGAATAAGGTTTCATCATTTATGGGTCAGATATAGGCAACTAAGTCAAGTCCCTATGATAAATCGGTATCTAGCGGTTCATGGGAAATGTAGTGCAACCAGTTTCTTGGGGTGTAACCGTGACATTAAATAATTAGAACCCAGAGCGCTAAATCTAGATTAGATACCAGAAAGCGCTACATCTGTTTCATAAAATTTCAACAAATATGTAAAAAATACTTTTTATAAAAGTTACAAACTGCAGTTTTAAGTTTAAAGTGACACATAAAGCAGCAAATATTTGGTTTAGATACAAAAAATGGGGTTTTGTTATTAATTCATTTAAAATGAATGAATTTTGTATTTTTTTAAACATTTAAATAGCTAAATATTTAACTCCAAACTAAATATTTGGTTCTGAGCTCAGAGCTAAACAAATACTGGCTAACAAAATATTTAACTACTTTGCTAATTAAATATTTATTTTAAAATTGCGACATTTTTAACAAATTAATAACATGGTGAAAGTAAAGCCTGGGTTTAACTGACAGGCTGAATATCAATTGTCTGCCTGTACAAACTGTGGACTTCGCCAGAGTTTCAGGAAATAAAAAAGCTTTTAAACAGAAACGTTGGAAAGTCTAATTCTGGAATACAAGGAGAAAGTTTTTCTGCCGGTGCATATGGAGAGCAGAGGTCAGCGTTTCAGCTTGGGAGAGCTTTCTGCAGCGTATCGATCGGCGCTTCGCCCGAAGCGCTGCAGCTCCGGTCCTCCCTCCATCTCTCCTCCTCACACGCAGCTCATGCTGCTGCCAGGCGCCGGCCGTGCATGTGAGCGTGCACGTGTGGGGGGTGTGGATAAAAATCCACTCTTTGTATTTTTAACTAAGCCTCTCAGCGGGGGGCGAGGAGCTGCTGCTGTGATCACTGTACTGCGTTCTCCAGAGGCAGAATCGATCCACCGCAATGCTTCCCTGTTTGCACCTCCGGATGTTTCTGGACAAACAACCGGACCCTTCCAAGCCATCATCATCATCATCATCATCATCATCATCATCATCAGGCAGCAAAACGCCCAGCAGGTTCTTCACGTCTCACTTTAATAACTCTAATATTTCTCTCTGGCTTCAGTTTGCAGACAAATGTTGCGAGTTGGTCTGTGTTGACTGAAGCATCGGGATGCAGATTACTGCAGACGCCGTCGCAGAAGTTTGGCCGCAAAACTGATGAGCAGATTAGATGATTAAAGCGGCAAAATCAAAAGTTACAAACACAGAAAGGAAAGTTGGAAACCACGAGAAAGAAGATAAACGATGAAATAAAAGCCGGATTATCTGCCTGAAGTATTAATATTTGGCTCAAAATACATAAAATCTGTAGGCAGCTGAACTGGAACCTGCTGGTTTATTATCTGATGGTAAAACTGGGAGAGATGGAGAAAGATGGAGCAACACAGAAAACCAGGTTGCAGGTTTGAATCCAACCATTTCCTCCAGGTTTGCTCTGAAACGTTAAACTGAAACATTTAAAGAGTTTCAGTTTCATGCATCAACTCTGGGATCAAGTTTATTTTCCACATTAACAGCAGAATAATTCATCTGATGTGGAGCCACATCTGGATGGAGCTGCAGCCGCCTCCGCCTGTGACCTCCTCCGCCCACGCTCCGCCTCTCCATCCATCTCACACCTTCACCCTCCATCATCCATCGCTCTTCCAGCGTCTCCTCATTTGGATTCCTCCCACCTCCTCCTCCATTAGCGTCTCTCTGGCCCCGAGGAGGAAGCAGCGAGCGCCACCGCCACGAAGCAGGCAGCGATCCAACAAGCACCGAAAACAGACACAAACACGGAGCGGCGCCCAGACCCGCCAGGACGCACACACACACACACACACACACACACACACACTGACACACACACACGCACAAACACACACACACACCACACACCCACACACACACACACACACACTGACCACACACACACTGACACACACACACACTGACACACACACACACTACATACACACCACACACCACACACACACACACTTTTCCAAATCTGCTTCAGAAGATTCTCATTCTGTCCAGCAGAGACGAAACAGAACCGACCAGAACCGGGCTTTCTGGGTCTGACGATTCATTTCTAATGAACTTAAACTTCCTTCAGTTTTTGTAGAATCTGCTGAGCGAATCTGAAAACGTCTCTTTCAGATTTTAAGGTGAGCTGATGGTTCTGATGGATCTTCATGAACACATGATGGATCCGTCAGAACCGGACTCCAAACCAGAACAACTCATCTTCATCACAGAGCAAGAGCCTCACAGACCCGAAACTAAAGACAGGAAGCAGCTGCAGACGGACAGGAAGCTGACGGACAGAGCTCTTCCTGTGAGACGGACGGACGCGGTGACAGCAGCAACTAAACAGTTTCCTCCGTCTTTATGAGTCAATTATTTCCCTCTAAATGAGCCGCAGCAGCAACAGTAAGTAAAACTCAGCAACTCAGAGAATTAAAACTGGATATTATCGGTTTCCATGGTGGGAGGACGACTTTCGCTGCAGCTCCTTTACATAACTCACCGCCGCCCACGCGCATCCATCAACTCGCTGCTCTGGCTTCCTGCACAACAATTAATGCTGCAAACTATAATCTGGGACAGTTAGCGCCAGCCGCGCACAAAAGCTAAATTAAACACACTCCTGGGTCAGTGTGTGTGTGTGTGTGTGTGTCACAGAACCAGTGTGTGTGTCAGCCGATTTTTCCCTGCTCTGGTTTGACCTCTGACCCCAGGCTCTAAAACTGAGTTTTCCTTACTTCATTAAAGGCATCAGGGAACTGTAAAGTCCCATGTTTTGAAGTTCCTAAATGCATCGTTTGGTGATGCTGATGGAGATATGGGAGTCATTTCCTCATTTCCAAACTTCATCCTGCAGCAGCTTCCTGTTCTTCTGCTCCATGTTTTTACATTCAGATGCTAAATAATAACTAAACTTTATTTGATGACTTCAGGGTTTTATACATCTGCTGCTTGTGAAAACTTAACAGCAATAATTTGGTTTATTTAGCCTGATGTACGAGAAAAAAATGGAGGCTCATTTTTCACCATGTTGTCCATTTATTCATAAATGTAATATCTTCAAAACAAATACCTGATTATCAACATTTACAAACCATTCATAAGCTCCAAATCAAATATCTTAACTACAAAGCTACATATTTTGTTAGCAAGCTAACTAGCTCTGTAGGTTGCTAGCTAAACATTTAGCTTGAAAACTAAAGTTTTTGTTCTGAGCAAAACGTCTGGAGATAAATATTTAGTAGGAAAATGAATGATGGTGAAAATATGATTTGAGCTTTAAAAAAGTGTTGTAACATTTTCAGTGAAGAAGAGCGGATCATTTAGAAACCTCTTGATCCGGAGCCTGGTTCTGATCCGAACTCAGACAGGAAACACCAGCAGCATCGACTGGGAAGGAACTGGAAACCATCAGAGATCCAGACTGAACGTTCTGGTCAGACCTCTGGACATAAAGAGGAAACATCTAGAGATCTAGAGTCAACGCACTGCTTCAGTTGTTCCAGCTGGAAACTAGAGATCAGGCTGACCTCTGACCTGACCTTCAGAGGTCAATAGTGGTTCCATCGTGGGCCTAAGCTCTAGCAGCTGCAGAACATTTCCAGGGCCAGAGACTAAAGTCTCCAATCAGAGAAACTTTGATTCACAGCAGGTTAGATACTGACAGCTGGTAGAGACTCCTGATGACCAGAAACCCGAGACGGTCCAGAAACAAACAAAAGAGAATCGACTGAGGGTGAATATGAACACGAACAGTTCTCTTTCACTGAGCACTGATTGGTTGGAAAAAAAACTGAACCAAACCAAACTGAACTGAACAAAACCAAACTGAACTGAACTAAACCAAACTGAACTAAACCAAACTGAACTGAACTAAACCAAACCAAACTGAACTGAACTAAACCAAACTGAACTGAAGCAAAAGAAAACCTCCCAGATCTTTTCCATCTCTGCTGTTAAAGTTTCAAAGCTGAACATTCCTCCAACATCAGGCATGAAACTGTTTCTGGTACCAGAATCAAACGGTTAGAGAGAAGAACCAGAACCAGAGTAAAACCCACTTAACTACCAGCTGAGAAAGTTTTTTTGCTGCAGAAATAAACTGACTCTTTGGTTCAGTCTGTTGCCATGGAGATGGGAAACCGGAGCTGTGGGTCAGAGTTTGGCAGTAGGAGCATCTGGTGGGGTCAGAGGTCAGATCAGAGGTTCTGATCGGGCCAGCCGAGACTCGCACCGCCGCGTTTCGCTCCAGTTTCAACGTCTGAGGCTGAAACCGACCCAAACAACCAGCTGAGCAGAACCAGAACCTGGTGTAATGTTGGCTGATGGGTGCTAGGTCCGGTCCAAACCGTCAGAACCAGCTGGACATAATGAGTTCAATCGGTCTCACTGGGATTCCAACAGCTGGTCAATGTGTCAGTTCTGCATCACATACTGCTCTGTGTGTGTGTGTGTGTGTGTGTGTGTGTGTGTGAGGGACTCTAAATGTATACGGGGCTAAATTACTGTCAAAAGGATCCAAAAACGTCTTGAGACTAATTAGCTCCATAAATCGGCCAATAAGCTGCTAGGCAAGCTCTGCTCTGATTGGTCAGAATCAGTCTGCCTGTCTGTAAACGCCCTGAGGCAACGTGATTGGCTGCGTGGGAGGAACTGAGGGGGAGGAGCCAATCAGATCGATCTCAGAACAGTGGAGAAAACAAAGGTTACCACGACAACAGCCACCAACTGATTTCACAGCAGCTAATCCATTCTGTCGCTCCGACTTTGGGAGGAGGTTTGAGGCCATTCAACACACACACACACACACACACACCTCACACACACACACACCCCACACCACACACACACACCACACACACACACACACACACACCTCACTACACACACACACCACACACACACACACACACACACCTCACTACACACACACACCCCACCACACACACACACACACACACCTCACTACACACACACACACTACAGCAAACGGTCTGAAGCTTGTCAGAGTTCAGAGACTAAATTGTTTCCTCAGACTAAGAACAATAATCTGTAAACAAGCTGCGACTCGTGATTATTTTAATAATTGATTATTCTGATCATCAATCAAATCCAAAAATTGCAGATTTTTCACTTTTGCTCTCAGCTTGTTTCATACAGCGTTAGAAAACTGAAAATGTTTGTGTTTTTGTAAAGTTGTGTCTTCATTTCTGCGTCGCTCTTTCCTCTGATGGTTTGGACTCCCGTTAACGATTAATTGATCAGTTGATGATTATTTGAGAGTACGATTCTGAAGCTGCACAGAAAATCAACCTCATCTTTCACAACTTGTGCCGTTTCAAACAGAAATCCAGTTCAGTGGGAGAAAAGCCAGAGATAAAGGGATGATCAGTAATTAGCAATAATTCACTAAAAATGTTTCCAAATCAGTTTCTTTCATTATAAAACATGTTTGTTGTTCATTCAGTAAAGAAAATCCATAAGTTTCACTCCAGTAAGAGGAAAAATACTTCACAATAAAATGACTGGAGTAAAAACAAAGAAGTACAACGCAGTGAAAATACATCAGTTCTATGAGTTACTGTAGTAAATGTAACTAGTTACTGCTGGTTCTGCTCTGCTGAACATCAACAGCCACAAATCAGGTCAAAAGGTCATAAAAGTCATTATTACGATCAATAATCATCCAGTTCTGATCATTATTAATAAATCTGGGATTCTGATCAATAAGAGGCTGACAGAGTCAGATTAACGCTGATCAGTTTGTTTCTGATCAATATGATTTCATGCCTGTTTTCTCCACTGTTTGTCCCACAACATGAATAAATATCAGTAAATATGATTAAACGCCAGAAGCTCAATTTGTGTTTGTGGCGCCGAAAAGGAGAAAGAAGCAGAAAATAGTTTATCATCATTTTCATCCCGACGGGACGATAAAATGTCCTCATGATGTGTTTAAACCAGCTTCAGCTTTACTTTAGTCTGAAAGCTCACATTATCTCTGGACCCAGAACCTACAGAACCAAACAGTTACTGAAGCAACAGAACCAGACCAAACCCAGGTCCAGTTCAGACCGGACTCATCAAAGCCAGATGAACGTCCTGCTGCTTCCTGACGCCTCGTCAGCTGAGCGAGGACACAGGCATGATGGACGGCGCCGGACCGGGCCGGACCGAGCCGGACCGGGCCGGAACAGAACCTGCAGGGCGGAAAGTGACCAACGTTTCACAGCTGCAGCTCAAACGATTCATTTCTCACCATAACGCATTAAAAACATGATAAATGCACAACTGAAATGATTAACCGGTTTAATCACCATTAATGGTCGAAAACATTGATTGAATTAATTGGTTGTTGAAATAATTGTCATCCATTTTAGTAATCAATTGATCATTTACTGACAGAACGTCAAACTCCAAACAGCTGCAGCATGAAACCTAAAACAGTTAGCTTCACCGCTAACGACACGCTGACCTTTGACCTCATTGAAAAAACTGGCTTCAATAAAAACTGCAAACATTTCACAGCAGGACGTTTACACGTTTCCCACTAACCCACGGTTTCTCCTCAATGATTCATATTTATATTCTGAAGGGCGACTTGGTTTACAGAAACTTCATAAAACATTTTGTTTAGAAATTTTGGATGTTTAAAATGTCTTCAGGTCCAGAGTTCTTCAGAAATGAGTTTATTGATCTGTGAGAGGCTCAACTTGCTTTGTTATGACATTTTCATGCCATTCATTAATAATGATCAAAACAACAGATTACTGTCAGAGGTTCTCCCTCGACCCGGTGGATCTCTGAGAGTCGGTTCCCATCCTGGATCCAGAACTTTAGTCTGAGATCCTCCTTCCCGTTTCCTCTCCAGATCCACCAGATCACAATTTGACTCTATCAAAATTCTGCCTTCATCCAACTTTCAAAAAAGAAATGAAATGTTTTCTTTATTGAAAGTTTGATCAAAGAGTTTTAATCTTTGCAGAAAATATCACCAGTGATCCAGTTGGATCTCTGGTGATCTGATGATGTCATCAGGCTGGTGGGAGAACAGGATGGAGCAGCAGAAACACAAGAAGAAGGAAAGGTTCTGGTGGAGCTGCAGGAGGAAGATCTCTGGGAAGAAACGAGGCCAAATGAGGCTACAGATGGGTCATGTCCAGCAGAGCATGCAAACGCATGCACACACACACACACACACACACACACACACACACACACACACACACACACACACACACACTGACTGCAGGCAGTCAGCCATGGCCGCCCAGAATGACAGAGAGACAAATGTGTCTCTGGGGAGCAACACGATCCGGACTCTGCAAAATCCGGAGCAGGAGAAGAAACTCGGCAGAGAGACGGAGAGTTAAAACGCTGCTGAAGAGCCCAGATTAAACAGATTAACTTAACTGGACGTTGGATTAACATCCAGAGAGAAAACGAGAAAACCCAGCAGAACTACAGGATGATAAAAAGAGCTTCCAGTTAGTCTCCAGTACTCCCAGTCTGAAGGCTTTTAATGGTTGGAAAACCCTGAAAATGTCACTCTGGGTTTGGAAACCGTTCACACACACGTCTGATTGTGTTCGCATTTAACTAGTCGAATGAATCGCGATGGAAAAATCAATAGATTGGAGCAAAAAATCAGAACTAAGCATCAAGATCTGCTGTGAGAACGTAGCATTAAGCTGGTTCCCCCCTGATGGTCCGGTCGACCCGGTTCTACTGGAACCAGAACTTCTGCTCCACCTGCAGCTGCTGTGGTTCTGACCCAAACCAGCCTGTTCCCCTCCTGGCCTGTGGGGGCGCTGCACCAACAATCACTGCAGGAAACGACACTAAATCCTCTGAAGACACTGAGAGCAACTTCCTGTTTCACCAGATGAAACAAGATGGAGGCGTCAGAGTTTAGTGCTGGAGGATTTCTCTTTAGTCTTTGGCTGAAGACCAGGAGCCATTTCTGCTGCTAGCGCTAGGCTAGCATGTTAGCTTTGGTTGCATTTACCCAGAATGCCCTGCGCTGTGGTCTACTTCCTGCCTTTGGAGCGCTCTCTGGTCCGCTTGGCGTTCAAACCGAACCAGAATTCACTTCAACCGAACCCAGACAGAGGTCTGGAGGATCAGAGGTCAGAGGTCAGAGGTCAGAAGTCGGTTAGCATTCACACCTCACTAACCGGACCGGAGTCGGGTTAATGGGGACTGAACAGAACTGGACCTGGTTTTGTCGTGTGAAATCTGTAAGATCAGGAGATGAATTTCTAATGAAATGTTTGGTTTTATGAAACGTCTGAACAGAGCAGAGAAAAGTTTCAGCTGGATTTCTGTCTCAGATCCTCCAGCCTCTCATCATGTTCCCTCCTGAAGATTCAACCTGCTGCTCGTCCTCCTCCTCCTCTCTGCTTCGCCGGTTGTGTTTGTGTCTCTGAGCCGCAGGAGGCATCGCAGAGACCCGTGGATGAAGTTCAGAAAGAGGCAGAGAGATAAAGCGAGGAGCCGATAAGAGCTTTGCCATCAGGGATTATTGCTTTTCTCCCAGAGGCCGTATTGACCCGGCGCGGCGAGGAGCGCCTGCTTCACACCAACATCTTCCTCGCTCTAAACGTTTACGCCGATCAAACAGAAAGTCACAGCAGACGCAGCGGCTGGCAGCCGCAGCATCTGATGTCTGAGCGCTAATTGGCGTCTTCCTCCTGTGAGATGAAGACGAGGGTCTCAGAGCGGCCATGACAGAAGGCAGACAGGCGGGGAGGAAGAGCATCGACCCCAGAGAAGGAGGGCTGGGGTCAGCGGGCGCGACCCCCCGTGCAGGCCGGGACGGTGGAGGACGGATCGACCCAAACCTGCAGGAGGGGAAAACTTTCCACTTTGGAAAGAACAAGTGAAGGATGAAGATGCAGAGCGGAGATCAGGACGGCCGAGGTTTACAGGAACCGCCTGACCTGCAGGGGGCGGAGCCAGAAACGACATCCACCAAAACATGCTCCGTTTCTCTACGCTCTGCTTTTACTGCAGTGATATTATTATGAAGTATTTTTACTTCTACTGGAGTAAATTTCTGGATTTTCTTCCCACTAAAAGAAACACAAAGATGTTTCCAGCAGAAACTCTCCTGCAGCTGCTGAAGTTTATCCACAGAAACATTTGGCTGGTTTTGCTTTTTGTTACTGATACCAATTATTTTCACTTTTTCCTTAAAGCAGCCAAACAATTTACATTTTGGTCAGTCTGAAGATGTAATTTCTAAATATGAAATGGTTGATAATTTGATCAGTACTTTTTAACCACATGCTTTATTGGACTTTTTACTTTTACTTGAGTAACAGTTCTGTGCTGATTCTGCTCTTTAGCTAACTTTAGCTTTAGCTTCCTCGATACTAATTTTTGCAAATGAATGCTAAGCACCGATTTACTCGGCTGTTTCATAAACTTTCAGTTGAATAAAGTTTGACGTCTGGTTGAAGTTTTGTTTATCCACTAAAATCAATTCTTCAGGTCGTTGATGTTCATGCTCTTATTTTGAAGTGGTGGAAGTTTGTTTCAGGCAATTCTGTTTCCTGTTTGTTTGTTACCCAGAATGCATCAGTTCAGATCAAAATCAATTTATTTCCTGCTTTCTGACCAAAGTGGAACCAAGAGAAACAACAAACCGGCAATGACCAATCTGAGCCTGTTGGTGGCGCTACGCTAAGCTGTAGGATGTATGATGGACATAGTCGGTTTATCAAAATGTTTGACTGTAGTACGTTAGCATTAGCGCTGTTGGTGCAGTGCTGCTAATGTGTGTGATCAGTGCTTCAGGCCTAGCGATGCTAACGTTCTCGTTAGCGGGGCCGCTAGCTGCTTTTGCTAAATTAAAACATAGATCAGAATGAAAAACTTCAGATTCTGGCCCTGCTTTGCTGTAGAAAAATGATCCAGATTGGCCTCCAACAAACCGGCGTAGATCCACAGAACTAGATAATAACACAGTTTTAAACATCTGGATGAAACGCGAAACAGAAAATAAACTCAATAAAACGTTTCCTGTGTTCAGCAGCTTTCAGAAAGTCTTTCTGTCCATGACTCGGTCCGGATCACAGCAGCCATTCTTCCTCCTCAGCCTCCTCTTCCTCAGCCCCACAGAAACATGACCTCAGTAAAAAGCCTCACTAATGCAAAGCTGTGTGTGTTTTCCACTTTCATTTTTCTCCTTTATGACTTTGCAGCGTTTTTACAGACCGATAACATTTTGCCACCTCCCATCCATCTCCTATCACTCACTTTTCCCATCACCCCTTCATCCCCACAGCCCTCCCTCCTCTTCCTCAGCCTCCTGGTGTAAATCACATCAGCGAGTGGAACAGCGCAGAAAAATCTCTGCTTTCTGAGGGAGGAGATTAGGAGTAAGCACAGCAACTGGATTTAAATAAAGATCACCTTCCCTGCAGTGTTCACTGCTAAACTGGGAGCAGGACACGCTCTGTGTGTGTGTGTGTGTGTGTGTGTGTGTGTGTGTGTGTGTGTGTGTGTGTGTGTGTGTGTGACAGCAGTGAGATAGTGAGGGCAGAATGTGCATCGCAGTGATACCTGCATTAGAAAAGCAATCTGCATGAAACATCTCAACCAACACGTGGAATGAGATTTTTACATCCAGCAGAGTTCAGAGAACAAAGAGCAACGAGCAGGAGGGCAACTCTGACAGCTGAAGGTCAGCAACACGCAGCAACACGCAGCAACACGCAGCAACACGCAGCAACACGCAGCAACACGCAGCACGGTTTCCCCCAGTGTATTATAAGCCTGGCAGGCTGCCAGGCTTTACTCCCCCAGCCAGGCTACACATTGTTTGTTTGTATTTAATAAAAAAAATGAATTGCTAATTTTTCTTAAAGCCCGCTGCCTGTTGCACTGGGCAGCAGAATTATTCCTGAAAGATGTGGACCAATCACAGCGCAGCGTTGAATCTTCGCGGCGGCGCTCGACGTTTCTTGGCCTTCAGTCTGCAGGACGGAGCCGGGATGAGCAGAGTCAGACACGTGGATCCAACGGCACAAATCAGACAGAAAGTCTATTCCAGACAAACTTTCTACTCAGGAAACCAGCAGAGAACAAAGCTGAGCTAAAGTCAGAGCACTTTCATGAATTATTAATGCGGCGCGTTGAGTTTAAGTGAATTACCGTCCAGAGCCCAGAATGAGTCACAGGCCTGTTTCTGGCAGATTGAATTGAGAACAACAAGACTTGTGGTGTGTTTTCTGCTGCACTCCTCCAGCAGCGACACTAATACCTCCTCAGCCTGTTTGTCGCTGCTCTCTATTATTCACAGTTTGTCCTCCGTCTGCGTGGAATCCCTTCAGCGTGTAATCAGACAGGCGGCTCCCGCATTCATTCAGAGCTTGTTTGCATCCGAGTGGCCATTAATTCCAGCTGTTGAAACAACGACAAGATCCACTTAGTCCTCCTGCAGTTCCTCACTAACCCTGACCCGCCCCCTGACCCTAACCCTGACCCTTTCACCAGTGTCCAAACGGCGACATCAAGTCAGACGTTCAGATTCCACCAACCAGCCTGATCCATCACTCACCATGCAGGAGCTGAGGCTAATTATTACCGTAGCAAACTGATTATTCTGTTCGTTATTCTGAAATCAATCAGTTATTCTGATAATTAATTATTCTACCGATTAATTGAAGAGCCATTAGGTTTAAACTGCCAGGTCAGAGTTGAAAGGTCAGATGATGAACGATCTGGTTGACAGATGATCTGTTCTTCAGAAAGCCTCTCTGACCCAGCAGTCCGGTACCGGTCCAGAGCCGACCGGGTTCGGACCTGGGGTTCTGCAGCCGTACGGTTCTGATCCGGCTGCCATCAGAACCCGAGATGAGATTTATCTGAGCGCTGAATGAGAGGAACGACCCGGGAGAGACGGCTGGCGTGACGCGACGCCACGATGCACAAATTAAAAACCCACAGCTGAGGCAGCGCAGGGGTCACAGTGTGTGTGTGTCTGCGTGTGTGTGTGTTTTTGTCTGCGTGTGTGTGTGTGTGTTTGTCTGCGTGTGTGCGTGTGTGTGTCTGCGTGTGTGTGTCTGTGTGTGTGTGTGTGTGTCTGCGTGTGTGTGTGTGTGTGTGTGTGTGTGTGTCTGTGTATGTGTGTGTGTGTGTGTCTGTGTGTGTGTGCGTGAAAACGGCAATAAATATCCATCTTCCAGCTTCCACCCGACTCTGATTCAGTCACATGAGTGAGATGCGTCTCAGTGACGTTCTGCCCCCTGCTGGCTCACTGTGACCTTCCTCATCTTCCTCCTCATCATCTTCCTCTTCCTCCTCTCTCCATCCATCGCTCCTCATTTTCGTCCCAAACGAGGAGAGAAGCTCCATGAGTCCAACATCCATCAGCAGCAGTTTGAGCTGCGCTGGTGTCAGGATGACTGACGCCATGAGACACTTTCCACCAGAGGGTAAAATATCACACACACACACACACACACACACACACACACACACACACACACACACACACGTCACCAGGATGAGTTTCAGTGACTAACAGATCTGATGCTCATCACAAAGCAAATGTGGGACAAAAACCGCCGACACGATTTATCTGCTCATACACAACATCTGTGGAAGTGTGTTTATGTGTTTGTGTTTTGTGTTCTTCCATTAATAATGATAATAATAATAATAATGTTTCCAATATTCATTTTCTATAAATTTCCTGGCAACAGATTATTGATTCATCCTCAATAATGGAAAAAATCTTGACTGGCGTTAAAACGATTCTCCTTCCAGCTGATTGGGTTTCATGATGGCAGGAATGCCTCCTCACCATCACCCTAATCTTTAACTTCCTCCATTAATAAACAGTGTTGTCAGAGCAAACAAGTTAGTGGAACCAAACCTTCACTTTAATCAACGGTCAGGTCTTCAACATGTTCATTTTAATTCATTAATTAGATTTTAATGCAACTAATTTTTCTTTTACATGCAGGAGTTTTGGCCGGAACCTTTAAATTCACATGTTTCTGTTACATCCGCTAACAGCGACACGTCTTCTCTGATCACACTGAGCTTAACTTCTGTTTCTAAACGGTCTGGACTGTCAGCGAAGCTACGCTAGCCTAAAATAGCATCTCAATGCTAACCATGCAGCAGCGAACGCTGATGTCAGCGTCTAAAGAAGCTCAGTGAATAATCAGGGCTTCCTGAAACTCTGTGCTCCGGTCTGATGGTTAAAGAACAGATTAAGAACTGCAAGTATCCAATGTCTGTTTATTCCGTAATTTAGCAACAAAAAGAAATTTTGAGTTGAAAATGTTGCTTATTTGTAGACAGTTTGATTAAAATGTGATTAATTAATATAAATTTAATTCAATTAAACATTTGGATTGAGTTCAAAGCTAACACACACTTGTGCTATGATATTCCATAAGTTATGCAGAACTGCATCATTTATTAAAAAGCAGCCGGAAAATTCTGAAAAGATTTATAGTTTTTATGTTTAATGATTTTATAAAATCATCCAGAACGGCTCCAACATGCAGAGTTATGTAAGGAGCTACATTTAGGCCAACACTGGATCCGAAATGCTGGGAATAAAAAAGCATAGAAATATTTTACAAATAAGTTTTTTCGTACTTCAAACTTCAGACAAACGGATTTTTATATCTTTTTCGCTTCCATATTTCTTCTGCTGTCTTAAATAGAAACAACAAATGTAAAATTTTCTTATTTGATAAGCAGATAAATCATGAGAATAATCAATAGATTACTTGATTAGTAAAGTAATCGTCTGCAGTGGGCCTCCTAACGAGCTGCTGAGTCAATATGAGAAGGACAGGTGTGTGTGGAAATGCTCCTGATTATCCAGTCTAACAGTGTGTGTGTGTGTGTGTGTGTGTGTGTGTGTGTGTGTGTGTGTGTGTGGGGTAAACAAGCGTAGCTTAGCCGTAAAGGCAGATGGAATGCGTTCGGGATAACTAACACACACATGCGCCTCAGAGGCAGAGGGAGCTGCTGCATATGTGCCGTTTGTTTGTCTTTGGGTGTGCACGTGAGAGTGCACGTGAGAGTGCACGTGTGCAGCGTGTGAGCATATGCAGACGCACGTGTTCAACAAATCCTGTGGAACAGCGCTGTGCATATGTGAGGGCGTGTGCAGCGCCAGGGGAGAACCGGGAGCGCAGAGGCGCAGGTGTCTCTGGAAATGCCATCTCTTTCATCGCTACCAGGGTGTGTGTGTGTGTGTGTGAGTGTGAGTGTGAGTGTGTAACGTGTGTGTGTGTGTGTGTGTGTGTGTGTGAGGTGTTTGGCTGCCTGATGACAAATGACAACAAAATGAGGGAGGCAGAGGGACGGACAGCCGGAGAAACGAGGAAGAAGAGGAAGACCTGATCAGTGATGAAGAAACAATCATCATCATCAATCAACACAAACCCACTCAAAGCAGAATCTGACCACTGTTTAAGTGATCGATTGTCCTGACGTTTAATCGATTAAACACTCATAAAACATGGGGACATTTTACGCAATGAAATGTAAAGTTTTTTTTTATTTTTAAAAGGAATAATTTGGTTATTTGCATCTTTTATTCTATTTTTAATATTGCATAAAAAGGCTTGGATGAAAACTCTGCAGTGAACGATTAATCATTTCCAGCAAATATTCATCTGCAGCTAAAAATCCTTCCAACATCAACATGTGAAAAGCTCCAACCTTTCTGCTTCATTTAACATCAATAACGATCAATAACTGGATAGGAAACATTCAGCAAGATTTTATTTTGCAGAAGTTGAACCAGGAGAAGTTAAAACTTCCACTGAAGGATTTGAACAGATTTAAATACAAATAACTTTTTCTTTTTTTTTTTTTATCTTAAACGAAAAATGTATTTTTATCTTTTGTAGAGTTTTGGCTTCATTCCTGCAAATGGCCTTTTTAGAGTCTGGTTACTCCAGTTAATTAATAAATTACTGAATAAGTTGATGGTTATTTGAATAATCAATTAATCAATTATTCAATTAATCGTTTCCACTCCTTACTAATGTGACTACAGCTGCCCAGGAGGGCCAAACCAAAGTCTGGATGACAAGGCCTCACCTCTAGAAATCAGCTCCAAGCTGTCAGATTAAAACTATTCAAAGATGATATCTTTAACATCTGAGGAGCTTTTTGGCCAAACTGACGTTGGAGCTTTAAATCCACCCAGCAGTGAGGAGCTGCTGGTCTCCTCTCATCGCTCCCTGTAGTGAGAACTCGGACAGCGGCCGCTGTAATAATCCGGAGCGTGCCGCCTCCAGCAGGATGAAAGCGATTCTCTTGGAGGTTAAGTGGGGTCACATGGATCCGTCCTCTGATCCCACTCGGGTTCTGGACAGATGGAAACGCGTTACCGTCGGCTGAGCTGCAGATGGAAGCAGGAGATTGAAGCGCAGCAGCAACGTTTCTCTCATGAGTTGAATTATCGCCTCACGCTTTAAGACGCTTCACTGAGGAGAAATGCGATCCAAACTGCTGCTAAATAACAACCTCGGTTAGTGCAGCATAATACTGGAAAAATCTTTAACGTGTGTTACAAATATAACCTTTGCATGCTCACCACTCAGTTTGTAGTTTTCAAGATGGCTGCCATTTTAAAGCCTTTTAAATCAGTTATTGTCATAAAATGTTCCTCGTTTTCATGACTTGGATGAACTTTATGTCACATCTTAAGCTTTAGTCATCCTACTGATGCAATGTCAACTTAATGCATTAGCATTAGCATCTGCTAATATTTTAATGCATTTAGCAGGTTGGGGTTAGTTTATGCAAATTTTATTTGCTTAGCAGTTTAGCATCAACTCCAGCTAATTTCTAGTGCTTAGTGGGTTAGTGTCAGTTTCTGCTCATTTTTAATGTGTTTAGCAGCTCAGTGTTGGCTTGCTGCACGTATTTAAATGTGTTTAATGGTCTAGAATTAGCTTTTGCAAAGTTTTTACTGTGTTTAGCATTTTAACATTAGCTTCCTCTAATTGTTTACGGGTTTGGTGATTTAGCATTAGCCTACTCTAACTTTTGAATGTGCTTCGAGCTGTAGTGTTAGCACTGCTAAGGTTCTTCTTTAGCCAATTAGTGTTTAGTTAACGTTTTGGCTAGCTGTGACCGCCACTGGCAATAACTACCGCCAATGTTATTGCAAACATATATTCTCCATTACAACCATGGCAGCCATTTTTGAAAAATATAAATGATTTCAATGAATGCTTTTCATTTGTTGACGTATGACAGGTCATGTTTTGCTGATTTCTTCTGAACCTGTCGTGTTTTCTGGATCCTGATCAGTTTGCTGATTCCTCACAGAAACTCAGGTTTGTTGGTCGTTTCAAAAGTTTTACCTGATTTAATTTGACCACCTGCAGCCAGAGCAGCTCATTTATTCCAGCCAGAATGATCAGATCAACAGAAAGAGGAAGTGAAACAGTGTTTGGTATAAAACCATCCTGCAGGACGTTCCAGAGGTTTTCTAAATGTCTCAGAGAAACGAGGTGCAGCCAGACAACCTGATTAAAAACGACACCAAGCAGCTGATGGATTCATGTTGGTCATTTTTAATTCATGACTCTGATCTGAAGATTGAAAGCCGTAATATGATGGAGAAGGTCTGACTTCATGTAACATTTTGAAGTTTGTCATCATTCCTGCTCTTTAAAAACAAAAAACCTGTAAAGTTCAGTGTTTTTTGGTCGCTGTGGTAATTACTTCCTCAGGTTCTGGTTCTGGTTCTGATGTGTTATTGGATCCTAAACTCAACTGTCTCAGTGAATTGAGACTTAAGAGACTGAGATCAGCAGCAGAACCAACCTGGACCGGTCCCACCAGAACAATCACACAGATTTAAACGTTTAACTGCTGAAGCAGAAGCAGAATCGTTTCTCTAGTTAATAAAAAATCTGCTGCGGAGAAAGTAAATCTGATATTACTTTGTTTAAATCTCCATTATTCTCATTTTATTGGTGTTTTCAGGCTCTGATCCATGAACACTTTCACACTCATGTTGGTATTTTCATCTACATTAACGTTACAGACTGATCAGAGAGTGAATAACAGTTTATAAAAACAGATTGGTGTGTTTGATCAAAGATGAACTCAGAGGAAACTTGATGACATCTGCAGAATGTTTGCTGTTTCTTTCTCTTTAAATATCAAATTCTTCTGTTTCCGTCTCTCCATCATGTCTGCTTTCATCCGTCTGTCTGACCTGCTTTTCTTCTCATCACAGGTTAGTTTCCTGTTCTTCACCTTCAGCCTCTTCTTTCCTTCCCTCCTTCTATTTGTGTTTGTGTCTAGGATCAGAGCTGCTTTTACAACTCATATTTTATACATTCGGTTGTTATGCAGAGAGACTAACAAACAGTGCAACCAGGAGGCAGCACATGTATTCCTCCACCTCTCCATCATTCCCCCTCCTCCTATCATCCTCTCTTTTCTGCCTCCTTTCTGTAAAGATGGAGGGAGGCGGAGATGCTGAATAGAGAGTTCTTGGCGTCCCTCCAGCTCCCATTTTCAACAACCGAGCGACGTTTTAATGGCCTCTGCCGGAGCGCTCACAGACCGATGTGGGAATGTTTCTGCATTTAGATTTTTGTCTGCGACCATTTTTGTGTGTGTATGC
This sequence comes from Poeciliopsis turneri, assembly GCA_922788865.1. Lineage (NCBI taxonomy): Eukaryota > Metazoa > Chordata > Actinopteri > Cyprinodontiformes > Poeciliidae > Poeciliopsis > Poeciliopsis turneri. Next base: position 793,263 of record CAKLNU010000860.1, read on the forward strand.
GTGTGTGTGTGTGTGTGTGTGTGTGTGTGTGTGTGTGTGTATGGGTGCGCGTGTGTGCGGTTGTATGGCCAGCAAAATAAATTCATCAGATGCTGAGCTCAAAGGAACATGTTTGTCTTCCTCCTGGGAGAAAGTGAATGATTTAAAACGAAATGATGTGGAGAAGGAGGGGAGGAAGGTGGTGGAGCGAAGGAGTGAATGGAGCCGTCAGGGTGGAGGAGAAGGAGGAAGAGGAGGAGCTCACTCCGTTTTAAACACAACAGAAACAGATTGAAGCCATGCAGCGCGAGGAAGAGGATGAAGATGAAGAGACTTCCTGATGAGGACGAGACGGCAGACAGAGAAAGACTCCAGAAACATCTGATGGGCCGCAGGAGGCCAGCGCACACGCACACACACACACACACACACACACACACACACACACACACACACAGACATACATACACAGACATACATACACAAACATTGCCGCGGCGATGGCACTTCAGAGAAATCTCAGAGCTTCTCCAGCAGATGTCAGACTGATAACCCGACTCACCCTGTCACCTGGTCCCAACATATTCACACACACACACACACACGCACACACGCGCACACACACACACACACACACACACACACACACACACACACACACACACACACACAGTCTGTACTTCTATCCACACTAACTTTATTGTGTGGATAGAAAAACCACATTTATTCCTAACCCTACTTCACACTAGGGCTGATGATTAATCAGATTACTTGTATTAATTGTGATTAATTAACTACTCAATTAATCGTTAACTGGAAACAAAATAAAGGCCATTTGCTGGAAGAACATCATCGGAGCAACAATGAAGCCAAAAATGCACTAAAATATAAACATTTTGCATTAAAAAAAACTGTTAATGAATCTGCTCTAATCAAAATTCCTCAGGTGTCAGTTTAGCTTCATCTGATTCAGATTCTGTAAGAAAAATATCTCAAGCATCTTTAACAATTCATTTATTAATTGGTTAATCCAAAATAAATCAATATATTAGCCTTATAATGTATATATAAGTCAAGAAGAAAGGACTGAGCTTTTCATGTTAGAATTTTTAGCTGTAGATTCAGTTTGGTGAACCAATCAAACGTTCACTAAAGTAATGCTACTGTTGCATTTAAGAGAAAACAATGTTTTTCTTATTTAAAACTGAACCAAATTGTTTGTTTCTTTCTTATTCATCTGATTTCATTTCCTTATCTGAAAAAAGCATGCAGAATGTCAATTTTTTTTTACCTGATTAATTATCAGGTAAAAAAATGTAATAATTAATCGATTAGGGAAATAATTGTTAGATGCAGTCCTAAATCACACTTCACCTCTAAACTTGACCTCTGAACCTACACAAGAGGCTCTATCATATTCGAACCGGCTTTGGCCCCCATAAGGCCCATCGGTCCTCAGAAGGTTGGTGAATGAATCACAAAATGTTCTCAATAAGACAGATAAACAAGTACACGCACACACACACACACACACACACACAAAGCCTATGACTGTCTTCAGAAGGACTTTGCCTGAACTTCCACTCATTTTGCATCCATTACACAGGAACTAATGGATGCAGTTCTGTCCAGGGACTGGGCCCCATAAGGCCCAGCTGGTCCTCATACAGTGAGAAATGCTGACAGACACACACCAGAGCCAACAAAGAGAAAGTGAAGCGGAGCTGGAGGTCAGAAGGTCATGAGGCGGCGATAAGATCAGGAACAAGTTCTGGTAGCAAGGCGGGGTAAAAGGGCGAGGGCAGTAAGAGGAGGGGGGTAAATTACAGGGTAGGAGGGCAGAGGAAGGAGAGCGGGAAGCAAACCACAGAGATAATAGGAGAAATGCTGAAGGCAGCAGTAATTATGGAGGAAGAGATCGTGCTTTAATTAGACCAGGATGGAGAACATGACACACACACACACACACACACACGCACACACACACACACATTCGCCTATATGAAGCATTACATAATTCATTTCTTCCCAGTGTTTCTGCTGGTGGCATTTCATAATGAGACTGAAGAACGTGTGAGTTCATCTGCTCTTCATCACACTCCTCCTCTTCCTCAGGTCCGCAGCGCTTTGCTCTTCTCTCTGATTTGATGACATCATCGGAGGATTTGAACCGGCAGCTTTTCGTCCTGAGGAAACGCGGAGCGGGAAGTTCAGACGGCACGAAGAGGAAGATGAGTTTCAGAGTTTCACATCGCGAGGCGGCAGAGGAGAAAGAACCGTCAGAACCATCAGAACCATCAGAACCGTCAGAATCATCAGAACCGTCAGAACCATCAGTACCAGAAGCTTGATGATGTTAGACAGAAAAAGTTTAAGTCCGACGTTCAGCTGGAAGATTCTGTTGAAGAGTTCTGCTAAAGTGTGAGCGGATCACAACGCCACCTACAGCTGCAGTTCCTCTGGGTCAGTCCATCCCAGACCGGACTTTACTGAGCAGAACCAAGTTTTTATAGCGATTCATTCTGTCTGCGCTTACTTCCTGACCCGTTCAGAACCGAGGTTCTGTTTGGATTAAAGCGGCAGCCCAAACGGCCGGAGCCAGAACCAGAACTCCTCTCTGTGCGATGGACGACTCCGAGACACTCAGAGCGTCTCACAGTCAGACAAACAAACAAAAACAAAAACAGCGAGGAGTAAATAAGAAGCAGCTCAACACAGAGAGACGCAGCATGATCAGTTTCTGCTCCGCCCTGATTGGCTGCTTTGCACTCATTGTTTCTCAGAACCAAACAGACAAACACACCGATCTGTTACTACAGAACACACATCTGCACTGTGTGTGTGTGTGTGTGTGTGCGTGTGTGTGTGTGTGTGTGTGTGTGTGTGGGTGTGTGTGTGTGTGTGTGTGTGTGTGTGTGGGTAAGAAGTCCCAGCACAATTGCTCAGTTTAGTAGAGCATTACAGCTGATCAATAGCTGTGGTGCAGAGGGAGATGTTGGCGCTGCGGCTACACATGCACTGAGTGTGCGAGAGAGCGAGAGAGAGAAAGTGTGTGTGTGTGTGTGTGTTCAGGTCATGATGTCACCTGAGGAACAGCTGGACCTTCATCATCATCATCATCCCTCTGAGTGGAGTGATCTGATGACATCACTAGCCACACTTCCTCTTCCTCTCTATCAAAGCAGAAACAGAAGTGCAGCCGAAGGCTGCAGGACTGAAGAAGAGCTTCAGTGTTTTAGATCTAGAGGAACATCAGCTGCAGATAGAATCAATCCAAACCTATTCAGAACAGAACCAGAACATGACACTGGAAGCCAAACCACCGTCCCATCCGGTCCAAACCACCGTCCGGTCCAAACACCAGATGACATTTCCAAACAAACTAAACTGAATTATTAGAAAAGTTCTTGTTTCTCCTTCAGGTTTGAACAAAAACCTTCTTTTCTCGTCACTTTCGAGGCTGAGATGAAAACTGAAGGAAATGTTGAGATTTCTGTAAAGTTTCTGGCAGCTTCAGGTTTGAGGAGGAGCTTCATTTCTCCACATTCTGACAATATTATTCCATATTTATCATAAAACAGGAGGAACATAGAAATGTGTTAGCAGATCAAATCTCTGCGTCTGCAGCCAATCGAACCTCCTGTCATCAGAACCTCTTGGTTCTGTCTGCCTGTTGAACATCAGCGTTGGTTCAGGCCGTCGGTTTCCTGTCAGAATGAATCTTTGCTCTATCAACGGGTTTGAAGCCGACGGGTTCAGATGTTTCTCTGGAAGCTGCCGTTTCTCTCCGCTTGTCAGTAAATGCGATTAGAGGCGCAGCAGGAAGCGCTGCAGGAACAACCGTTTAACCGGCTCCAGTCTTTCATTTCGCTCATTTAATCACAACGTTTACAGAAACAATGAGCTCATCGGATCCACCGCCTCAGACTCCAGCGCTCCAACTTCCTGTCCGCAGAGTCTCCAACGGTCACTTCCTTTCTAGTGACTTTAGTATTTCTCTAAAATGTAACCAGCAGGACCTTCTGGACTGAACTAATATGGCCGACTGTTAGTTTTCACTCATCTGAAATCAGGACATCTGTCTCCATAGCAACGCCGTGCGTCCTGAATCGATCAGAAGAGGCTGAGCCGTCGGCCGACGTTCATTCGGTTCAAGGTGTTCAGATGGAACCTCTACAAATCAGACCAAAGATCCCAAAACATGAACCAATCAATCAGATTAATTGTGATTAATCAAATATATAATCCTCAACTAATTTAATAATGATTCATCTCTAACTGGAGTGAACAGACTCAAAAAGGTCAAACAACACAGTCAGAGCAGTAATGAAATCCACGTTAGAGGAAATATTTTCTTCAGGTCTGTCATCCTTTCCCCACAACTTCAACTTCTCTGTCTCATTGGAAACCCAGTGGAAAAGTTTCCCTTTTCTCACTTCTTCTGCGTTTTATTGGCGGTTGGCAAACCAACATAAGGTGCATCTACCGCCACCTACTGGACCGATGTTGGATGTGTCAGTCACCCAAATCGACCAATGAGCTGCAGAGAAAAAGTCCCGCCCCGTTTCAGAGAGGGTTTCTGAGCTGTACTTTGACACTTCTCTTGTTTCAAAAACCATTATTAGTTGTAACAAACATTTATATTGAGAAATCAGTTGGTGGAAAAAAGTGAAGGAAAAAACAAAAAAAGATATTGAGAATTGCAATAAATAGATATTTGGAATAATCATCTGGACTTTAATCAAGCAAAACTTTTCCAAAATGTTGATGTCTTATTTATTCTAGGGATGAAGTTCAGTAAATGCTCAGCGTCTGTCCTGGATTGCTGGAGGTTCTGGAAGGTAACTGAATTCTTTCAAAGGGAAATCCACAACATAAAATGTATTTTATCAGAAAAAAATATTTTTTTCATATTTATTTGTCTCGGATTAATCGGACTTGACTTGCAGATTGATCTCTGGAGCGTTTCTTTATTTTGGTACCAGAACCGTTTATTTACGTGATTCATTTCCAGTTCAATCTAAGAACAGGACACTTAGTCACTGTGCTGAGCAGCACACACACACACACACACACACACACACACACACACACACACACACACACACACACACAACGACTCGCATGGCGACCAGCGTGACGCACACACTGCAAATCAACGATCAGCCTCATCAAACCCGACCTGAGCCAATCAGAAGCTCAGAAGTTCCACCTGAGCAGGTAACTGCTCCACTTCTTCACCATCACATTCCTCGTCTTCATCTCCTACACACAGGAAATCTGACCTGACCTCCGTGACCCAAAGCGACCCACTGACCTTCAGAGTCGGTCTGAGAACACGCAGCAGGTCAAAACCAAATCTGCAGATGAGAAATCGTTTCTGATTCCAGAACAAACTGCTGCTGATTCTTCAGCCAACAACCAGTCTGAGGTAAAGATTTAAAGAGACACCAACCGTTTATCTAATGGCGCTTGAGAGAAAAACGATCCTTTCTCCAGTTTCCTACTTTAGGCCCCGCCCTTCTCCCATCTGGCCCCGCCCTTTTCCCCTTGGCCCCGCCCTTTCCCCTCTGGCCCCGCCCTTTCCCCTCTGGCCCCGCCCTTTTCCCCATCTGGCCCCGCCCTTTTCCCCTCTGGCCCCGCCCTTTTCCCCTCTGGCCCCGCCTACCTTCGCAGCTGCTGTGGCCCTCCTCATATCCGGCGCTGCAGCTGCACTTCCCGATGGGCACCAGCCACTCCCCCTCGGCGCTGCAATGCATCCTGGGAGGGCTGTCGCTGTCCACCTCCGAGTTGTTGACGCAGCCGCCGCGGACCTCCACCAGCGTGGCGAAGGCGGCCTCGGCCACCGTGTCGGGGAACACGGCCAGATTCTGCACGGTGGCCAGGCAGCGCTTGTAGTACACGCGGACGGCCACCAGGGCGACGCACGCGCCCACGTCCTGGAAGGCCAGGTGGAAGCCCTTCCGGTTGAGGTGTCCGATCTCCCGCACCTCCGTGTTGAGCTTCATCTTCCTCTCCCCCAGGTCTCCCTGCGTGAAGCTCTCGTCGGCGGCGATGGTGTCTATCTTGGAGTAGCGGTCCTCCCGGGTCACGGCGCCCAGGTCCCGGTCCGACTCAACGTACAGCAGGTTGAACGTCTCCTTGCAGGTTCCGGCCACGCCGGGGATGCTGTTGCAGTCGCGCAGCGTGAACTGCAGCTCCACAAAGATGCGCTGTCCGCCGCGGCGCGCCACCCAGCCCGTCTGCAGCCAGTTGTTCTGCTGCGTGGGCTCCATCACGTTACACACCTGGTAGGTCCGGATCGGCTTGTACTTCTCATCCACGCCGCTGATCTCCTCCCACTGGCAGGAAGACATCATCATCATCATCGTTATCATCATCATCATCATCATTGTTATCATCATCATCATCCTCATCATCCTCAGCGCTGAGTCACTGTCAGCTGCTGAGTTTCGACCTGCTGAAATGTCTGGAAGATCTTCAAACCTCCAAACAGAAAATGTGTCATCTGACGCAGAAACAGTCAGAATCTAAATTTGCTTCCAGTTTTGATTCACGCTGATCTGAAGAAGCTTTTCTTTGTTTCTCTGCTGAATGTGAGTCACTGAGCTGATCTGGATCTGATCCATCTGATCCTCACTCCAACTACACGGCTTCATCTAATGAACACATAAAACCCTATCCATCAGAAAACTCCTAAAACTGTAGAAATATTAAACATGACTTTATGTTTCTGTAAACATCGATGAGTTCATAAATCAGTGTTGCCAGGATTTTTACTCGCTCCGTCTGCTCCTGTGGGAGAAACAGAAAATCTCTGGCGTTCAGGAAGAATCTGAAAATCTAAAATCATCTGAGGGATTAGAAATGTTCTGCTGTGAAGCAGCAGGACGCTGAAATGGATCCGATCTGCCGAGCTCGGCCCGCTTCATTTGGGGTCGACTGCGATGGAAGCTTTTCATGAAGCTTCAGCAGCAAAGAGCAAAACCATCAGAACAAAAAGGCTCCATCTGGACCTGAACAGAACAATCACTGCATGTGGATCTGTGGCACAAACCGAAGCCGCCGCCATGACACCTGATGAGGTTCTGGTTCTGGTTCCATGTGGTCCAGAACAACAACCGTCCAGCAGCAAACGGCAGCTGGGAGGCTGCTGGCACAAACAGCTGCTGCTCATTCATTACACACTGTGTGTGTGTGTGTGTGTGTGTGTGCGGTGCGTGTGCGCGTGTGTGTGTGCGTGTGTGTGTGTGTGTGTGTGTGTGTGTGTGTGTGTGTGTGTGTGTGTCAGGTGGGAGTGTGTGACAAACGGTTCTGGCAGGGAGCCATTCTTTTAAAAAGCCCATTTGTCTTCCAGCCATAACTTATCGCAAACGACATCGATCGACACAGAGGAGAGCATTTATCTGCGGCCGCGGACCGCCGGACCCACTGCGTGCTGCCGGACCCGCCGGACCCACTGCGTGCTGCCGGACCCGCCGGACCCACTGCGTGCTGCCGGACCCGCTGCCTGGATTCCAGCCTGGTTACTAAAGATAAACTCTCGGCTGCAAAGAGACGGGAAACTCACTCCATTTGGGGGGAAGGACGTCCAGCCCAGTTCTGCCTGCGTCTCCTTGGAGTTCAGCAGCACAACTGCAGCAACACAGAGAACAAGCAGAAGGTCAGAGGTCAGCGAACAGGAAGGGAGGCGTGTCTTCATCTGCAGTGGGTCAGAATAACCAGCTGGGCTGAAATAAACGGGTCAGAGCGGATCAGAACCTGTAGGAGAAACAGGAACACATCTTCACCTTCAGAACCATGAGACCCGCTTCAGAACCACGGACAGAACCGCTTCAGAACCACGGACAGAACCGATTCAGAACCTATTCAGAACCGATTCAGAACCACGGACAGAGAATTGGAACTGGAATTGGAACATCTGGACCAGAACCAGCTGAACCTGGTTGACACAAACGGGTCAAAGCTGCTCAAACTTTCAGAACCTTTCAGAACCAGCGATCAGAATCTCTCCCAAAGCAAGAGACAATGCAACAATGACAGTTTCTCAGGTTCTCAAACATCCATCACTGGAATTTATTGTCCCAATGAATCCAAATTTTTATCAGAACCGATTATGAATATAAACAATAAAATCGGCAGAAACAAAAAGCGAGTCTGAACGTTCAGAAGAACGAGAAAATATCCAACGTGTTGGAAGGAAAACCGTCGGGAGGATTGATCCTCCAGCTGGGAGCAAGAAGAAAACCTGATGTCGTTCCGGATCAGTCGGGATTCTCAGCCCACACTGATGAAGAACCAACATCTGCAGTCACACACACACACACACACACACACACACACACACACACACACACACACACACACACATTCTGACTGAACCAACCATCTGAGCTGAAATATCCCGAACATCATTAGAACTGAGTCTTAAAGGGCCGGTACCAGATGTTGTCCAGGCACATGGTTCCTTCTTACAGTAAAATAAAGTAACTATGTTAGATTTATTTGTTATAAAAATGCTGTAAATAAAAAACGTGACTCAAGAAATGTTACTTCCTGATTTAAAACCTTGAAATTGTGCCTCTGTCTCTTTAAGAAGCTCCTGCTCTTTTTGAAGCCCCGCCTCCAGGAGGTCATCCCATCATGGCTCCTCTATTAACCCGCTAACGTTTCTACCAGCGTCGCTCTGAGCAGCAGCTCCTATAATGAGCTCAGCAGCTGTTTGCTGATTGCTGCTGGCTAGTCTGAAGGAGCTGAGTGGGGAGGAGCTGCGGCTCAGGGGTGGGGCAAGGTCCACCCAGGCATTTTGCAGTTGAATGGTTGCCATGGAGACGTAAGGATTTCTGAAACTGCAGGTTAAAAGATTGAAACGTGACGCTGGCCCTTTAAATCTGCTGTTATTAAAGCCTCCACTCTGAGTCAGGAGCCGAAGTCACAACCACACTCTGACACAAATCTGAGATGATGCAGCGGAGAGAGGTCAGAGGTCAAAATAAACCTGGCAACACAGCCAGAGAACGGCTCCAGTTCTGATGTGGGTCAGTGGGCCGAGGGCGGAGCCAGGAGGAACGCCACCGGGCGGATAACAGGAAGGAGGAGGAAGAGAAGAGAGAGGGACGATCAGCAGAAAGCCGGAGAGACAACAGGAGGAAAGGATGAGACGGAGGAACAAACGTGACTCCAGAGGATCAGAGCGAGTCAGTCGGCTGTAATCAGGTTCTCTTTAAACTGTAATGGGAGAAACAGGCGGGGGAGGGGCGAGGGGAGCCAGAGGAAAGACAGAGAAGCTCTCTTTTCTTCTTCTCCTCTTTACACAGATCCACTTAATGAGCTCTCATCATCATCATCATCATCTCAAAGCTTTTCACTCATAATTTCCCTCATTACAGAAACAAAACGGCCAGAGACTCTGCAGTGCAGCCGGCGGCCAGCAGGGGCGCTACAGGCTGGTTCACACTGGTTTTACTGGTTTATCTGATTTAACTGGTTTATCTGAACTGGTCAGAACTTCTTGTGATTCTAGTTTGACTTCATGAAAATCAGAAACATTTTCTCTGAGGTTTTGGATCAGACGAAACTCGTCATTTACGTCTCGATTTCCCTCCAACCCCTCACCCTTATGGTAACCATGGTAACCACCGTAACCTTCACTTCCTGTCGCACCAACAAGGCCGGCTCTTAAATCCTTTTACATGTAAAAATGCAGAAAACCAAAGCAGCAGCTCTCATCAGGAACTTTTAAAAATGCGTAAATAATAAAGACATTTCTTCTGACTTCTGCAGAGACAGAAGAAAATTCAAGGTCACTTTCAGAGAAAACTTTGTACTTTGGGTTGGAAATGAGACCTTCAAGAAGGTTTTGATGTGGCAGAAAGCATTAAAGCAGGAGGATGTCCTTCAAACGGAGTGTGTGAGGATGTGAGCGGCTCAGAAAGCTTTTCACCTGTTTTCTTCTCCGTTTGATGTGGCTGATTTTATTTAGAGTGGATCCGCCGTCGCTGTCCAGGTCCAGGCAACTCGTTCACCGTCCTCTGGAGCTTCAGAAGGTCAGAGAAGTGAGTCTGGCCTCAGGTTCTCCTTTCTACAGGTTTCACTCTGGAAGTTTAAAGGTTTGAGCTGCCATGGAGGCTGAGAGGACTGAAACGATTAATCGGATCAATCGTTTCACACAGATACATCTTCCCTGAGGTTCTCCGTCACTAACGACCTCCGGTGCGCTGCTAAAGGTCCACTGTGTGGCGTTCAGGTGCAGCCTTCTAAAAAAATCAAACCAAAAACTCAGAAAACATTAATAAATGTTGGGCTGGAACGATTAATCGATAATTTAAATAATTGTCAGCTAATTTCATAATCGATTAATCATTAACTGGAGGTCATGGACTCTAAAACAACAATTTGCTGGCAGAACAAAACACTCAGTAATGAGTCCAAAACAGAACAAAAACCTTCATATTTTACATTTCAGATGATAAAACGTCTGGATGTAAATCAGTTCCACATGAAACTCAAAGTTTCTGCTGTCCAACAATTAATCAGTTCATAGGAAAATAAATCCCTGATCATCTGCATTGATGACTAGAAAGAAGATGATTGCTGTTGAAACACAACCTTCTGACACACACACACACACACACACACACACACACACACACACACACACACACACACACACACACACACACAGAGAGAGAGAGAATCAGATATGAAACTTTCAGTTTCTCCGTGTTTCTCTTCCTGAACTAATGATGATTGTTTTATTTCATAAATCATCATAATGATTCTGAATATTTCCTCTATTTATTAAAAATCAATGTTTATTCCAGGTCGGATTCCCGTTCTCCTCCCGTCAGGCCCAGTTTTCCTGGTTTTCCCGACCGGAGCAGAATGTGAATGACCAGCTGTGGAGACGAGCGAAGAAAGGATTCATTCAGCCAATCAGCGAGAAGAGAAACTGACAGTTGATCGATCATTGTGACGTTTTAATCGATTATTCTGGTGATTAATTGGTAAATTGTCACATTCTGCAATTTTTTAAAATTTTGTTTAACCACTTAATTGTTTTTAAACAATAGACATACATCAAAATGTGCATACACAATAATTTAATTCCCTTTTTAAATAAACATTTAGTTTCCTAAAAGTCAATAACAGCTAAAATCCCTGTAAGGTGTAAAACGCTCAAAGTTCCTGCTGAACATCAACAGCCTGCCGTCTGATCTGGATTAACTTATGAATGAACTGATTAATAACTGCACAGAAGAAGGTGATTAATTGGAGATTTGTTCAGAATCAGTTGAAGCTAAAACTGTCTGGTGAGTTTTGGAAAACAGATTTATTTTTTGTCTTAAAGGTAAAATATTTACATTTCTCTACAGTTCTGGCTTCATTTCTGCTCTGCTGTTGTTCTTGCAGCAAATGTCCTTTTTAGATTCTGTTAATGACTGACATTCATTTCAATAATTGATTAATCGCGATTAATCGTTTCAGCGTCCACATTTCCTCCTCGTTATGCAACCCTGAGCCCATCTGTTAGCGTGTAGCGGGATAGTTAAAGGTGAGCAGCTCAGTGAGGCGGAGCGGAGCTCATCCACTGCTGCAGGAATCTGCTCAGCTTTCCGGCTGGGACCAACTGAAAAGAAACTTGCAGGTTCCGGGTCCACAGCTGTCAGAAGCAGGGTGAGAGAGCCTGCAGAACATGCGCCACTGCGCAGCATGCATTATTCAGGCTGCGTTACGCCGCTGCAGCTGCAGCTGCATCGTGACTCTGCTGGATCCGGCCCACGTTTCGGCCGCTAATATCCCCACGAAGCTCCGGCTGGAGTTCTGGGAAAACCTTCCATCAGGCTTTCCGAGTAGTTTTAAATAATACAGGTGTGTATCTGTGCTACACACACACACACACACACACACCTCTGACCGCACAACACTGGAAGTTTCTTTCATCACTCACTTCTCCATCTGTCCGTTCCCCCTCTCTATCTGCCCATCTGCCCCCGCCCCGTCCCGGTGGGGGTGGAGGGGCAGTTATATAAGCTCTGAGGTTTTCTGCTGGCTTTCTTTTCCCTTTGGCTCAATTTGAGAACCACTTTAGATGAAATTAGGTCGTCTTCCCCCCACAACGCTTTCCTTTCTGGAGGAACGAGAAACTCCTGCAGCGCTGCAGGTCTGACAGCAGCTCACACTCACACACACACACACACACACACACACACACACACACACACACACACACACACACACACACACACACACACACACACATGCACATGTGGGTTTTATTCTTCCTATGATGTTATTTCAATAACCGATTAATCGTTTAATTTCGCACCCAGACCCTCAGCTAGCAAAGTGCTGACCGAGCCGACCAATCAGAACCACACACTTCCCGCTGGACCAATCACATCACATCAGGACTTTCACACATTCATTTTGATTAACTAATTGCAGATTCTAATAAAAAGTTGTTCAGTTTTTTTCAACAAATAAAGGTTGTTTTGGTGCAGCTGTAAATCTGAAACTCAGCAAAGTTTTTTCATTTTATCTGCTTCCTGGTGACATCATCTTTTCATGTCTAAAATAATGAAAGTTTCCTCTCAATAATTCCTTCCTGCATAATCATCCCCCAAACGTCTGATATCTTCTCAGAAAAACATTCTGGAATATCCAATAAATCAGTAAATCAATAAATCACACGAATTAAAATTTCCTCCATCTGCGCGTTTGTTTTTTCTGCTTCTACCAAAACAAGACGACATTTTTCCAGTTGAACCTGAAACACGGCACACAAAGCTGAACGGTGAACTTTGACCTCTGGAGCCGCTGGGATGAAACAGCAGCTAAACGTGATAAACTGCTGCAGGTCCAGATGCTAACCAGGCGTTAGCTTCACCGCTAACCAGGCGGCGTTAGCTTCACCGCTAACCAGGCGGCGTTAGCTTGTTGATAGCTTCGTAAACCAGTCTGTTTTTGGTTGGTTTGTTTATTACTCTCGTGCAGCTCCAGAGTTAAAAGTTGTTTAGAAACGAGTCTCTGATCTTTGAGGGTGAATTTCCAGTGTTATAATATTTCTATGCTGTTAGTTCATAATGGGTTTGAAACGTCGCAGTATTGGTGTCCGTCTGGCAGGAGGTTCAGCTCTGATATCGGGATAAATATCAGCTGTTTCTTCTCTATTTTTTTTCCAGACGGCCTGAGAATCTGAAACCAGCTGAACCTTCATGTTCAGCAGCTTCTCTCTCAACGTGAAGATTTAGTGATTTGCTGCTTCACTGATGGCTCCTCAGTTTCAGGACTGCGTCGATCTTAACCTTGATGAATAAACATGAGCTTAGCTTCAGGGAGGATCCAACAGAATCACTCTGACTCCAAAAATACAGAAATAAAGATAAAACTAAAGTTTGTATAAAATTTGCTGCCGCAGAAAAACCAAAATTCCTGAAGAATCACAGAAAACATTTGATGTGAAGGGAATCCTTCAGGACCGTTAGCTTAGCATTAGCACGCCGTGTCTGGGTTGGGTATTTAAACTCTCACCACAATCCCCCCCCACCTCGTCCAACAACGGGGCGGTTGACACTGGGGAGTCAAAGGTCATGCACGGGCCGCCGCTCTGCAGACCTCTGGCTGTTCCCAAGGAAACGAGGGACCTTTCCATACACGAGTGTGACACGAGTGTCTTAAACCCCATAGAACCAAAACAACTAAAAACTTCTCAACTGATAAAAAAAAAAATGTCTAAACAGCAAAATCTACTAATAGTGCAAAGCCAGAATTACAATAATAAAGGTTTCCTATCAAAAACATAAACCAACATTCGGTTAGACCTCAGACTAACCTGGACGGATGTTTTTACGTCTCCTGCAGCCGATCAGAGCCAGCTGCAGCTTCTCTTTATTTCCTCTGATATTTTCCTCACAGCTGCAGGATGCGGATGACCTGCCATCGACTTTCAGCTCGATGGGGGTTAAAACAGAAAGGTCGCCTGTCTCGACCTCGTCGACACCTTGTATTGAGCAGCCGCGGCGCCCCACGCCGCGCGCAAAGGTCGAGTCCTGGGGGGTCGGCACTATCGAGTGAGGGGGAAACAATCGGAGCGCTTTACTCTGACTACCAGCGCTGCTTCCTGCTCTGCAGAACCACTGAGGAAACAGATGGCTGCTGCACCAGGCAGAAAGCAGGAAGAAAACAGGAAGAAACCAGGAAGAAAGCAAGAAGAAAACTGGAAGAAACCAGGAAGAAAGCAGGAAGAAAGCATCTCATTTATCACATTCGATTTGAAAAATGAAACAAATCCACCGTCTGCAACCTCCATCTGGTATTTATGAGAGAATTTCTAAAATGTGCAAACGAACAGAGAAACCAACTAAGATTCAATCGGTCCGACTAAAAATGGACAGTTGGACTCATTTTGGTTTTCAATCGTGTCCAGACTGCATATAACAAAGTGACACTTCAGGAAACCGGAGCCGAGCTTCACTGCGCTGTGATTGGTCAGAAGCTTGTTGTTTTATGCAGAAATAATTTCAGACATGTTTCATATTTTACTTCCACTGTCTGGTTCTTATATCTGCACAAACAGAAGAATTGTGGAAAACTTTTATGATTCTTCACTAAACATCTACAAAGATTAAAACCAGATCACCGTGGATCACCGTGGATCACTGTGGATCACTGTGGATCACTGTGGATCACCGTGGATCACTGCAGATCACTGTGGATCACTGCGGATCACCGTGGATCACTGCAGATCACTGTGGAACCAGCTGCACATCGTTAAAACAAACCAGCAGAAACAGCTTCCTCCTTCACTTCCTGTCGTCTCATTTGTCGTTTCTGTCAGCAGTACGGAAACGACACTGCTGACGTTTCAGACAATAAATAAACATTTTATTTATTGTTTCCGTAAATGAAATGTATTTTTATCATTTCAGTTTGTGTCACTAATGTTTACTGGAAACCAGTAGAAAGACGCAGCGTTATGAACATCGTTTCACTTCTGGATTGTGAGCTTGTAAAACATCCTGAATCCAACATTAAACCGAAGCGCCTCAGTTTCCGACCGGCTGACTGCATCATCATCATCATCAGCTGCAGATGGCGAGATGAAGGTGCAGAGCGGCTATTGCTGCTGCCGCCGAAGTCGGAGCTGCTCATCTTCCTGGCGCTTCGATAGCAGGAAGATTTGAATCTCATCCATCGTTTGTGGACAAAAAATACAAACAAAAACAAGCAGGGGAAATTTTTTCCCGCGACTCAAAACTGAGATGAATTAAAATGCAAATCCTCCGTTTGAAATGATTCCACCAGCAGATGAGCAACAGGATCTGAGTTTCTTTCACAAAGCGCAGGTGTGTGTGTGTGTGTGTGTGTGTGTGTGTGTGTGTGTGCCAGTCTGGATCGCAGGCCAGGTGAGCTTGTAGGAACTGATTACGTCTCAAGCGGCTCCAGTCCAACTGACAATGGAGACAGAAGCAGTTCAGCCCCAATGTCTGCTGCCCCCAATTAAAAACCTCTTAACCATCACACGTCTCCAGGCTCCGTGAGCACAAAATTGTTAACGCTGGACAAAACTCGGCTCTCAGCCACCAGAATTCAATCACGGACGACACACACACTCCCACACACACTCTGCAGTGTGTGTGGGCCGCTGCCCGGCCTCCACGATGTGTTTTAATCAGAGCCACACAGGAAACAGGAAGCAGATATCTGAGCAGCTCTAGAGCCACTTCTGGACTCTGAGATCCATTTTTCATCAGCCTCCATAGACCCAGTGTGTGTGTGTATGTGTGTGTGTGTGTGTGTGTGTGTGTGTGTGTGTGCGTGTGTGTGTGTGCTGTGTGCGTGTGGCCAAAAGCCAGCATCAGCGGCTGCATGCATGGATGAGCTGAAACAATGAGGACAGTGAACAGCTGAATCAATTAATCACAATAATCATGATTAATTGATTATTTAAACCGACTGATAATAAAGCGATTCATCGTTAACTGATGAATATACAGGCTCTAAAATCACATTTCCTAAAGGAACGGCAGTCAGAGCAGCAATGAAGCAAAACCTGGATAAAAAATTTAACATTTTGCATTTAAGATGAAAAAATGTGTAAATGTGTTTTTCCATGAACTTCATCTGCCTCAAATTCTGGAAAAATCTCCTATTAATCACCTTTTCCTGTCCATTTATCAATAACTTAATCCAAAAATGATCATTAATTGATATCTGTGTTGATCAGAAAGGCTGAGCGTTTCTCATGTCCGATGGAGATTTTATCTGGTCAAAGTTCAGTGGAGGAACATCAGGCACTGAAATGTTGATTTTCTTATCAAACAGAAATGAAATTATTGGTTGATTTGCTTGTTGGATGCATAAAAAGCTTTAAGTGGTTAAATGAAAAATCTGCAGAATGTAACAATGTTGATCTGATTAATCCTCAGAATAACCAATTAAAAAATAATTGTTGGCTGCAGTTTGCTGGATTTTCCAATTAATTGTCGAAATAACTGATTAATCATCAGAACAATCGATAGGATAATGATTCCTGGACTAATGGTTCGCTGCAGCTCGTCGTGGTTCTGTTGGGTCGGAGCTTCAGTCCCCAGCAGACAGAAACAGAGTCATCAATATAATCACATCTTATTATTCTAATCAGTTCCTCTAAATGCTGCCTGGTGACAAATTGCTGCATTAGCTAAACATGAGCAACGTTTGGCCCCTGAGGAGACGCCAGCCTCGGCTCCCGCCGACTCCGATCTGGAGACGGGAATGTTTTCACTCATGCACAGAAAACACATGTTGCATGTTTATTATCAGATGCTGTATAAATGTTGCTCTAATCAGGACAAGCGGCTCTGATCCAGAACAAAGACGCGGCTCCGGCTGGCAGAAACAAACCAGAATCAGATCCATTATTCACACTTATCACCGCGGGCCGGAGCTGGATTACATCCCACAAAACACCTCATAATTACGTCTAATTCCAAAAATCCATCATTTATCGTCACAAAGGGACGCCGAGCTAAATCTGGCGGCTAACCGGGGTTCTGTGGAGCCTTCAGCAGTAGACAGCGCGTCAGAAACGGCACAGCTGCTCTGCATTACTCAGCAGGATGATGGCGGCTGTCACCATGGTGACAGCTGAGGTGATCATTATTAGAGAAAATAAAAGTCGGCAATTTAGGGGGAAAATTAAAAAGGTCTGATTTAAATAGGCTTTTATTTTGAAATTAAGCGTCAGGTGTGCTCGTTTCCTGTGTGTCGCAGGAAACAGAGTTTCAGCTCTGCTTAATGTCCCCAATTATTTCCAACATATTATTTGTTTTGCATAAATACGAAGTTAAAACATGAAGCCGCTGGAAATCGGATCAAACATGAACCATGAACTTTTATTGTGAAAGCAGCAGGTAAACGGAGCTTCACTGCAGCGGCGTCATGAGGAGCTGCGGCAGACATTTGGTGAGACCAGGATGATATGAAACACATTTCTGCAGAAATGTGCTACGCTTACATTGATCCGCTAAAGCGCCGTGTATGAAAACAGCCTCCAAGCTGCTCTAACGAAGCTTCCAGCAGGAATTGTTTCTGCCCTGATCCAAAGCGGTTTTCAGAGATCTGTGGAGTCGGGTTTGTTCCAGGAAACCGACCCGGTGACCCGGTTCCTTCCAGAACCCACAGATCAGAGAGACGTGTATGAATAATTGTGACCCTGTGTGGCTGTGAAATCCTTGAGCAGAACAAATGATTCATGAAACTGAGAGACTGACGGCTTTACAGTTTGTTCCTGCCGAGACGCTGAATCATCCCTGGGAGAAACATCCCAGAGTTTCAGACGGAAACGAGGAGATGAAGAGGAGGAAGAGGAAGAGGAGGAAGAGGAAGAGGAAGAGGAAGAGGCAGCGGCAGCTCCGACTTTAATTCACTACAGTACAGTCTGTGAACCGCGGGGCAGAAAACCAGCTGGACTCGATGGCGCCTCCTCCTACAGACCTGATCCGACCAGAACCGAACGGATCCGACATAAACATTTCCACCAGCCTGCACAGGAGGGTTTTTATGCTTAGGATTGATAATTCGGCTTGTTTTGTAATTTCTGCCACTTGCAGAGTTTTGATTTGCTGATCGGATGAAATCGATCAATGTGATCGATTGGTCTTATTGGTTGTGAACAGAACTGCTTTATAATATCTGTTTTGGTTTTTGAGCCTGCGAGTGTTTCAACAACGACTGAAACGATTAATCACAATTAATCAATCAGTGAAATAACTCAGTGATTGATTAATAGTTAACTGGGCTCTGAAAAAATACCACAGGAATCAGTTGTTCAGGAAAACTGCAGGAAAGGTGCGATTCCTGAATCAACAGACGGACGCTTGACAAATAAAACTCACAGTTTGAAGCCAGTTTGTCCGTTTTTCAGAGGAAGATTCAAAACAATACGTCTCCATGGCAACCAGCTTACACACGACCATCCTGGACTGAAAACGGCCTCGATGGCACATTCCTTCAAATGCCCTTCCACCGCGCGCACACACACACACACACACACACACACCACACAACACACACACACACACACACACACACAACACACACACACCCACAACAAAACACACACAACATACACACACACACACAGACACCACACACACACACTATTAATTCACTATTAATTCAAGACACTCCATTGCTGAAACGCTGCCAAGTTGAATTGTCTCACTGATAGATGGACTGAAAGAAGAGAAGGACAGAAGAGAGGAAGACAAGAGTTTCCTGTGAAACGACATCATTTCCTCTGAAGACCACGGCGATCTGACCAGCAGCGCTGCTGCTGACGACATGAACGTCCGCTCCGCAGAGCCCAGGAAAAATAAATCTGCTACAAAAAATGAAGTCAGATTTAATAACCGGATCAAATTATGGAGAATCAGGAAACACAGAAACAGAAAGTCCAGGAAACTAGATCAAAAGATCCAATAAACTCTGATAAAACACCAGATTATCCACCAACCCAACCCAAACACACACACAGACACCACACACACACACCCCCACATACATACACACACACACACACACACACCCCCACACACATACACACACACACACCACACCACACACACACACACACACACACAGATAAAGCTGCTTATCAAAGAATCCCGAGACGCAGAAAAACTCTATGGAGCCGTTTGTGAAGCTACATGGTCAAAAATTAGCCGCAATAATTCCTGTTAGGGGAAAAATTGGAGGTTAAGTGTTATTCATTCATTTATGTCACAGATTAAACTAAATATTTAATTAGATTCTAAATATTTAGAGCATCTGCTCCACCTGCAGCTGCTGCTGCTCTGAGTCCAACCAGCCTGTTCCCCTCCTGGCCTGTGGGGGCGCTGCACCAACAACCACTGCAGGAAACGACACTAAATCCTCTGAAGACGCTGAGAGCAACTTCCTGTCAGAGTTTAGTGTTGGAGGATTTCTCTTTAGTCTTTGGCTGAAGACCAGGAGCCATTTCTGCAGCTAGCGCTAGGCTAACACGATAGCTTTGGTTACCCAGAATGCCATGCACTGTAGTCCACTTCCTGCTTCTGGTCCGCTTGGTGTTTACACATCAAACCAGAGTTTGACTGGACCGAACCTGAGGCGTGGAGGACCAGAGGATCCGTTTATCTTCAGGAGTTTCTCACTTTCACAGTTTCTGCGTCGCTGCTGCAGGTTTTTCTGGGTTTGTCTCCAATCCTCTGATTGGTTGTGCATCTGTAAGAAAAGACGTTTATTTATTGATTCTGATAGCAGATCAGCTGGCCGGCTCCTCTGTGGTTCTACATGTCGATGTTATTTTGTCGTTAAGAGCCAGAGAATCGTTCAGAGGAACTGTTCAGAGGAACTGTTCAGTAGCTGCTCTTCTCTCCACTCAGAATAAAACTCCAGATCCAAACTTGTTTGGGGAGCGCCGTTCATGTTGCTTTGGTGATTGACAACCTCTGACTGCTCTCCCTATACGCCTGATTAATCAGAATCGCTGCTCCCTGATTGGCCGGCTGACACACTGACACAGTGACTGACAGCAGGATAACCTGATTACCGGAGCGCCCTGGCAGCCCGTCCAAACTGCAGCGCCTCTGCTTCCTGATTGGCTGCCAGCCTAATTGACTTGCAAAGAGGAAGCAGCAATTAGAAGAGAAACAACAGGAGCGCGCTCCACCCTCCATCTTCCTGATGACTTTCTGATTGCAATCACGATGCCGCATAAAGAGACGCACATAAACACACAGTCGCCGTGGAAAACGCCGCCTTCATTCGGCCTGTGGCAGCGATCTGATTGGCCGGAGCGAGAACAGGACATGAACACCAGCAGACCTTCAAACTGTGATGCAGATAAAATACGACTTTTCACCAGAAGACCACTGAGCGGTGAGTTCACCTCCAGACAACAGAGCCTGACGTCCAAGGAGGAAGTTTTCCTTTCTTCGTGTTTTTGTGGTTCATTTTGACGAATTATAATTCACCCTCCTGGCCACTTGGAGGAAAACATCATATGCACAATAAAATTGTTTCATTCTATTGTGATTATTCTGCCTGCAGTGAGCAGAACCAGACAGAGGAAGTTACATGGAACAGACAGGTTAAAACAACCTTTCTGTGTAAATATCATCGTAGACGAGTTCAGCCTTCATGTGAAAAACGGTAAAGTGAGTGTAAATGTTGTAGCAGCTTGAAAGGCTCCTTAATAAACCTCAGGAACCAATCACAGTCCAGCATTGACCACCCAATGTTCAGGATGTTTTCTCTTTCGTCCGCCATCTTGATTCTGCCCAAGTTCTCCATAAAGAGGTTTGGTGTCTCTGGCGCCCCCTGCGGACCAGATAATTTATCCACTTCAAGGGCTGATGAGGAAGTCAGTAAATCTCAGCTTGCTTCATCTCTAATGGTTGGTTTATGTTCCCCTCCTGCCTCTGAGCCTCCAGATAAGCTGAGTTTGTCCATGTCGGTGTTTTCTCTCCAGCAGGTCGTTACCGGCGCCGCTGACCTTCATCAGGACCATCACATCGCTGCTCTTCCAGGAAGCCTCTCCGCAGGAGGCGTCGCTGCGGTCGGGACGCGTCGTAAAGCCGCGGCGCGGCGGGATTTATGGATTTATTCATCCGCTTCTGAAAAGGTCAGGCAATTTTTCAGGTCGCTGCCCAAACAAACCCACACAGAAGATCCGGAGGATCCGAAAGATCCGGCCGACCGGAGGCCATGTTGGCACGTGCACACACACCTCCAGCACGTGCGCGCCCACGGCTAAAGTACCGCGCACGTGCTAATGGCGCTGGGTGGGGGGGTGATGCCGGTGGCTGTCTGCTCTGGTTAATGAGTTTGAAAGGTCAAACGCCTCTCACTGAGATTAATGGGCTTCCCTGGTTTACGAGCCGCAGACCGACACGGATCCGACCGACACGCCGCGGCGTCAGGAGGCCCGCGGGCCAGCGGGGGGCCGCGGGGGGCCGCGGGGTCGGTCATTTCATCATGTCAGCGTTTTGTTCTCACTGCAGGTCAGAGCATGAATAAAACCTTCTGTTGCTCTTCAGCCATTCAGAACTTTCTGTGGATGAAAGTGTGAAGTTTATTTTTTAGAAATAGAAAATTTAATTTTAATTAGCATGAGATTAAATCCAGGAGGCCAAAGGAGTTTGATGTTTAAACTCCTCTCCCTTTATTAACAATAATAATAATAATAATCAGCTGCCTCAGCGTTCTGCACACTAAAACTCTTCATGAAGGAGAAAAGCAGGTAAATAAATAAATGTGTGTTTGGTCTATAATGGAACTATAATTCTGACTTTTAAGTTGATAAGTGAAACAGAATTCGCATTGAGGAAATAAACTGCCTGGCCAAAAAAAAAGTCGCCACCAAAAAATGGCCACACTCTCTAGTATTTTGTTGGACCGCCTTTAGCTTTGATTACAGCCTGCATTCGCTGTGGCATTGTTTCAATAAGCTTCTGAAGTGTCACAAGATTTATTTCCATCCAGTGTTGCATTAATTTTTCACCAGGATCTTGTATTGATGATGGGAGAGTCTGACCACTGCGCCAAGCCTTCTCCAGCACATCCCAAAGATTCTCACTGGGGTTAAGGTCTGGACTCTGTGGTGGCCAATCCATGTGTGAAAAAGATGTCTCATGCTCCCTGAACCACTCTTTCACAATTTGAGCCTGATGAATCCTGGCATTGCCATCTTGGAATATGCCCGATCCATTTGGGAAGAAAGAATCCATTGATGGAATAACTTGGTCATTCAGTATATTCAGGTAATCAGCTGACCTCATTCTTTGGGCACAATGTTGCTGAACCGAGACCTGACCAACTGCAGCAACCCCAGATCATAATACTGCCCCCACAGGCTTGTACAGTAGGCACTAGGCATGATGGGTGCATCACTTCACCTGCCTCTCTTCTTACCCTGATGCGCCCATCACTCTGGAACAGGGTAAATCTGGACTCATCAGACCACATGACCCTCTTCCATTCTTCTAGAGTCCAATCTTTATGCTCCCTAGCAAACTGAACATGCCAATGATTTGACCCTTCTTGAACAGACTAACATCTTTTCCACGACCACAGGATGTGTCTTTTGCCATGGTTGTTTAAGAAATGAGAAGTTACTCATTGCATCAGCTGGGGTTAAATAACTTGTTGCCAGCTGAAAGATAATCGCCTATGCAGTAATTATCCAATAGGAGGCTGGTACCTATTTGCTTAGTTAAATCCAGGTGGTGACTTTTATTTTGGCCAGGCAGTGTATTTCCTTTAGTAAAACCTCATCAAATTATTTCTCATATTAATGCTTTGATGTTGAAGTTTTGATACAATTACTACTTTATTCTCTCAGTATTATGACCTTAAATATAAATCTAAACATTGACCTGTTGACCTGAACAGAAACAGAAACTTTTAAAACGTTTGGCTAACAAGATGGCCGCCCTGGGCGAGCTGGCATCACCATGGAAACGCATGGAAAGCATAGGTGGAAAAAAAATAATAATCAACATTTTCCAAAAATGAAATAATCAAAAACCAAACATGTGATTAATGAATAAAACCAGTTTATGACCCGGCTGATCGGCTCCTGATTGAATATCAGTTATTGATTCCTCTAAGTACTGGGACCAGACTGGCTGAGGCCGATGGGATTATTGGCGGCGGCTGAGAGGAAGGCCAACACGGTTAACCTTGGTGCTCGTCTTCCTCAGCTAAACCGCTCTGCTAGAAACGGGTCGAGAAAGGTCAAACTGGGAATAAAGATCTGGACGCAGTAAATAAAGAAACAAGAGGAAAAGATTGGATCAGAGTTTATCTGCTGCAGATCTAATCATCCACACAGAACAGATTCTCTCACTGTTAGTTTCACAGGAACCAGACAAAACGTCTCTGTTTGGTTCCATCAGGCATTAAAGCACTGACTGTTTACACCCAGAGCGCCGCGTCCTGCCAGCGCCGCTCCACCCAAACAAACCGCCATTCATCACATTTACACCCTGAGGACGAGGAGGCTGCCAGCAGCCGCTGCCTCCATCCGTCAGCAGGAAACCCAATCACCGGGAACGCTGCGATCCCTCCTGCTCTGACGTTCTGCATCTGACGTTCTGCACGCAACCTTTGCAGAACCTTTGCAGAACCTTTGCAGAACCTTTGCAGAACCCTGCAGGTGTTTGAAACCTGAACTTTCTACTGCATGTTCATCAGGTGATGAATATGCATCATCAGACGATGCCTCCGTGTCTCAAGGCAGAAACCAGACGAGCTTCAGGTGAAACTCAAACACGGAAACTTGCTGTGTGAATGTGGAGATGAAGCATCAACACACACACCTCTGCTGTGACCTTTGCTGCACAGAAAGGTCGTTTGTAGGTCACATGGGTCGGCCCGGGTTCAGTCATCTGGGAAATCAAATATGTTCAACAATACTCTACTTAACATCACCAAATTATTAGTCTGGTCCCAGCCAGTCTGTGGAAATTGGAAATGTGATTTAAAAACTGTATTTTAGTTTGCTTGTTGGAAAGCAGGTTCATCCACATGGCTCTGACACGATTCCTCATCTGCATCGTCGTGTTTTTAATAATTTATATTCTAACAAGCTGTTTAAAAATAGTTCAGCTGACAGAACAAACCTCCATGTCTGACCAGCAGGAAGTCGATTCTGATTGGCTGACGTCAGTTTTAGCTCCGTCTCATTCAAGCAGAGACGTTTTTATTCGGATGAAAATTTTTCCATGTTTATGATATTTCTTAAAACAATGTGTGGAAAATAATACTTTTATTAAAAACAGTTTTGTGGATATCGCCTCCATTCATTGTGATGCTGTGCCTGATAGTCGGCTCTTTTTTCCTCTCCTCCGTTTCATCCTCCGTTCCTCTGACCTTCCCGCCTTCCTCCTCTTATCTCAGCTGAAATGACAGCGTCCCCGAGGCTTTGACAGGAGGACGCCGCGGCGGCCATGTTCACAAATCACTCTGACGGCGGCGCTCTGTGAGGTCACAGACATGTGATCCAGGCAGAAGCAGCGTCTGCCTCCTGAAGTGAATCTGAACCAAAGTTCAGCTGAAGAAACGCCGATCATGTCTAAAACACAATACTGGCAAACACAGGAAAAAATGGCCGACTGGAGCGTCACGTCGTCCTCACCAGGAAGAGGAGGGAAAGTCTTCAGAGTTTGGATTGTCTCTTCCAGGCTCCCATATGATGCTGAGATTCTCCCAGTTCTCAGTAAAACTCAGAGGTTCTCATGTGTTGAAGCTTTTGGTTTCATTTTGTAGAAAGTTAAAAGCTTTAAACAGCGTCTGTGACATCGTTAATGAAGGAGAACCTCAAGGCTGATTCCTCAGCCTCTTTCTGTTTCTGCTTTATTAAGATTCACTGCTGATGAATTATTGAAACTTCCTGTGAGCAGAGCATCGAAGATCTTCACATTTAAGAAAACAGAACAAAGTTTGCAGCTGTGAGACAAACAAAGATGTCTGACGACAAACAAAGATGTCAGACGACAAACAAAGATGTCAGACGACAAACTACGCAGAAGAAGAAGTCGGGCAGCATCGCTTCTCCTCAAACTGTCCACAGACGACGCCTGAATCTACACACAGATTTAATCTTTAATTACTTTAACTTCCTGTTCACCTTCAGATCAAACCTCAAGAATTCAGGGTGACTTTAACATCTAAATGTTTCTGCTCTAAATGTTAAACAGAAACAGTGAAAAAATGCTCAGAAAGCAGCAGACACTTCCTGTTCCCAGACACTTCCTGTTCCCAGACACTTCCTGTTCCCAGACACTTCCTGTTCTAGACACTTCCTGTTCCCAGACACTTCCTGTTCCCAGACACTTCTTCTCTTATAAAATTAAAGCTGATAATTTCAGACAGTTTTAGTTCAGAAACCCAGAAATATTACAATAAATATCCACTTTTCCAGGGAGAGTTTGAAGCCTGGGTGTCTGTGACTCTGCAGGAACCTGGAAGGTTTTCCTTCCACCAGATTTTCCATCATACAGCGAGAACTCGGTTGCTGTCGGGTTTCGTGTGCAACTCGAACAAGTCATTCAGCGTTTCAGTGAACAAAGTTCTGATTCCTCACATGGAACCCAAACCAGAACCCAAACCCGGTTCTGCTCTTGCTTTATGTTTCCAGTAAATGTGAAAACCTCACAATGAAAACATTTCTCCGAGTCGGACAGAACAAATAAAGTCCTGAACGTTCAACCTGAGCTTTCCAGGTGAAAGATGGAAAACTTTGTTCACATTTCCGTCCGTCTGGACCGGAACCGACCCGCTGATCCTGTTTATGCCACAGAATCTCTGCGTTCAGATCCGCATTACGATTCATCCAACAGGAAACTGGCAGCTGAAGGAAAACGTTTCTGTTTCTGGTGGAACGATGGAAGCTGCAGATTCGTTTCCCTCCTGGATGCAGAAACTGAAATATCACCAAAAGTTCTGATCCAACCAGAACCAGTTTCCAGAGCAAAAAGCTCAGAACATTTGAATAAAATAAAATGTGCCAGAAACAGGAACGATAATCCCTTAGTTTTGATAAAACGCAGATTATAAAAATCTGAACTGGTGCTTTTTTATATGAATATCAAGAAGCAGAAATAAATCAGGCTTCATTTAACGCGTTTAAAAAGTTACATAAATGACACTAAGAATGAAAAACACTGTTGTCACACAAACAACTGCGTTAGTTTTAAAAAGATAAAAACTGTTAGTTTATGAGCCGTTAAAACGGCTCCTGGTGACGATGAAGATTATTTATTAGTTCATTTCATTTCTAGAATAAACAGAAACCAGACAGATTCAGGAGATGTTGATTCATCCGCTGATAAAAATCATCCAGAAAAAATGCAGCTGCAGGTGAGGAAGAGGATGAGGAAGAGGATGAGGATGAGGAAGAGGATGAGGAAGAGGAGGGTGGGGGGTAAATGAGATCCCGATGAGATGCCAAGGTGTGTTAGCAGTGAGGTGTGAGGAGACCTGGAGGGAGGAGGGCTGGACACACACACACACACACACACACACACACACACACACACACACACACACACACACACACAGATGTGTGCTAAGTCAGCTCTTGGGCAGGAGGAGGAAGATGAGGATGAGGAGAAACAAAGAAGAGTCGGATCAACGTCCCAACATTCCTGATTCCAAACACACACACACACACACACACACACACACACACACACACTAAAACAAACACACACACACACACACACGCACACACTAAAACAAACACACACTGTGAACACACACACACACTCCGCCAGAATAGAGACAACAGAACCCAGACGGGTCGGGAACCGAACAGAACCCACAGAACCGGTTTGCTCTCCTTCACCATCAGTAAGAGAACCGGCGCGCAGATCCGAACCCGGAACGTTCCCTGGTGTTCAGGGAATCGAATCGGGTCGAGGATCCGGCGGCGGGTCCAGGTTCTGTTCGGGGTTCTGGAGGACAAGCGGGTCCGTTGTCCCTGCGGACAGGAAGCTGTGTGTGTGTGTGTGTGTGTGTGTGTGTGAGAGAGTGTGTGGTGTGTGTGTGTGTGTGTGTGAGGTGGTGTGTGTGTGTGGTGTGGTGTGTGTGTGTGTGTGTGTGTGTGTGTGTGTGTGTGTGTGTGTGTGTGTGTGTGTGTGTGATCCGTTCAGTTGCTTCTGTTCAGAAAAAAATCCCAGATCTGAATCCTTCATCATCATCATCATCATCATCATCATCACAGCCCGCCTCAGCCCGGAACGACGCTCACCCTGGTTCTGATGGTTCTGAAGGTTCTGTTGCTTCTTCTGGTTCCAGAACAGGACAGAACAGGTAAGGTTCGGAGTTCTGACCTGGATCTGCAGCCAGAAACCCAACCCGTCCTGCTGGCCGAACCGCCCGGCATCTGGACCTAAGTGGAACCACAGAAAAGTCCCGAACCCGTCCCAGAAACACTTTCTGTTCCTCTGGACCGAACCTTTCAACTTCAGCCTCACAGCAGCTAAACTCAACAAGAACCGGTCCAAACCGAACCGAGCACCTCTCCCCCCTGACCCAGTTCGGGTCAGGACCAGCAGCTCCAGAGCGGACCGAACCGGACGGACCCAGCGGAACCTACCTTCCTCCGCCTGGCAGACCTGGACCCGCCTCAGCAGCAGGACCCACAGCAGGGTTCTACACACATCCATGTTGGCCGGGTTCGGGTTCGGGTCCAGTCCGCGGGGTTCTGATCATTTCTGGCTCCGCGGCAGAGACGCTCCGTCAGCGCGAGCGCAGATCCGTCTGGTGACGCGCGGCTCCGCGCGCAGGCATTTCTGTGCTCGGTGGGCGGGGCTTGAGAGGGGAGTGACAGCAGCGCCAGCCAATGGGAGGAGGCCTGGCAGCGCGGGCCAATCAGAGGGCGGGGAACTGGAACGTGCTCACCTGGAGTTCAAATCTGCGGATTTTCACACATTAAGGTTATGATCAATAAAATAAACTAAATGTTTGATTTGTTTTATCAGATGAATATAAAACTAAGAAAGAATCAGGCAGGATCCACATTCCCAGTCCGGATGGTTCTGGTTCTGGTTCTGCTGCTCAGATATTCATCCATTCATTGTTTCCTGTTTTTCATTCATTTACAGTTTGAAATGATCAAGTGAATCCCTGAATGTGATCAGAAGGTTTGTTTCTCCAAATATTAGATTTTTTCATTTCCAGAAACATTTTTCCATAATCTGTCTGTCAGCAGCAGAAACTCATATTTTGCAAGTGTTAAAAGTTTCCTATTGATCACTTTTTACATCCATTTATCAATCAGTTAACCAATAATGAATCACTGGATCGTCACTGCATTGATCTTCAGTTGAGCCTTTGTTATGTTGATGTTGCAGATGAATCATTTGCTACAAATGATCAACATTAATGAAAGGAATATTATTAACTTCTAGGTAATAAAATGTTTATTTTATTCCTTAAAAAAGATTTGAATTGTTTGTTTATTTGTACTTTTAATTGTATCTAAAATAAGTTTAAATGTTGAAATGAAAGTATGAGTTTTTTTGTTTGAATAATTGATCAGTAAAATAATGATTATCTGCAGCTGACAGGTTCTGTTAGCAGAACGGGTCGTTTGGACTCCAGGCAACAGAACCAAAATCATTTATCTCACACAGATGACCTGGAGGAACGGATCCGTCACGGCTGAGGAGCAGAGACCTGACTCCTGCTGCTGTCAGAGGAGATGGATCAGAACCCATCGGGTCAGAACCTATCGGGTCAGAACCCATCGGGTCAGAACCTATCGGGTCAGAACCCATTGGGTCATCAGCAGGCGGGTTTTCACTGAGAGGCTCCTGCTGGTTCTACAGCCTGAAACTCAGAACCTTCTGCTGCTTCATTAGAGTCCAGAATTGAAGATGGATTTCCTCCTGATGATCCGATCGACGGGACTGCACAGTGGCGCAGTGGGTAGCGCTGTTGCCTTGCAGCAAGAAGGTCCTGGGTTCGATTCCCGGCCCGGGGTCTTTCTGCACGGAGTTTGCATGTTCTCCCTGTGCATGCGTGGGTTCTCTCCGGGTTCTCCGGCTTCCTCCCACAGTCCAAAAACATGACTGTCAGGTTAATTGGCCTTCCCAAATTCTCCCTAGGTGTGTGTGTGTCTGGTTGTCTGTCCTGTTTGTCTCTCTGTGTTGCCCTGAGACAGACTGGCGACCTGTCCAGGTGACCCCGCCTCTCGCCTGGAACGCAGCTGGAGAGGCACCAGCAACTCCCGACCCCGTTAGGGAGAAGGGTGACGGAAAATGGATGGATGGATGGATGGATCCGATCGACCCGGTTCTACTGGAACCAGAACATCTGCTCCACCTCCAGCTGCTGTGGTTCTGAGCCAAACCAGCCTGTTCCCCTCCTGGCCTGTGGGGGCGCTGCACCAACAATCACTGCAGGAAACGACACTAAATCCTCTGAAGACGCTGAGAGCAACTTCCTGCTTCACCAGATGAAACAAGATGGAGGCGTCAGAGTTTAGTGCTGGAGGATTTCTCTTTAGTGTTTGGCTGAAGACCAGGAGCCATTTCTGCTGCTAGCGCTAGGCTAGCATGTTAGCTTTGGCTGGATTTACCCAGAATGCCCTGCGCTGTGGTCTACTTCCTGTTTTGAGTCTCTGATGAGCTTGGCGCTCCTCCTCCTGCAGAAGCTCGTCTCTCACTCTGGTTTTGCGTTATTGATGAGGAACTCGATGACCTGCAGAGGTCAGAGATGTTACCCATCAATCACAGACGATGTTTCGGTGCAGTGCAGTAAGACATACTGCCACCTGCAGGTTGGAGTTAATAATGATTTTGACTGTGGAAAATTTCCAATAAACTTAAAATGACATTTTTCCACATAACAGTGGAGGGGCTGTTCAGTGGTGAAGGTCAAAGGTCAGCTTGGGATCCAGTTCTCGCTCTGTGGTTTAATTCTTTTCCGATTATGTTTTTATTGGAGCAGCAGATTAATTTCTGGAGTCTTGTTTTCTTTTTTTTAGCTGAAATTGTTTCCCAATGCCTTAAAAACTAAAGAAATTTTTTCGTTTTGATGTTGTTACGGCATCACATGTAAAAACTTTCTGTCCAGAAAATACAGTTTTAGATGTTTGAGACACATTTAGATGAATGTTTACATATTTTATTGAATAAAACCTGAAAATGTTGGATTGAGAAAAGAATCAACTTCCTTCTGAGAGCTGGAGGAGCAGAGAGGAAAACCTGCCAGGTGTTGGTGTCTCTACACACACACACACACACACACACACACACACACACACACACACACACACACACACCACACACACACACACACACCACCACACACACTCACACACACAGACGGAGAGTTTCTGCAGCTTTAAGATGCGATCAGCCGGCAGACATTAATCACATCAGCAGCTCATAATGAAATCAGATTACAGAGTCACTCCAACAATGTTTCTGCCTTATTTTTATTGCCTTCATTAGTATTTCTGAACCAGGCAGCAGCTGATTTGTTCCAGGATTTATTGCAATCATCCTTTTCTTTTATTAATGCAATCAGAGAATCATTTCCATATGTGGCTGGACTGCAGATCAGATCAGAGCGTCACGTCACGGTTCACCTGCTGGACCCTCCTGCAGACTTTAACGAGTTTCTCCTGGTTCTGGAAGGATTTCAGTCAACAAACCGTCTCTAAACATCTCAGATTGTTTTTGTTTTTTTCAGAATCCAGGCTGACCAGATGGAAGAAGATTAAACTGTGGAGCTGAAGTTGGGCAGGAACTTTTTGCCCTCCCTGCAGGCTGGGGTCAGCGCTGCAGCCCGTGGGATGAGGCTGTCAGCGGATAATGAGTCCTCGTGTTGTAATTAGTTCCAGGTAGAGGCCTGGCCGGGTGGTAATTAGCCGGGATGGCGCCGGATCAGAACAGAGTCTCAGAGGTGGAGCGAATCACCGGATTAAAGCAGAGAGACGACAGCTTTCATTCTTCATCTCAAACTTTATCTTTTCCTCCCGTTCAACTTAAATGTCCAACGGTTCCTGACGTACGGAAGCCTATAAGAGCAAAAACATGCAGCAAACGTGAATTATGCAAACTCAACAATACACAGACAACAAAACTACTGCAAGAGAGTTTCTGTGAAAGAAACAAAAGGAAAAATAACAAAAACAAGAAGTATAAAACTCTGCAAAGTAGAATTCCTCCAGGCCACTAGGGGGAGTCTGAAGTTGGTAATATCATCTACAGATACATGCTGCTGGTCTGTAATACTGTAAAAGACATCAAGTATAACACAGGTTTTCTTTCTCCATCTTTCCTCTGGACTTCCTGTCTGTCCTGAAGTCTGGTCCCAGATGACGTGGTGATCGGCTCCCCCTGCTGGCCTGGAGGATTTCTGCACGGAGGAAGTCCAGAAGAAAGTTAAAGAAAATGTGTGTCATACTTCATATCTTTTATGGTGTGACTGACCAGCAGCATGTTTACAACAATAATGTTAGTGACTGCAGACTCCCCCTGCTGGTCTGGAGGACTCCCGCCAGTTTTATACTTCCATGTTACTCTTATTTCCAGCGGCTGGAGAGTTTTCTGTTTGCAGTTGTTTTTTTGCCTCAAGGTTTTTCCTTCTATTTTTAGAGTTTTTCTGAAGAATTTGTTCATTTTTGTGTTTGTGTCTTTTGTATTTTGCATCATTCCTGTGTTGGCAGCTCGTTGCTCCTGTCTTGTCTTGGACAGGATTTAAAGATGAGGAACGTTTGTTTGTTTCAGGGAGGAAGAGGGAAACTTGCTGAAGTGGCCGGCGGATCAGAGCGGAAAGACGCCGGCCTGCGGCCATGTGGCAGTTTGCAGATAAGAGCTGAGACTCTAATCAGGAGAAACCGGAGCGATGCGACATGTTCCTGACATGCCGAGGTCCAATCACAGGCCGATCCGGACCGACTGGTCCTGCAGGAAGTCCAGCTGATCGTCGCCGTCCAGGTGATGCAGCCGTTCTGCTGCTTTCATATTTAAATGTGGGACAGAGTTTGATCTCATCCTGAATTCACCCGGAGCTGCTGATGGCAGATTACGGAACGCCACTGCTTCCAATTTTTGGAGTCGGCTCCATGCAGCCCAACAGCAAACAGCTGCAATCATTTTGCTTTTTCCTCACCTTCATTTCTTTCCTCTAAAGCTTCTTTCATCTTCACTCATCTGTTTCATTCTCTATCATCATTTATTCTCCTCCGTTTCCATCCATCATCATCACAGGGCCGGAGCACTTTGGAAAAGAGGAAGTTTCTCTAATTCATAAATAGTTTTCCTGCAGGAAGAATCTGGATTTCTTCTCTTGTTTCTTAGAAACAGCAACAAAAACCCTCCTGACATTTCAAAGCTTCTGAGCTTTTAAAAAAGCTGTGGATGGGAAAGGTTTTGGTTTTGTTTCACATTTTTCTCTTCATTCACGTTTGTGTTTTTCTCCACCTTCATCTCTGCTCAGTCGATTTTCCCTCCGTTTTTATACGACTTTCACTTCAAATCATCGATTTGTGTAGAAGAAATTAGAGAACAAAAGGTGAACAACATGCAAATATTCTTGTTCGAATGTACAGAGTAAAAGTAAAAAGTTGCTAGAAAAGTAAATAATTACGTACAAATATCAACACAAAACTTCCACTACGAATTTTGTTCAGTTACAAACATAAAGGAAAATAAAAACCAACAGAAAAAGATATGTAGAACTAAAACAATAAAAAGATAAGTTATTAAAGCTGTTCAGATGCTGAGAACATGAAGCTGGAGCTGCAGCTCAGCGCCTCGCTCTCCATCCTTCACCGATTCATTTTCCTCCTGGAGGAGGAAAGGTGAGGAGGCGGAGGAAGAATCAGCTGAGCTGAATATGAGGGAAATAAAGAGAAGAAGAAGAAGAGAGGAAGCAGCAGACAGAGTGAAAAATGTGTTGGTTTGTCTGCAGCGGCTGAACGTCTCAGGAGGCTGCCATGGGGATTCATCATGGGAGACAAATTATATTGCAGTGGAATCCCTCTTTCTTTACCTCCGATCAATGTGTGTGTGTGTGTGTGTGTAGGTGTGTGTGTGTGTGTGTAGGTGTGTGTGTGTGTGTGTGTGGTGTGTGTGTGTGTGTGGGTGTGTGTGTGTGTAGGTGTGTGTGTGTGTGTGTGTGGGTGTGTGTGTGTGTGTGTGGTGTGTGTGTGGGTGTGTGTGTGTGTAGGTGTGTGTGTTTTAGCATCTCTCACCTTGTAAGGCCATTTTTTCCAACCATGTTCTGAGGATCCACAGCTCCTTATGGAGCTCTATAAGAGGAAAAACTGTTTTGGGTTGAGTTAAGGTTAAAGGTCAGAGTTAGGCTACAGAAAGGAAGTCAAAGCAAAGTTGATTATTCACCATATTAAGGCCTATGAAGAGGAGCAGCTAGCAGCTGGAGGCAAACGGCTAGCAGCTAGCTATTAGCAGTGAGCGGCTAGCGGTGGATCAACCCTCCTCCTTCTCTTCCTCTGTGCCTTCAGTCCAGCTTCCTGTCAGCTCGGCCTCCAGCTTCCTGTTTTAAGGCTCTTATTGATCATAATGTGGAACATGATTATTTCCCAGAATTCTGCAGTGTTTCATTTCTCTTCATTCTTGACCTTTGCAGCTGCAGGTCGGGTTTAATTTCCTCCCAGCTGCTGCAGCAGGATGACGGAGCGACGGCGGCGGACGGTATGCAGATCAGCCCGTCCTGCTGAGCGGCCGCAGTCGGGCCCCTGAGGCCCCTCATGAATTACTCAGGAGACGATCGGTGGAAGATTCCCTGCTGGTTTCACCCCGATGCTCTCACCTGCAGGACAGGTAAGAGATGGAGGGCAGGGTGAAAGCGTTTCCTGGTCCTCTCTGCTTACCGTCTGCTGGATGAGGATGAGGATGAGGATGATGGTGATGGGGTGATGAGGATGATGATGGTGATGAGGATGATATGGTGATGAGGATGATGATGTGAGGATGATATGGTGAAGATGATATGTGATGATGAAGACTTTGTGCTGCAGGACGACTGGAAACTGAAAGCAGGTAAATTGTTTTCTGGATGGAAAATCAAAAAACAAAAGTTAATTTTTAAAAGTTAATTTTTAATCGCTGGAAGTTTCTTAGAGACTAAAGAACATAAACATGTTTCCACAGAAATCCTGGATTTTTAACTGTTGCTGGAAGCAGCAGAGACCAAGTAGAAAACCTGGAAAGGTGAGTTTAGCTCAGCAGGTCAATGTGTCGCTGTTCCCTCCTTCTGCAGGAGGCGATCGTTCACATTATTCACATTATTCACATTATTCACATTATTCACATTATTCACATCGTTCACATTATTCACATCATTCACATTATTCACATTCCTGCACTTTGTTTAATTGCAGCCTGAGGCTCAGAGGAACGTGAAGGTTCTGTCTGTTGGCAACAGAAACCACAACCCGAAGAAACACACTGCGGTCAACCTGTGTGTGTGTGTGTGTGTGTGTGTGTGTGTGTGTGTGTGTGTGTGTGTGTGAAGAGCAAACAGCCCCGGTCCTCAAGCCTCTGGTGGCAGAGAGGCAGGCGGCTCTTCGTGAGGCGCTGCTTCCCTCTTCAGGAACAGAAACCCAGTAATTATCCTCCGCAGGCTGAGGACCGACGGCTCCCTGGATCTCTGCAAACACGCAGATCTGATCTGATCTGAGCTGATTGGCTTCATTCACGGAACGCCGCCGCCGCTGCAGCTCTAATTACAGCTGCTTTGAGCTGCATGGACCAACAGAGGCTGAGAGGAGGAACACACACACACACACACACACACACACACACACACACACACACACACACACACACACACACACACACACTGGTCATTGTGTATTAAATGCATTTTTTGCACAGAATCAGATTCAGCCTGTTCTCGGCAGTTTTAGGGCCTCTGTCACTTTAAATCCAGATCAGCTGCTGCTGGCCACGCCCCCAACTCAACGTTTACACCTGAAAATGACTGCAAACACATGCTTGATTATACAATCATACATCTTTGAAAAGCAGAAGTGGTGCCTCCTGCACAACCAACCAGAGTCCAGCAAGTGGTTTCTGGATGGTGAGTCAACAACAATCGTTTGTGTTTTCCAGCAGCCATTGTACCAGTTGACCAAACGGGCTGTATTAGTAACTGTAAACCAAGCTAAGCCGCCGAGCTGAACAGAGGAATCATTGATGACGCAGCAGCATAAAAATGGATCCGCAGGTTTCAACAGAGATCAGACCAAAATTTTTCATTCAGCAAAGATTCAACTTCCCCATCACAGGTGAGCAGCAGGTGATCCAGAGCCACACCAACCAGATGGTTGCTAGACTGGTTGCTAGGTAACGGGTCCCATCAAATTGGACATAGAAGTATTGTTTTCCCAGCAGATCGGCCTGAAGCAGAATTCAACCCCAGTGGACAGAAGCGGCTTGTGCTGTTAGCTTGTGCATCAGATTTACAGCCGTACCAGAAACACGCTGATGCAAAGGTTCCTGTCTGAAAACATGCAGTTAACTGCAATAAAATCTATGTAAATAATTAATGCGTCAAACTCCCCACTTTGAATATAATACTAAATAATGTTTTATGCTGTGAGCAACAGAAGCAGTGACACCATCACACCCCCACCGGCCCGCAGCCTGACGGAGCCAACACCACTGAGTCAGGCTGCTAACGAGATTCATCAACCTCTGATGTGATTAGTGGGCGGGCTCTGACTCTGGCCTCTGATTGGACGAGCAGTCAGGTATCAGGCTTAGTGAAGTTCAGTGTCTCAGTATTAATTTGTTCATGTTGCTGTGAGAATCGGCTCAGAAACACGATCAGCTTCCTGAAGCTTCACCACGTTTAGCTTCACATTAAAACCCCAAACACAGGATTTCGGTTGGTCTGCGCTGCTGATGAAAAAATACAGTTTGACTTAATGAAAATACATTTATTACAGGGTTTTTTTTGCTATTTTTTTATTTTATTTAGCCGTATAAAAATTAGTGTATTTCTCAAAACTCCTTCACACTAATCATGTGATCAACAACCGGACATTATTATTGGTGGAAAAGACAGAGGACAACAGGAAGTGGTTGGAAGGTGATGTTTTTGTGGCCCCTTAGCGTTAGCTTCCTTTAAATGACATGTTGGAGGAGCGCTTAACCTTTTGCATAACAATGCTTATGATTAGTGCATTAGCGCAGCTAGCTTTTGTTAGCATTGTCTCCCTCTGATAACGTTTAGATTATTTATATTTTTGCTCCACATGAAGCCGCAGAGTTTTTATGACGGGATAATACTCAGGAAATGTTGCCTGACTCTATATCGTCTCTGCAGCTCATCCTCATCCAGACTATTTTTAGTGTCAATCATTTATTCTTGACAATCCTCTGTTTCCATCATTCTATCCCACCAATTCTCTTTGTCATTTATTACTCTGCAAATCCGAATTATCTGCAATCTCTCCCTCTGATCCGACCCCCCCAGCCACTGGCAGCTTAGGGTGCAGTTAGCAGCTGGCGGCGGCCTGGTGGAGGAGGGGCCCGGTTCAGACTGGCCCGGTTCTTCCTCTTGGCTCAGAGAGCTGCTGTTAGATTGGAGCGTAGAGCTGCTGGCGGTGCCAGTGCTGAAGGTTAGGCTGGCTCTGCACCAGTGCTACCAGTTAACCTCCATCTGTTCGGCAAGGGGACGTTCTCTTGTGCCGCATGCAGAGACCACCACATGCAGCACCCACTGCAGGCAGGCAGGCAGGCACACACACACACACACACACACACACACACACACACACACACACACACACACACACACACAGCAGGCCCATAAAATCACCCAGTGACACAAATCCACAGGAGCTGGAGTCGCCTTCCTGCCAGCGCTGCGCCGTGGAGTTAAAGCTCCAAACGCCTCATCACACATTAATGCGTCTGCAGCAAACCGCTGCTTTCTCTGACGGCCCAGGCACCGTGAACCCGACGCACTTTCAGAGAGGAAACGCTTCTGAACCAATCAGAACCAATCAGAACCAACTCAGAACCAGGACCAACAGAACCAACAGAACATGGACTGTTAGCATCAGTTCCAGCTGCTCAAAACGGATCAACAGTGAAAAGATGCACTGTAAAAACTCTAAATCAGGTTCTAGTGTAAATATGTTATTAAACCTGAAATAAATGAATCTGATGTAACTCCAGGAGAACTGGACCGTTGATCTGATGCTAACAGTTCAGTTTTCAGTGTGACGTGTCGGAACGTTCTTCCTCCAGCTGACGGGATTCTGGGAAACCCGACATGTCTGACGGCTTTTATTATGTTTGGTGGTTTATGACGTCATAATGTGTTTAAATGTCGGCGGTCTGCCAGGAAGTGACCCGGTGCGTCCGTCACAGTGACCTTTAACCCCGAAGCGGCTCGTCTTCGCTCCCTCTCGCCTCGTTAGCGGCGCTCCGGACTTCGCTCCCTCTCGCCTCGTTAGCGGCGCTCCGGACGGGCAGCCATTAAGGAGGCCAGAGAGCGGAATGAGATGCGAGCAGCGGGACGCGATAACCGGCCTTGTTAGAGGGTTTCATTACAGGCTCAGAGAGCAGCAGCCGGTTTCCCTCCAGCACCAGGTTCTGCAGTAAAGCAGCTGCAATAACCTCTGCTGTTTAATTCATGCTTAATGAAACCAGTTAAAAAGGCGTTCAGGGACGTCGGAGTGGATTTTTTCCTGCAGCATCATCCCTCCAGGGAGCAGCGACGTCCTCTCCCTTCGCCCTGGGATTGGATTTTCTCTCCTTCCTGATTCAGAATAAAGTTCTTGTTCAGTCTTGGAGGTCAGAGGTGAGGAGGCAGAAACATCTGGAGATGATGTCAGGAATATTTCTGTCCCATTTAAAATCCAACGTGATGATTAAATTTCCAGCTCGAAGCTTTAAACACCTGAAACGAACGGCGGCATTCGGCTCCCGGAGGTCGGAACCGGACTGACGGACCTGGACTCCAACCGTCCAGACCTACGGAAGCCCTGAAAGGCCAAAGAGAAAGATACGGTGAAATATTAAAGTATATGTTTTCATGGATCATTTTGTTCTTGAATGGGAAAAAAATTTATAAAATTAGATTTTCTGTAAAGTGTTTCTTATAAAAGTTGATTTGTTTTATTGGACCCTTTGCTCAGGCCTCAACTTATCCTGAGCGTTTGCTGTAGCTGCAGGCTGACCTCTCCTCACTTTCCTCTCCTCCTGCTCTCATCATTTGTCCTGATGACATTTCTTCATGAATGGTTGACGTCCGGATCGGGTCAAAGCGCTTCATTAAGCTGGCTGATTGTCTCTGATGTTTATGCAGAAATAAGCTTTTATCTGCAGGAAACTAAAAGCCTCAGTCTGATCTGATTTGTGACAAATGGCAGAAAAACGATTCTGTCAGAGTGTAAAATGGACTTTATCCCTAAAAATATCCTGTGGGAGAGAAAATGTCAGAAAAGTTCATTAGAGGCGAATCTGGACAGCAGCGACTAACAGACACGATGCTGAACATTTGTCATCCATCACAGGCCTGCTGTCATCACCTCATGAGGCCCGGAGCTTCATTACTGTCTGTCTGTCTGTCTGTCTGTCTGTCCGTCCGTCACGGGGAGGGAAAGGTCAGAAAAAACAGTCAGCAGACAGAAACATGCCTGCAGGAAACTCCCACTGGAAACGCTCAGCCCCTCCCACAGCCGCAGGCCGCGCCACCGCAGGTCAATGGGGCGGACCCAGCACGGAGCCGGGGAGCGGTTCTGGTTCTATATCCAGATCTGGGTCAGTTAGGCGGATCGATCCCATCAGAACCGTAATCTGAAGCCGCCGTCCATCACGGATCTAATGAAATGTCAGCAGAGCTTCAGCTCATTTTAATAATCAGCTGCAGCCATAAACTTTATTAAATGTCATAAAATCAGAGCCGGAAAAACTTCCTGCTGCTGCACGACTTGGATTTTATTAGAAATCTGTTTTTTTTCAAAGAGCAGTTTTTAAAAATCTGTGAACATTTCTATAAATATTAATGATCCTCAGGATTTTACACAACTGGATTAATTACAACACAATAATTCAGATTCCGTATTAAATGATTCTGTTAAGTTACAATAATACTCACCTGCCTTCCCAGCCAATCAGGATCCTCCTGACAGCTGAAACACCAACAGCATAGATGTGTTTTAAATAGATTCACACTCGAAGAAGAAGGAAGAAGAAGTTTGAAGAAAAGCTACACAGTAAAAACAGCAGCAACGTTTTGGTTTATTCAGACGTTCAGAGGAAAAAAAACGTATAAAAATCATATTTTCATGATATCATTGACACATGATAAATGACATTGTCCCAAACTAAATATTTAATTCAAAATTGAAATCTTTATTTATAAACTCCATGCAGGAGTTCAGGATCCAGATGTACAGGGCGACCCGTTTTATTCAGAACTCTGCAGAAAGAACCGCGCAGCTACTGGCTCCTCTGGAAACAGACCGAGCTGAGCTTCAGTCTTTATAGATATTTATTCCTCTTTATGCCCTAAAAACATTGTAAAATATCCAGTTTTCTTACAGCCAACAGCAGCTAAGCTAAATGTGGCTAACGGTTTCAGTAAAAACATTTCTTCTTCAGTCACAGAGAACGCCGACGCTCATAAACAATAATTATTTATGGAGCTTCGGACTCACAAATGTCATTTAACAGGAAAATATTAAACTGTTTGAGTTGCATGTTTGTCTGAATGATTAAAATGTGAACATAAATCCTGCAACACCTTTTCATTTCTACCTGCTCTGGATTTAAAATGAACAAATAAAATCTGATGGAACTGAAACCAGCAGCTGATTCACATTTACATCCCATAATCCTCAAGTCATGTTTGTCCCTTTTATTTGTTCACTGTGACCGCAGGCGCAGCTTAGCTTCAGTGAACGACGCTGTGTGTGTGTGTGTGTGTGTGTGTGTGTGTGTGTGTGTGTGTGTGTGTGTGTGTGTGTGCATATATATATATATGTATAAGAAGACATCAGTGTGTGTATCGAAGCGCAACCAATCCTCTTACAGTTCAACATATCATTATGCATTAGTGTGCCGGGTCACTACAGCCTGCTGAAATATTCATGCAGGATTCCTCTGAGCTGGAAGCCTCATGCTTCACACACACACACACACACACACACACACACACACACACACACACACACACACACACACTGAACCAGGAGGAAATGCATCAGGTTGTTTCTGTTGGTTTGAAAAGGGCGCCATTTAAAAAGTTACAGAACAAAAGCATCAATTTGTGAGTCAGTCATGAGACGAAACAGGAGAGTTTCCTTAGTTAGTCGGTTCTTAGTTCTGAATCAACAACTAAATATGAATCAACCTGCAGCATCAGAGTTTCTGATGATCTGGATCAGAAACAGACGCAGAATCTCAGCTGGTTTCTCAGAAACTAAAGAGTGAAGAGAAAAATCTGCTGCGGTTCTGATTCTGTCTGCAGAGGCGGATCAGAGTCCACGGAGGGAAGAGCTGGAAGACGGATAATCCCAGATAATCCCGCAGGCAGAAAGCCGGTCAGAGAAGAAAAGAGTCAGGAAGCATCAGGGACAACGTGAAGGAGAAACCCAGAACCAGAACCAGAACCAAACCCAGACACTGCGGATCCACAGCGAACGATCCAATCACCTTCACCGTCTCCATGTCTTTGTGTCTCCGCTTTAATCCCCCACTGATCCCACAGAAACACCGCTTTTACTTGGATTAGGCCGGTCGGGCAGCGTTGGGCCTCATTAACACATCAGACGGATCGTTTTGGTGGAAACCTGGGGAAGAGCTGCAGGCGGGATGCACTCTGACCCCAAACCTCTGGGGTCAAAGGTCAACAGAAACCTACAGCTTCAACACAAAGTTCAACGTTCAGATAAAACCAGAGAGCAACTGGTTTCATTACTGCAGTAACGTTTTATTTGAAGACGTTACTTTTCCTTCAGTAACTTTTCATAAAGTATTGATACTCGAGTAAACTTCCGTTTTGAGATCAATCGAAAAATTTACAGAAAAGACGAACATCAAAAATGTTCATCTTTTGGAGATCAGAAATGTTCTTGTTTTTTCCTGTAAATTTTCAGAGTTTTCTGCAGAATGAGCTCCTGTCGTTTTGGGACTTTATTTCAGTGAAAGTCGCTTAGAGACCAGCAGGTTCCTCTAACTGCCCCATGCTGCCCCTTGTTGCCCCAGCAGGGCAGGAACTGCCAGGCTGCTGTGATTTCTGCTGCTGAATGATGACAGAAGTAAACACACATTTCACAGCGGCTCACATTCACGCATCGACAGGCAGGTGACAGATGAGAGGAGGAGCTGCTGGACCAAA
This sequence comes from Poeciliopsis turneri, assembly GCA_922788865.1. Taxonomy (NCBI): domain Eukaryota; kingdom Metazoa; phylum Chordata; class Actinopteri; order Cyprinodontiformes; family Poeciliidae; genus Poeciliopsis; species Poeciliopsis turneri. The sequence goes on from CAKLNU010000860.1 coordinate 834,615, forward strand.
CGAAGGCAGGAGATGAATAATAGCCGCAGTGTTGCTGCAGGAGTTGCCCTCCGTTTGGGGCAGTTAATCAATGAGGCGGTTCTACGTGCCCAGCTCTCTGCGGCTTTGCGCCGGGTTTGGATTCATTAGTTCATCAAGATGATGAACATCTAGAACCTGCGGAGCAGCAGACGCTCCTCCCCGTCAGCGGCGCTGCGCCGGTTCACCGCTTTCCAGGTCAGATGATGAAACGTTCATCAGATGAACTGAATCAGAAATAACTGGCAAGCTAAATATAGTTAACCGGAAGTGGACTACCAAAATAAAAGCTTGTACCTCTTTATAAACTCCAGTTTTCTTACTGGTTCGTTCATCCTGAACAGTTCAGCTTAAAACAAGAAAAGTCGCATTAAAGGCAACAGATCTAAAATACTAACCCAGCTTTTACTTTGAAAGTCCACTTCCACCTATCGGCAGTGCTAAAGAAATATTTAGCCCAGAGCTCCTGAATAGAGATAAATATTTATCTTCTAACTAAATATTTAGTGTGAAGCTAAACATGAATTCATTTGCTAGCTGAATATCCAGGTTGGAGCTGATTATTGAGATGACTTGGGAATTTGGTTTTTCAGAACCGATCTGCTCAGATCCGGAACATTTATGGAGAACTGTTGTGCTGGTTGGTCCAGAACCGTCCAGTGGTTCTGCTGCCGGGGCGGGGCGGTCCAGAACCGTCCAGTGGTTCTGCTGCCGGGGCGGGGCGGTCCAGAACCGTCCAGTGGTTCTGCTGCCGGGGCGGGGCGGTCCAGAAATGGCTCAGTGGTCATAATGTTCTGCCTCGTCTGAACCTGTCATGTTTTGCTCGTTCGTGATGTTTGGTGGCAGATCATGTTTCATTTGTTAAATCTGCATTTTCTGAGTCAGAATATTAATATTAAAGTTGTGTGAAAAATTCTCTCTGATCATCAGATGAACTGAATCTAATTAGAGCTGGAAGGAAAATCTGTAACTATCTGTTGTTGGCCTGAAGCGGTTTGTTGTTGTCATAAAGTTTCTCCTGCTGAAGGGAATAAAAACCTTCATCATGTTGGCTCAGAAATGAAGATTCAAAACGAATAAAGACTCAAATCTCATCCACAGCTGGTTCTGCTGCCGACCGGCACCGACCCAAACACAGGAACCCCTGCCTACACTAGCGGCTAACGCTAGCGGCTAACGCTAGGGGCTAACGCTAGGGGCTAACCTAGCGGCTAACCTAGGGGCTAACGCTAGCGGCTAACCTAGCGGCTAACGCTAGCGGCTAACGCTAGGGGCTAACGCTAGCGGCTAATCCTAGGAGCTAACGCTAGCGGCTAACGCAAAGATAAGCTGATGTGTGATGAAGATCAACTCTGATGTTTCTTCTTCTTCTATTACGTTTGAAAACAAACAGCCAAGACAGCAGCGTTGCCATGGAAACCGGCATGTTGGCAGCGGGTCATCGACCAATCAGGAACGTTCAGGACTCCGGTGCAGGCGGGACAGAGACAGGTGCATTATGGGAAGATTTAACAGTCAGAAAGTGACGTCAGGAAGACGAAGAACCGGCGGCGAAACGACCAGGTGAGTTCAGTCAACAGGAAGAGCGGCAGCGAGAACCGGAGCAACAACGACACAGAACCAGAACCAGAACCACACGCCGCCTCCAGCAGCCACACTGAAACACGAAACACAGAGCGAGATTTCGTCAGACGTTGACGCTGCGCATGGCTGTAATAAACAGGAAGTAGAGGAAGCTAACTTCCTCCCTCCATGCTGGAGGTTTGGTGCCTCTGGTTCGGCGCCGACCCGCCAGCGGACGGGACGGTTCAGGAGGTGTTTTTCCATCGACTCTTTCCCAGAAAAGCCAGAAGCCATCTGAAGCAGAGACTCGTTTCTGAGAAAGTTATTTAGAATTTTTCAGACAACGAAAAGGCGGGAACTGAAACTGCTGCGTTCACGTTCCCATCCTCCATGTTTCCATCCTCGGCTCGGCTTCCTGCTCAGTTCTCATCTCTGGATCCACAATCCCACCAAAACAACCGGATATTCTGGCGTTTGGTTTGCAGAAGATGAATGGTGAAGTTTTCTGAACGTCAGTGCAGGATGTGACCGCGTGGTGAATCTCAGCCTGGATGACGAGCTTCGGGAAAAATAAGATGATTTCACACCTTTTGAATTTGTTTCCCATCTCTGAAGCTTGAAAGGAAAAGCTGTGTCCCCTCCGCGCTGAGGGTCTCGGCTCTTTCTGTCCTCCTTTCCCCACTTATTACAGCTCTAATCTGCTTCTCTTCTCCCTGTTCTCTGCCGTCTCATTTCCTCTCGCTTCTTCTCCTCGACGCTCGCTGAGGAGCAGATGATGTAAAAACTCTTCCAGCCTCTGCAACAGCAGCCTGAGCCCAGTTTAGTTTTCTGTCTAGACGTCTATTACTCACAGATTAGTGAGGAGAAAAAAGCTGCAGCGGTTTGTTGATTGGAGGTTTGTCTGCAGGAGATTCACGTCTGGGAGGAAAAACCTGGAAAAACAAAAACATCTTTAAACTTCAGTGGATCCAGCGAGCGTCAGGCTGCAGGGCGTCAAGATTACTGACACTTTTTAGTTTCTTTAGCTGGAAATAGAGAGAAAAAAAATGGAGGTTCATTTTTTCACTGCGATTTAAACCACAGATTAAATATTTAAATATTGACTAAATGTTGAAATGTTTAGTTTCCAAACTAAATATTTAATTCCAACTCAAAATAAATGAAATGTTCAAATAGTTAGCTTGGTTGCTAAGTGTTCAGCTAGAAAGCTAAATATATTTAGTTAGCGATCAACTAAATATTTGGTAACTAGATATTTAGTTAATATGCAAATTAATTAGGCGATATGCGGAAGTGGAATATCAAAATAAAAGCTGCATTTTATGAATCTCTACCTGCTGCTGGATGAAAATCAGCTTCAGTGAAACGACTGAAGCTCACAGTACAGATTATTTACACAGCTTTTATTTTGATAGTACACTTCCTCTTTTCAACAAGTGAGTTTGCATATCAGCTAAGTATTTAGCTAATATGCAAATATTTTATACTTAGCTTGCACCTGGATATAGTAGTTAGCAAGCTAACTATTTGGCTAACAAGCTCAATATTTAGTTAGCACAGTAGCTACATTGTTAGCTTGCTATATAAACATTTGCTGTAGGTAGTAAGCTAAATATCCTGACTGGAAAATAAATATGAACTTCTTAACTGAATATTTTACTTTATATTTAAGTATTTGGCTTGTGAATTAATTATTTAGTTGGAACTGATGTTTATAAATGTGTAAGTAGCATGTTGACCCGTTTTAAATCAACCATCTTGATCCGATCCGCTCCGGCTCAGATGAAACGGGTTTCTGTCGGCGCAGAGGCCCAGACGGTTTCATGCTTTATTGTTCTCTGGGTGTAAAGCTCTCTTCTTCTTCTGTTGCTGCTGAGACGCTTTCTCTGAACTATTAGGAGTTTCTAAACCCGGCTAAGCTCTTAAGCTGCTCTGATAGTTTTGTCACCTTGGTTTCCTCGCCGTTTCCTCCTCTAATTCCCTTTTCATCCTCTGGTGTCTGTGCAGCTCACTGAGACGCTGCTGCTGGGAGTCGGGACAGAGACGCTTCCTGCACACTGAAGCTGCTTTCCGTCCTTCTGCTGTTCAAAACAGGCCGACTGAGAGAAGGTGATTGTTTTGTTCTGACTCCTCCTCCAGCGTCTGCAGGGTCAGACGCTGCACAGTAAGCAAATGTTACAGAGCTTTTCATGAAAAAGTCTCATTTTAAAGCCAAACTGGGTCGTCTTTTTTTTTCTGCAGCTTCAGCCTCATTATTACTGAACGGCTTTACGCTGCAGACCTGTTCACTGCGCTTTGATCCAACCACAGGCTGCTTTGACCTGCTCAGTTTGTTGGTGAGGTGTGAACGCTAATCGACCTCTGACCTCTGATCCTCCAAGCCTCAGTCTGGGTTCAGTTCAGTCCAACTCTGGTTTGATATGTGAACACCAAGCGGACCAGAAGCAGGAAGTGGACTACAGCGCAGGGCATTCTGGGTAAATACAGCCAAAGCTACCATGCTAGCCTAGCGCTAGCAGCAGAAATGGCTCCTGGTCTTCAGCCAAAGACTAAAGAGAAATCCTCCAGCACTAAACTCTGACGCCTCCATCTTGTTTCATCTGGTGAAGCAGGAAGTTGCTCTCAGCGTCTTCAGAGGTTTTAGTGTCGTTTCCTGCAGTGGTTGTTGGTGCAGCGCCCCCACAGGCCAGGAGGGGAACAGGCTGCAGGTGGAGCAGATGGTGGAGTTCTGATCTGGACCATCAGGTGTGAAAACAGCTTCACTGTCTGACGTTCTGTCTGATCTGCAGTAAATCGTCTGCAGCTGCATTCACACAAATTCTGCACCATCTTTTCCTGCTGCAGGATTTCCTGTCATGGGAAACAGGAAGTCAATGTTTCTCTGTCTGAGCTCTTAAAAAGCTGCTCCAGCTGCCAGCAGGACCTTAATGGCTTCAGTCAGCAGCTGTTTGGTTTCTGATCATCATCCTGCAGCCGCCGCCGCGTTTACATCAGCCATAAAAACCTTCAGCTAATTGAATCATGGAAATAAATTAGAGGCTATTTAGAAAAAACTCCCATTTTTCTACGATGAATTGGTTCTTTATTGTGTGTTTTACTAAACTGTTCCCTCTTTAGGAAACTGAAAAAACAAAGGACTGAAGGATGCAGATTTATGTGAACAAACCAGGAACTCAAATTCACACCAACACAGATCCTAACAGAGAATAAAACTGAGTTTAAGGTTAAAAACTACAGTTTTATTGTTTGCAGTGATAAAACCTGATGTGAGTCTCAAGTTGTTCAAATGAATAGAATCAGTAAAATAATGTTTCACCTGGTAGAAAGAAGAGAACAGGTGAAAGTTTTTCATGTCTGCGTTTCATCTCCTTCCAGCAGCATCAGAGACAGAAAGGAGAACCTGCATGGTAATGAGGGAGGAGGTGAAGACGAGGACGCCGTTTCATCTCAGCTTCTCCCACAGGTCCTTCCTCTTTTGTCCTTCCTCTCGGCGGAGCGCAGGAACGACACGCAGATCCTGAGGAAAAGCTCTCCTCGTTCCCAAACAGGAAGGAGATAACATGCAGCACCTGGAGCGCCGCAGTCCCGTTCAAAGGCTGCGATGATTCTCCTTCACAGAGCGAGCCTCGCAGCGCAGAGATGGAGGGATGAGAGGACGGAGAGCCGCATGAAAGAGGCGGCAGGAAGACTGGAGGCCGGGCGGCGCGGAGGCTCCTGGTGGGAGAGGAAGAGCATCAGGCGCTTCACGAAGGAGAGGCCAACACAAGGAAAGTTTGGTGGAAACATAACCAAGCACAAACCAATCCTGGCTTCACAGCAGGAGCAAGATTTCAACAGAAACCTCTTTAACACGCAGGATTATTATTTAAACCTTCATTTTCACATTTATTTGCCTATTTAAAGTGGAACTGCGACATTTTGGTTTCTGAAGCTCCTTTTTCACCTAATCTGAGGTAAATCTGAGAGCAGCTCATTTTGGTCCTGTCTCTTTAAATAAAGCCCCGCCCCCTCCAGGTCGCAGCGCATTCCACTCCGCCCCGTTCGGCCATTTTTGTAGTCAGCTAGCAGATACAAATAGACAAAACATCAAAAACAATTCCAAACAGTTTAAAGAATGAAACGGTTCAAAACACGCAGTTCGGTTCTGGGAGCTAACAGCTAGCACACAGCGCTAACATTACCAAGCAATGCTAATGCTAGCAAAACAACGGCTAGCATTAGCGATGCTAATGCTAGTGTCACATCAACACAACAAACTCACAGCTGAAGTAAAGCTTGTTGTCACTGTAGCGTTGTTAGCAACGTAGCGCTTTGCTGCGTCTGTCGTTTCCATGGAGACAGAAGGAGCTGAACATCAACCAGACAAAGTCTTTTGGTAAATCTAAAGTTTTGTGAAACAAAGACGACTTCCCTGCTGATGCTGATTTAAAGGTAAAATAAAGTTTAGCCAGAATCATCAGAGGTTCTGGTTTAGTTCACAAACCCAACAACCAAAACAAAATCCCAGTGAGAAAAAAACCATGGATTCATGAACCTGGGGTTAGGGGGTTAAGGTTAGTTCATGACGATGTAAAAGTTAAAAACTGAAAAATGTGAACCGAACCGCTCTGCTGTCAGAGACTCCAGGGTCACAACGAAAAACCTTTCAGGGATAAAAAGTGGAAAATAAAGACTGAAAACATCCAGAGGACTGAAGACAAGTGGTTTAAACCGTGATGAAGATGAAGAGGAGGTGCAGCATTGCTTCACCTCCTCCTGACTCGACCCAAAACCGGCCCCAGAACCGGCGCTGGAACCTGACGGCCCGGCCTCTGAGTGAACCCGAACAGGAAGTCCGACACGATGAAGATCCTCCGTTCTCTGCCGCTTCGCTCAGAACATCAGACGACTGGAAACCTGTCAGGAAACAACTCTGAACAAAACGTGGGCTGAATACACACACACACACACACACACACACACAGAGAGAGACAACACACACAGAACACACACACAGACAACACACACAGAGACACACACACACAAGAGACACACACACACACAAGAGACACACACGGCCAGCTTCTCCTACCTGGAGACAAACATTTTCTCCACTCAGAGTCAAAGCTGTGACAGCCGGTGGATTATTATGGGATGTTTTATGGATTAAAGACTACAGCAGCTAACTGTCAGCACCGTCGGACCAACAACAGTTCAGTAGAGACAGAACCAGCAGAACCACTGGACGGGTCCAAACGCGAGACGTCCTTCAACTGCCAAACCCAAAACGGGATTCATGGATCAGAAACACAAACTGAGTTTCTGTTACAAATGTGTGAAAACGTTTTCTATGCTAATGTTATTAAAAATATATTAATATGAGGTTTTCTACTGAAAAAGAAATGTGATTAAAATCACAAGTTTGGTCATAAACATTCAGCTCCACTTCCTGTCTTCTTTGTGGTTTCCTTCAGTAGCAACAACCAGCTGTTGATCAACATCTGGTTATTGATCACATGACTCATACGACAATAAACAGTATTTGCACTGCAGCTTCATGAAATACACTTAAAAATCACTGAATGCAAGTTTCTATGAAGTTCATTTATTTCCAAAAACGTTTAGAATTGTTGAAAAAGTTTTAAATAATCCTGAAACAAACATCCAGTATGAAAAGCCAACCTTCCCACCTGCATATTAATAATCATCAACATAAAGAATCAGATTATTGCAAAAAGGAGGAAAAGCAAACGGCTTTTAATGAGCGCGGTGAGGCATCTTCTAATGAACGAATCTTTGAGTCCTAATCATCTCTGTGTCAATAAGACAGAAACATTAAAGGATGTGAAGCAGAAACAAACACAGCGATGATCATCGCTTAGCAGCAGGACGAATATCTGTAGCCTGGAGAACAGGTGAATCAGGTGAACAGTGAACCAGGTGAAGCAGGTGAATCAGGTGAAGCAGGTGAAGCAGGTGAATCAGCTGAACCAGGTGAATCAGGTGAAGCAGGTGAACCAGGTGAAGCAGGTGAATCAGGTGAACCAGGTGAACCAGGTGAATCAGCTGAACCAGGTGAATTTTGTCGTCATGGTTCCTCCTGATCATTTTAAACGTCAAAATGACTTTTTCTGCTTTTAAATTAAACATTTTTTCATTTCTGGGCTTGAGTCCCAAATTGAAATGAAACTGATCATTGTTAAGCAGGAGTGAAATTTTATTCATGAAGCAGCTGTTCAAATTTTAAATTACAGAATGTTTTATTACAAGAGCAGCAGAACTGCGATTCTCCAGCAGCAGATCTACCAGGTTTTCCTCGACTGAACGTTTCCCGTCCGGTTTTCCAGAGCAGCTTAGTTCCCGCTAACGGAGCGAGTCGCAGCGGGACGGATTTAATCTGGAATCTGATCTGATCCCAGCTGGATCTGCAGATTACCGACCAATCACTGCTTCTTCCAACACATTTAAAGGGACATTACAACTCATTTCTGCTGTTCCTCACCAGGCCTGAGCTGTTTCTTCATCTGAACACAAGTCTACGGAAACCCTGAAAGGACAAGAATTAAAAGAATAATACTTTTAAAGGCCCATTTTTAAAATCTGACCAAATTTTCTCTGTCTCTTGACTTTAAAAGTCATGTGCAACTGAAAAAAATCTATATTAAAGCTTTTTTTTTTCCTAAAAACTTCGATCAGTTGAGGGTTTTTTTTAATCGAATATTTACAGTAAAAAATTATTCAACAACCAGAGGGGAAAAGAAAAAAGTTCTCTTAATTTTTCTTTGTCTCAATTGAATCCCGAAGAGCTGATGAAAAAATTTTTCATTTTAAGTCTAATTTTATTATTTTTATGTTTGTTTACGCAAATACATTCTGTCAGTTTGTTTTTCTACATCTCATTCAACAGAACAAAACAAGAATTTATTTACATGAGAAAAACAATGTTAGTAAAAACTATTTAATTTTGTGAATTCGAAAAAGAAACAAATTACCAAATGTGTTTTTTTTTTCATTAAGGAAAAAATACGAAAGAATATTTTGTTGGTGGCTTCCTGCAAAAATAAAATACTTCTTTAGTATGCTCCCCTTTTGGCATTTCAGGTCTTCCGTAGAATTAATCAAGTCTTTACTCTCTGTTGCAGCTCGTTTCCCTGAACTGCTCCACCAGAACCGGGCCGAGTTCTGGACTCAGACGGACCAGAACCGGGCCGTGTTATTTTGGGCTGCAGACGGCAGATTGAATTAAAGCCGGATTAATCCCGGCTGAATTTTTGTCGTTCCTCCAAGCGACACTAAACCCAAATCAAATTACAGAACCGAACCGCTGCTGCCACGGCGACCACCATCACCTTCATCACCATTGTCATCATCGGCTCCCAGGCCGGCGTGTCTGACGGGTTCTGGACCCGGCACCGGATCGTTACGCGGCTCTGGGTCGGCCGGCACAAACAGAACCACCCGGACCTCCACCAGCTGCTCGGCCCGGCAGCTTTTGTTTCCACTCATTCCTGGTTGAACGTGTTTGATTTGGCAGTGGGATTAATCCGGTTAATTCCAGCATCTGGGATTAATTCATCGCTTCTGATCAAAAATCAGCTTTGATGAAACGGAGCTTCACTTCCTGGATCTAAAAACGAGGCGCCTTGTGTGAACCAACGTTCAGAAACGGTTCAGAAATCCGTTTGGACGCTCCGCCTCCTGGTGGGCGGAGCTTATCCCCACGCAGCCAATACGACTCCAGTCTGGATTTATTAACTTTGGCCTCAACATGGTTTTTAAACGCCTCTGTTTGACACACTGATGAATCTCCTGGAGCCATTTTTAGTCCTACCAGGAAGTGCTGGTTGTTCTGAAGGATTCTGATTGGCTGACAGGTCCCATCTGTCCCCACACTGCCCCCTGTGGGTTAGGCATGTTTACGACAACAATCAGTGGCGAAACTCTTCGGGTTTTTGTGTTTAAACATTTTTCTTCAACCGGTCAGGTGTGGAAGAGATAATTTTATAGAAACAAGTGTCTGGTTTATCGTCGTGTTAAAGCTGCGTGTGAACACGGCTTCACTTCTCTTTAGCTCTTCTTCTCTCACCTGCTCAGATCTTTCCTCCCATCAGGCGTCAAACCAGCCTCAGAAAACCTCTGAATCTCTTCCAGTCTGTGCCGCTTGAAGGCTGAGAGGAAACCTAGAGGGACACAGCGAGGAAGACGAGGAAGACAAGGAGTCCACTCTGCAGACAGCGCTGTCATGTCTGCGCTGTTCTACAAGCCTGGAATCTCCTGAGCAGAGCAGAAAACAGGAGGATGAAGCCGTAAGAAGAAACTCTGACAGCAGGAAGTGAAGACAAATGTTTCCCTGGCCTGAAGAACAAAAAGCTGACAGAGGCTCAGAGAAGACAGGAAATAAGACGTGTTAGGTCTAGTCAAAGTCTGGGAGCGGCTCAGCCGATCTCTGGGGGAGTGAGGTCAGGAAAGATCAACGATGAGGAATAAATAAGAGAAGAAAACAGAAACAGTGGCGCTGCAGGGAGAAAGAAGAGATGAAGGAGGAGAAGGAAATGTTTCTGTGATCCGGTCTGACGGAACCAGAACCGCAACGATTCGTCACGATTGAACGATTCGTCACGGTTGAACGATTCGTCACGATTGAACGATTCGTCACGGTGAATCCGATTAACTAGTTTAGCAGCACAGAAACGATCAATCGACTCATTGGTTCAGCTGTTGAACCGAAGTTTGTCTGCTGGTTTCAGGCTCTGATGTTAAGAACCTGCTGAACAATCAATGATTCACGTTTGGGTTTCATCTGAATATTTTGGGTTTCATCTGGAATATTTTGGGTTTCATCTGAATATTTTGGGTTTCATCTGGAATATTTTGGGTTTCATCTGGAATATTTTGGTTTTCATCTGGAATCTGCTCAGACGCCTGAAACCCGAAGCAGATGGGATTAGATCAGACTAGAATCAGAATAAATCCAGAAACCTGCAGTAATCCTGCAGAGCGCTGCAGCATCTCCTGCTGCTGCAGGTAGAAACAATACGACTTATGAATAATACAGGAGCCTGAAGGCAGAGTGGGAAGCGAACGGCTGAGGAAGAGGAGGAGGGATGAAGGTGTCCAGAGATCAGAAACCCTCTGGGTTCTTCACCATCCTCTTCCTCATCCCATTCACATGTTTATATCAGCAGCTGCACCTTGGTGGAAATCCATGCATGGAGGTTTAGAGCCACATGAGCTTATTCTTATCTTCTGAGACTGGCTCCGTCGCCATGGCATCCCTCCGGTTCCCGTCCCTTCTCCACGCTGCAGTAACGGGATTGCAGCGCTGCGAGTTCACGCAGAGGCCAGCCAGTCTGGAGGACGAAAAGTTTCAGCTCAGTTTGCAGAAAGTTGGAGCGATTCGTCTCAGCCTGCAGAAACAGCGCAGAAAAATTAAATCTGATGTGGAGAGAGACACAGAGAGAGAGCGCTGCAGCAGGACGGGGTGACGCAGCACCAAGCCTTGCTCAAAAAGGACAGCGAGGAACTCAAAGCTGCAGACACCTGCTAGACATTTAGTTAAACTAAACGTCTCACTGCTAAACATCTGCATGTTTAGTTTCAGCTAAAACTTTGGGAACAAAAACAAAAACATGTCATCTGAGCAACAAGTGGACGAACCCTGCTGCAGCAGCAGGAAGTGATTCTGCTGCATGTTTCCATGCTGCAGCAGCAGGAAGTGATTCTCCTGCATGTTTCCATGCTGCAGCAGCAGGAAGTGATTCTCCTGCATGTTTCCATGCTGCAGCAGCAGGAAGTGATTCTGCTGCATGTTTCCATGCTGCAGCAGCAGGAAGTGATTCTGCTGCATGTTTCCATGCTGCAGCAGCAGGAAGTGATTCTCCTGCATGTTTCCATGCTGCAGCAGCAGGAAGTGATTCTCCCGGACGTTTCCATGCTGCAGCAGCAGGAAGTGATTCTCCTGCATGTTTCCATGCTGCAGCAGCAGGAAGTGATTCTGCTGCATGTTTCCATGCTGCAGCAGCAGGAAGTGATTCTCCTGGACGTTTCCCTGCTGCAGCAGCAGAACATAAACCGATCCACATTAGCACTGAGCTTCCTCTCTGGTTCCTGATGTTCTGGGTTCTGTTTCCATGTCAGCTGCACAGGAAACGCTTTAAGGCCTCACCACAGGGAAGATCCGCCTGCAGCAACATGTCTGATGTGTGTGTGAGAGAGAGAGAGAGAGAGAGAGAGAGAGAGAGAGAGAGAGAGAGAGAGAGAGAGAGGGTGTGTGTTCTCTGCTCCTCAGCAGCAGTATGAAGTGATATTTTCAGATTATTGATCGTCTGGCTCTCAGTGGGAGTTGCGTCAGTTGGAGGTAAAATAATGTCTCAAACTTCTGAACAAACGTCATCCGATCTAAAAACGTCTCCAGAATCCTGGTGAGGTTTTCATCCTCCACAACCAGCAGAAACTCCAACAATGCCATCAATCATAACCACAGACAAACAGATTTTCATCACTTTTCTAATAAGCTGCTCTAAAAGTAGAAGCGGTGATTTCTCCGGAGGAATCAGCTCGAACATGAAGCCATTAAGCAATAATTAGATCCATCATGAATCAAGTGATTTTCTGCTGATTAACCAAAACCAACAGAAAATGAAACATGATCTGCAGCCAGCGTCTCACTCAGCAGCAGCAGAGTGCTGCAGCTGGAGGCATCCAGGCTGTCTGCAGCAGGAGGGCAAAGAGCTGCTCCTGCTGATGCTATTGAAGGAAAATTATTATCATTTCTGCAGTTTTCTGAGAATTCCCCCGGTAAGTTATTCATAAAGCATTCAGGCCTTAAAGGGGCAGTGCTACGATTGTGTTTTATAGCACAATGACTGTGTTACCTTCAGCTGTTATAAAATGATCTATGTTCAAATATGACCTAAAAATCTGAATTCCTGATTTAAGGCCTGGACTTTGGGCGTCTGCCTGCAGGAGGTCGTCCAACATGGCGCCTCTTTAACCCTTTAACGTTTTCAGCAGCGTCGCTCAGAGCAGCAGCTCAGGCATGGAGACGGGATGAACCGGGAGCAGCTCCGATTCCTCATCAGCAGGAAGGATCCGGTCCAGGCAGCAGCCGCTCCCACACAGGTGTGTGTCCACCTGAAGGAACGTCTTCAGGTGGACACACACCTGAAACAGGAAAAATCACTTCCTGTTTGAGTCCAGAACCTCAAAATGTTTCTGATTCACATCAACCAGCTGCTTTCTCTGCATGTTTTCCAGCTGAAGCCATCCAAACAAAGCGGTTCTGATCCTCTGGAGCTCTGAGCCTCAGGTCCGGTCCGGTCCCGGACATGAAAATGTCTCTGTGTTTCAGTCCCACAGTAACCAGGATGCAGGTGATGGTGAGGAACTGGAGCCTCATCACCGGGAGAGACCAGCCCGGTTCAGCCCGGTTCTGGTTCAGCCCGGTTCAGGCTGGTTCAGGCCGGTTCCGGTTCAGCCCGGTTCAGGCCGGTTCCGGTTCAGGCTGGTTCCGGTTCAGCCCGGTTCCGGTTCAGCCCGGTTCCGGTTCAGCCCGGTTCAGCCCGGTTCAGGCCCACTCAGTGTGAACTCTGGTTCCGCCAAGCGGACCGGGCCCTGACTGTGTGTAAATGTCTTCATCTCAGTCATGTGACATCATCTGTTTGTTGAACCAACTTTATGCTTATTTTATTTTATGCTTTAAAATAAAATAAGCAGATCAAAGTGGCTGCAAATTAGAAACACATTTAAAGATCAAACATCTGTAAAAATAGGAGAATTAGAAAAAGGGAAATTTTATCAGAGAATTCAGTCAGATGATGAAAACTAAGGACTAATGACGGCTTTTAAAACATGAAACATGTCTGAGGTTTTCTTTCAAGTGTAAATAAAATTCTGTTAGTGAAAAGAAAACAAAGAATATCTGAGCTGCAGAAATCTGGAGCTGAAACAAAAACGTTGATGAAAAACGACTTTACTGGAACGATCCGGTGAAAATCCAGCAGCCTGGATGTTGGATTTTGTGGAAAATGGTTCAGCGCCCCGCTGTGAGGCGGTGGGGGGCAGTAAGCGCCGTGTCCCAGGAGAGCGACGGCGATTAGGTGATGGCAGCATCAGCTGCAGGAGGAATCGCAGCCAAACGCAGCCGCAGACCAGAGAGCAAACAAAACTAAACGTTACAGCAAGTGAGTCAATGAGGAGAGCAGAAGGAGAAGAAGGTACCAGAACCAAAACCTGATTAACTCCAGAGCTGCTGCAGCAGCTGTAGCAGCTGCAGCATGGCAGCTGCTGCAGCTGCCATGCTGCTTTAAAGAGCAGTGAAGTGTAAATGGCAGCAGACGCTGGTAGCTGCTGATAGCCCCGGCGGCACCGTGAGGAGCCTGAAGGGTTTCTGGGCCGACACCTTCCATCTCTATCTGAGGCTGCGGTTTAACGAGCGCATTAAAAGCTCTATTAATCTGCAGTAATGACGCTGCGCGGTTATTACCACGCTGCGCTCAGAGAGCTGGGAGCTCTCCGTCACACGAGATGGAGAAAACAAATCATCTTTATTGTCAGCTGCCACGCTGATGTGGGACATTTGTTAACATTTAGAAATGACACCAAATTAATGGAGACGGTCGCCGTGGCAACAACACACACAGCTGGCTGAACAGAAAAGTTTTCTGCTCGTTCTGACAAAGTGAGGTTTTTTCTGGTGGACACTATTTAATATTTCCTCAGTGAAGAGAGGAGAGGAAGATGACTCCCCTGTAACAGGAAGTGAAACGTTTAACTTCCTCTGACAATACTGAAAGGTTGTTTTCCTCCTGATGGTCCAGTCGACCCGGTTCTGCAGGAACCAGAACATCTGCTCCACCTGCAGCTGCTGTGGCTATGCCCCAAACCAGCCTGTTCCCCTCCTGGCCTGTGGGGGCGCTGCACCATCAACCACTGCAGGAAACGACACTAAAACCTCTGAAGACACTGAGAGCAACTTCCTGTTTCACCAGATGAAACAAGATGGAGGCGTCAGAGTTTAGTGCTGGAGGATTTCTCTTTAGTCTTTGGCAGAAGACCAGGAGCCATTTCTGCTGCTAGTGCTAGGCTAGCATGTTAGCTTTGGCTGTATTTACCCAGAATGCCCTGCTGCTTCTGGAGCGGTCTCTGGTCCGCTTGGCGTTCACATGCATTCAACCGAAGTTTACTTCAGAGTTTGATAGACTTTGTGGACAGATTTAATAGTTTGTTATTGTTTGATATTGATAAAAGTTCCTCTTATTTCACTTATAAATTATGAAGTATTCTTGAATAATACTTCATAATTATTCAAGAATCAGCAGCTCCTATGTCTGTGGAAAGTTATTTTAAGTTAGTTTTCTCTGGTTTCATGTCTTGAGGTATTTGGAGCAGAAAGCAGACAAATCTACTCGGTAATATTTTGTGTTTTTGCAGGTTTAAACTTCCTGCCTGGTTCCAGTGGGATGCGGGGCTGTATGAATATTAAAGTCATGTTTCAGTTCTTAATGGACGTCGCCTCTTCCTCGTCCTCCACCTTCCACCCTCATGCGGCTCCCAGCGCTGCGGTCCGGTTCCCAGCGGCCCGTAATGACGCCCTGCTTCCTCAGACGCTCGTCTCCAGGTTCGGCTGTGTGATTATGAGCGGCTGCAGGCGGCGCTCTGCGTGGCTGAGGGGGGGACGCAGGTGCTGCGCAGATATTGGGAACGGCTTCAAATTAAAGCCAGTTTAGGAGGCGCCGGTCTGTCAAGACCGGTCCATCAGAACCACTTCCCGGATCAGGCCTCGTTATTCTCATGTTAGGGAAAACTGGGGCTTTGAAATCATTTCATGGAGGGCTGATGTTTCACATGAAAGCCAACTTATCTGCACAAACTGGTCACTGGATCCCCAAACTGCCTCTGCCAACCACTTTCCATGGAAATGAAAGTTTAATGCACACAAAGCGTCCTCCAGGCGCAGGAGGAGAAAAGCTGCAGCGAGGAGGAAGGATGAGAGTCCAATGGACCGCAGCTAACTGCAGCTAACCACAAATAACCGCAGCTAACTGTAGCTAACCACAAATAAGTGCAGCTAACTGTAGCTAGCTGCAGTTAGCGGGGAGCATCAGGTGAGCCGGTATAAATCTGATCGGACATTTTGAAGCTCTCCAGGATTCCCCAGCAGCTCTGATCTCAAACATGACATGAATAAATTTGGAAAAAACATTTTTAGGATGCAAAAGAAGAAAGTGCAGCTTTTCCCAGAAGGCTGTTGCTGGCGAGAAACGTCTGGCATCAATGGTTCACACAGATCAGCAGATGACAACAACAATAATAATAATCATAACTCACAAGGAGGCCCAACCAGGAACTGAGTGCATGGGGGTGTACTTACTTTTCAGAAACGTTCCAGCTTCAGGATCTGTGTCTGCAGGAGGTCAAAACTTCCTGGAGCTTAAAGACTTCATTTATACATCATTAGTCTGAATCCTGATCTGTTCGATTCCCTCAGCGAGCGCTTCCTGAAGGTCAGACACACACACACACACACACACACACACACACACACACACACACACCTCCTCAGGGCTCAGGATGAAAGGGATTTTAAGCAGAGCGCCGTCTGAAGGGCCTTCATAAATATTTCATCAGAAGATTAATTGGACGTTTACTCAGACATCATCTGATTGGAAGACGAATCAGAAGCAGCTTCTGTCTCTGCTCACCTCTCATAACATCACGACTTCCTGTTTCCTTTCTGCAGGTTCAGACGAGTCCTGAAGGTGTTTCACACCTGGTGGTCCAGTAGACTCTGTCCCACTGGAACCAGAACTTCATCATTTGCTGCGCTTCTTTCTCTCTGCTCTGAGTCGAACCAAACCGCAGTAATTAATACATGCATTACGCCATCTAATATTAAAGGAGCAGCAGTCTGCATTTTCCAGGCACATAGGGCCATTTTACAGCACATTTTAACTCTATCCTTTGTTTTCACACAATAACAGTATTTTTATTTCTTACATAGAAAATAAATGTAGCTACCAAACTAAAAAAGGTGCAATGCTCCTTTAAAAGGTAAAGGTAATTGTATTATATAGCACATTTTCAGGAACAAGCCATACAAAGTGCTTTTAAAGTTGTCTCTCTTTGCCAAGCTTCACAACGGCAGCCATTACTCACTGACCGGATGTTGCACCAACATGGTCAAATAAAGACAAACAACGTCATGTACCGTTTCAAGCCGAATTCAGGAATCGTTCAGCTGTTCCTCAGCTAGCTGAACACACAGCTACAAAGCCTGCTAGCATTAGCATTAATTAGCCTCCAGAAACATGTCCCGTTTTCTACACAATACTGATCAGAAACGTCACAACGTTACTCTCGATTCAGTAACATCTTGAACTCTTAAAGGTCAACATTATTCCTGCATATAAATTTTTACTGACCTCTGACTCAGAAGAGACGCGCAGCTCCTCTGCGCCCCTAGCGGCGATACGTGGAATCGCACCGAATAACTGAAATACATTTGTCATTTGTTAATACAATGACAAATTAAGGATGGAAAAGGAAAATTAATGTTGTGTGGCTATTTTCATGCTTCATGTTTCCATTACTGATAGAAACCAGATTTTCACTGGTTTTCTTCTGATCATTAGAAATGATGATCATAAACATTCTTTGGTTTATCACATTTTGTGGTAACATTGTGATGACAATAAAAACTATTAAATCTTTTCAGGTCTGTGTCACAGCAATCAAACCCCCAGAAACACAAACGTTAGAAAATGATTCCCATTTGTAACAAACGTCTTCAGGGCAGCAGATACAGACACTCACTGTGTTTTCAGAGTCATTTGTATTGATTTGATCTTTCTTGAAACAAACAGTGGAGCAAATAGTAAATCTACCAACCCAACAATAAGGGATTGGTGGTTTCATTGAACGTCGTCATGGTAACAGAGGGCAGGAGTATTCGGGTTAAAGGTCATTAATTGGAATTTATTGTGACAATAAATCAATAATCTCACAATAATTTCATCACAATAAATGATAAACCTTCTTATCGACCAATTTGATTTGATCCTTTTTGTGTACAATAGCTTTCTGTTACCATAGCGACGTTCACAAGAAAGTTACCAAAAAAAAAGCATTTAGTAACAATAAAGAAAATAACTTTACTCAGTCGGTCTTTAACAAAAAATTAGCGGTTTGAGGAAACCAAACTGTCGTGACTTTGGCAGAAGGTGAAGGTGAATATTTTTAGGAGTCGCATTTAATGACGCGCTGCATGAATTATGCAGATTGCTGCAACATTTCCCCTCAGAGGGGAGGACTTTATGGGTCCTGGGAGAATGGATTTATGACTGCAGGATGCATCGGCTGCGGCCGAACGTTTGTCTGAAGGTTTCATTTAGACTCCAGATGGAGAGCTGCAGAGTTAGCCGCTCCTGTAAAGAGTTAACGGAGAGTTAAAGAGGAGCCATGATGAGGCTGAAGGGTGTTTGGAGGGCAGAGCAGCAGGGGCGGGGGTAAGATGTGATATTGTTAATGCTACAGTAAATTAATATTCGTGTGAGGTCATCCATCAGCAGAGCAGGCGAGCCGTGAGGAACATGATAATACAGGCTGTGAGCAGAGAGATCCACAGGGTCAAACTGTTTGTTTCTATAGCAATAAACAAACACATTACTTCAGTTCAATCACATTTATTCTCACTAATCCAGTGCGTTTAAATAAAATTAGTTTCAAAGATTCCCTCTAATTAAGCCCATCAGAGCATCAAATAATTGGCTTGCAGCATCTAGTCCTCCTGACCAGCAGGGGGCAACAGTGGAGGAAAAGCCCGTTAACCGGGAGAAAGCTCCAGTAGAACCAGAACCAGAACCTGGTTTGGTTAAAGGAAGAGTTTCAGATGTTAGCCCTCTCACGTGTATTTTTGTTTGTTTTGTTTTCATGATTTCATTTTGCCTCCAGTTTTCTGTCAGACTCGGACCGACCAGCGATGGAAAAACTCTTCCTGTCCTCCAGCCGGCCTGCAGGTCCTGGGTGAGGCCAGCAGAGGGAGCAGAGCCTGGGCTGCATTAATCAGGGTGTCGCTCTGGTCTGTGGGGTCAGGACCTTTGACCTCTGGTCCTCCTCTCTGTGAGGAGCTGAACGGGTTCAGCTCGGCTGCAGGATGGAAACAAAGAGCTTCTGTCTCTGAGAGCCGGCCTCTTCCAGGAGACTTGTGAAGATAACAACGAGCCAATTACCGCCTAATTGCTACAGATAACCAGTTCAATACTTTCTGCTGGACCAATTTCACTTTAATTGTCCAAATTAGATTCAATTAGATGTGTTGGTGCGGCTGGAACAGACGCTCTGACACGTTTCCCCTGCATGCTGAGAAACGCATCGTCCTCTTCATGGGAATCGGCTGATGATCAGATTACTGATCTTATTCCAGGTTAATGCAGCTAATCCAGCTGGGAATTACTAGGAAAATTACAAAATGGCTGAAAATCATCAGTGCCTTCAGCTGAACTCTGAAGCAACGTTTATAAAGTCACAAATATCATCAGCAATCATTTGGTTTATTTTGTCATAAGGGAAAAATTACTCCAAAATCATATTTTCATGTTATTCATTTATTAATGCCACTTTTAAATAAAAAAATATTATATTAGTAAGCTAAATATTAGTAAGCTAAATATTTAATTTACTAACTGAATGTTTGGCTCACAGCTAAGAGCTAAGAATCCCAATAGCAAACAACCTTTAAGCTAAATATTTACCTTCAATTTGAATTGTTAGCTGGTCAGATCTTATAGTTTATGGCTGCATTGAGTTAGCAAACTAAGTATATTCTTAGCCAGCTAAATATTTGAGCACTTATCCACATATGTAGATTCAAACTAAGTATTTAGTTTGAAACTAAATATTTGCCCTGCGGTTTAAATATTAAAACCTCCATTTTTTCCTCTTACAACTAAATAAACCAAATTGTTGCTGTTAATATTTGACTGAAACGTTACAAACGGCGCCTGTAAGTTAGACTGTGACCTTTCACCCCAGAGGTCTGGTAACAAACCGGCCGTCTGGACCTAAAAGCAGGAGGATGAAGCCTGAAATGCCTTTTTAATGCTTCTGGATGAGATTAAAATGCTGTGATCTCTGCAGCGAATGCAGCTGTTAAATGCAACAGCTGGATTACAGCGACCTCTGAGCCTGGAGGTCAGAGCGGATCAGCACCGACCCGCAGCACTGACCTGCAGCACCGACCCGCAGCACTGACCTGCAGCACCGACCCGCCGCACCGCAGGTTCTGTGACATGAAATGACTTTAAAAACAGATCTTGAAGGAAAAGCTGAGATCAGCTGGAGGGTTTGGGTTTTTGAAAAGGTTACATTGATGCTCCAGAATCAGAAATTCATCAACGAGAGAGTTGGAAAAGGTTTTCCTTTCAGCGCCTTTTACTGATGCATCCTGGGATAAAAATATTGTCTTCCTGGACAGCAGACGGTTCTGTCCGGGCCGGGCCGGTCGGGTTCAGTTCAGGATTTTATGTTTTCCAGGCACATGGCGCCATTTTGCAGCACAATCTGGTAAGTATGTTACTTTAAAGAACTTTAAGTTCTTTAAAGTTTAAATATAACTTTAAATATAACTTTAAAGAACTTTTACTTCCTTGAACGTCTTGAAATTGGGTCTCTGTCTCTTTAAGAAGCTCCTGCTCTTTCTGAAGCTCCGCCTCCAGGAAGTCATTCCAACATGGCTCCTCTATTAACCCTTTAACGCTTTCAGCAGCGTCACTCTGAGCTCAGCAGCTGTCTGCTAATTGCTGCTGGCTAGTCTGAAGGAGCTGAGGGGGGGAGGAGCTGCGCCTTGAAGGCGGGGCTAGGTCCACCCAGGCATTTTGGACAGCTGAGTGGTTGCCATGGAGATGAAAGGAATAACATTATACAATGATGGAAACCTAAAAGAGATTATATACGATACCGGCCCTTTAAGTCCCAGGATCCTTTGCTGTGTTTGGGACAAAAACCCGACAAAGTGATGAAAATGAGCTGAGAGTAACTGTGGGAATCTGAATGTTTCACTGAACTTCACTTCACCTCGTTATTCAGCGGCTCTGCCTGCTTTCATCTTCCTCCGTCTGATCCCTTCACTCCTGCTGCCTTCCTCTTCCTCAGCGCGTCTTCTTCTTCTTCCCTTTCATCCCTGCGGCTCGCTCCTGTCTGCAGCGCTTTACACACTTTTACCCCCCGTTAGCAGAACAAACACAGCTTCCTGTCAAACTTGTTAACACGACGAGTTTCGTTTTCTGACAGCAGAACCAGAACAATTTGAACGCCGCTTGTTTTCTACGGAAGCCTGGAAGGCCAAGGAGATTCTTCTCTTTCAATAAACCTGGATCATTTTTTTCTCTCAGCTTTTCAGATGAAAGTGAAAAAACAACTCTAGGTTGAAATATTGTCGAGTTTAACTTTTTTCCAGCAATTTTTTATAGCAAAAAAATTGGAAAATTCATGACAGAAATTTAGTTTCCCCTTTAAAACTTAATTCAGTTCAATTAAAAAATACTTTACTGACCATAAAGGTAAATTAAATATTGCAAATCATTTAGTATTTTAATGTAAATCATCTAATTAAAGTTTTAATGTAGGTAACATTAAATGACTTAACAATTAAAACATTTTTCTTTTCCATTCTGCTGGACTTTTGCTGTATAAATTCAAATATATTTACTTAATACTCAGAAATACTGAACAGAAAAACATAATTTATCAAAAGAAATATTCCACAAAAAATGTAAATGTTTCAAACTTTCCCATAATTTAGAGAGAAAAATGTATTTTGTTGAGGCAGGAAGTTGTGATGGAGCTGAAATCCTGCCCGGCGTCTCACCATCACTTCTGCTCTGCCTGCTGCTGGATCCTTTGGTCTCGTTCCCACAGCTGCTCTTCGGTTTTCCAACGTCTTTATTCCCATTTTCTGTCTGTTTCCTGGTTCACTTCCTGTCTGCTGTTCTTTGCTCATCCTCTGATCCAGAATCCTTTTCATGATTTGGTTCTTTTCACCAGTTTAGGAAATATTTTGTCCCACAATCTGAGTTCTGCTCTTCAGTTCATCTCAGTGAATCTTTCATTTGGACCTCCAGCATCTTAAGCAAATGTTTGTCTGTGTTTCAGCTGACAAAAGGCCGAACTCAGAACCCTGAGGAACGCCGCGGCGTGGCTGGACTCGGCTTCCTGTTTCTGATGCTCAGCTGGGAAAGTAAAACTCGTTTAGTTAAATGTGAGCTGAGATCGAAAGCTGAGGCAATCGAGACGTGAAGCAGATCGATCTGAGTTCTGATCAGAACCGGAACCAGAACCAGAACCGGAACCAGAACCGGAACCAGAACCGGAGCTCCCAGCAGAACCGAGCTGCTTCTCTACAAACCTAACAGAGACAGAGGAAGGTTCAGCTGACAGTTCTGAACTCAAACTCACACACATCGCATGCAAATGCAGTCAGAGCTGCCAGTTTACATCACACACACCATCACCAGCTAAACAAGCAGCTGCTGGGACTGTGTGTGTGTGTGTGTGTGTGTGTGTGTGTGTGTGTGTGTGTGTGTGTGTGTGTGTCTGCACACATGAAGAAACAAACACACCTGCTGCTCTCCTCCCACAGCAAACAGCATCTCATTAGAGAGCTAAACTCAGCTGATCCCGACACGTCGGTGCTCCTGCAGACAAACTGGAGGAGCAGAGGTCAGAGGTCGATTAGCGTTGACGTTTCATCAACTGACCTGGACTTTCTAGGCAAACGGACTGGAGTGAACAGGGCTGGTGAACGCAGCCCGTTCTATTCCATGTCTGATACGTCTCCAGATGACAAGTAAGTAAACGGAAGAAGAATGGAGTCCTTTCTTCTTCCGGCAGCCCGGTCCTGCAGCCCGGCGGCTCGGCCCGGCGGCCCGGCCCGGCGGCTCGGCCCGGCGGCCCGGCCCGGCGGCTCGGCCCCGCGGCTCGCCCGGGCGGCCCGGTCCTGCAGCCCGGCGGCTCGGCCCAGTGGCCCGGCCCAGCGGCCCGGTCCGGTCCAGGTGACTGATGGTGTTGAACCAAAGCTCCAGCTACTGGATAAATGGTGGATAACAGAAAATACTTGATAGTTCCTCATTGTTTCCCTGGACGACTGTAAAAAGACAAACAGAACCAGAAAGTGATTCTTGTAATTAAATGTTAATTTATTCCCTGCTCACTTACTGCTTCTTGTTGTGTAACCACAGCCGCCGAGTAATTAAAAGATAACCTCATTTCCAAGGTCAATATTTTCCTACTTATTCTGAAATGGAAAAAAATGATCTGAACTAAGAGGAAGAGAAAGCCAAGGCTGCAGAGCTGCATGTTTTATTCATGGCTCTGTAGTCAAAGTAAATTTATCCTGCAGTAAACTCAGCATATGGCTTCTGATCAGTGATTTATTGATTAAGTTACTGTAAATACGAAGTTTGGATCAGAAGTTTTCATGAAGAAGTGAAGCAGGAAGCAGACATGATGTTCACATGTTTTTCACAACTAAACTGGATTCATAGATTTTAACGTGTTTCTGTTTCATCTGGGAAAAATAAATGTTGCTTTACAAACATCTTGATAAATTTACATGTTTTAGAGGCTTTTTAAACTGAGGTCAGAGGAGAGACTTCACTGAAATATTCAGTTACCTGATCCTGCAGAGAAACTAAGTTCAGTTTCTGGTTCCTCTGTGAGGAGCCAATCAGAGATCATCTTGTCTTTGTTTTGTCAGTCCGGGTCCGGTCCGCCGGGTCTCGGGTCCGCCGGGTCTCGGGTCCGCCGGGTCTCGGGTCCGCTGGGTCTCGGGTCCGCCGGGTCTCGGGTCCGGTCCGCCGGGTCTCGGGTCCGGTCCGCCGGGTCTCGGGTCCGCTGGGTCTCGGGTCCGGTCCGGTCTCTCACAGAATGACAGGCGAGGAGGAAGAGGATTTCTGATTGTCTCACTCGTCCTTCTGTCTGTCTGGATCAGACGGAATAACAGAATATGAGCAGCAAAAAGAGACTGAACATGTGAATCTGACCTTTGACTTTAAAAACCTTCATCATTATCATCATCACAGTGAGCTGCATTTCAGAAAAGTGAACTCTGGTTCAGTGTGAAAGCCAAGTGGACCAAAGCAGGAAGTGGACTACCAGCCCTGTTTGCTCCACTTTAACCCGACTCCGGTCCATTTGCCTAGAAATTCCAGTTCGGTGGGTGAGGCGTGAACTCTAACCGACCTCTGACCTCTGGTCCTCCAAACCTCAGTCTGGATTCAGTAGGAGTGAATTCTGGTTCAGTTTGAATGTGAACGCCAAGCGGACCAGAGACCGCTCCAGAAGCAGCAGGGCATTCTGGGTAAATCCAGCCAAAGCTAACATGCTAGCCTAGCGCTAGCAGCAGAAATGGCTCCTGGTCTTCAGCCAAAGACTAAAGAGAAATCCTCCAGCACTAAACTCTGACGCCTCCATCTTGTTCCATCCGGTGAAACAGGAAGTTGCTCTCAGCGTCTTCAGAGGTTTTAGTGTCGTTTCCTTCAGTGGTTGATGGTGCAGCGCCCCCACAGGCCAGGAGGGGAACAGGCTGTTTGGACTCAGAGCAGCAGCAGCTCATCAGTTGCTACTGGTTCCCTGGTTCTGCTTTGTTTCTTTCCACTGTCGCCACATTCTTGTCAGGAGGATTTGAAAGTTGATGCCGTTTCCCGGGTTCTGTAGATTAATACCTTTTTATGAACTAATTGGATTGTTTTCCAGTATAATGAGGATTAAATTAGTTTTAATTGAACTGCTTTGTTTCTCTGAGTTGCATCAACATTTATATTCCATCTGGGTTTAGTTTGGACTTTTGGGTTAAATTTTCTCGTATCGTTTCCAGAGTTCAGGTTTCTCCTCCTCCATTCTTTGTCATTGACCTTTGACCTGCTGCAGTCTGGTTGCAGTGCCATCACCGTCTCTGTTTTCTGCTTCATTTGTGAGGAGAAAAGCTCTCGTTCACCCACGCTCTCTGTGCCGTGTCTTTGTTTGCAGCTGAGAACCTGCCAAGTTCAACTGAGAGTTTATTATAATTCAACTGGGATTTTTTAATTCACACGTTGCCTGAGCTGCCGGCGAGAGAACAGACCATCTGCTCTGCAAGGCAGCCGGCGCCGCGCCGCGCAGAGCTATTATTACACACGCAGAAAGACACGGCTGCATGTCGCATCCAGGTTCACCCACACCGTGACGTCATCAACCCACTCTGTGACGTCATCAACCCACTCTGTGACGTCATCAACCCACACCGTGACGTCATCAACCCACTCTGTGACGTCATCAACCCACTCTGTGACGTCATCAGAGTTTAGCTGGAAAAACAGGCTCCATGCTGATTATTTAACTGCTGGCTCATGAAAAACTGGATGGATTTGATTTTTAAAATGTTATTTTCAAGTTCAAATGTTTTTTTTTTACTTGTCTTAATTTTTAAATTTTGTTTATTTTTTATATTTTCTCTTCCATCTTAAATTTCTTTAAATGTGTAATCTTTTTAAAAATTATTTAATTTCTTTAAAAAAATTCTTAAAATTTTTATTTTAAAAAGTAATTCATTTTAAGTTATCATGAGAATAACTGTATTAATTTCATTTTCTTTCATTTTAACTGTATGACCTTTTGCTTTCATTTTTCTATTAAGTTTTTCATTTTATTTATATCTTTAAAATTTTCCTTGAATAATTCAGACCTTATTATTATTGTCTTGGGAACAGTCTTCTCATCTACAGAACTAAAGTGCACAGAAACTGATGATCAGATAATCAATACCTGTGATCAGAAGTAAAGCTGCAGCCCAGCATGAACATTTCCCTGAAGCAGCCAGATGGAACCGTTTCCACGCATCGATGGACAGAAAGCTGGAATCCTCCTCAGAGCTTCTCAGAAATATTCATGTCCAATATTTCAGCAGCATGAGTCAGACTTTTGGAAAATAATTACAGCTGCCCCTGGGGGCCGGCGTCCCGCGGACCCCGCCCCCCAAATCAGGCTGCAGCACAAAATCACTTACAGAGACATTTCCACTGGGATGAACCTCATTCCAGACTCTCTCGGATAATAACTCTGCAATTATGGAGGCCGGTGGCGGCGATGGCGGCGGGCGGATAGAGCCGGGTCGGCTTCTGGCCCGGCGGCTTTCTTCTCTAATCAGCAGGACAGGATGGATTCCCAGAATGCACCTGGCCCCAGGTCACCGCCTCCGACTGCCATGGATCCGACTGAACTGGAGACGGAGAACGGGTCGTTATGACAGAGGTCACATGACCAGAACACCTGACTGGGACCATACGACCCAATATGTCCCAGTACAGAACCAGACGGAACCAAGCAGAACCAGACAGAACCAGGCAGGATCATTCAGATCTGCAGCTTCACAGGAGATTTGAAAAATACTAAAAGATTTTAATCAAAAATTGATCAAAACGTCTTTTAAAAATCATCACAGACATTAAAACTAAACTGTGCAGCTGTGATGATGATGATGATGATGATGATGCAAAAAACAAAATGAAACTCTTAATACTGCAAACCGGAAATGGAAGCAGATGGAAAATTAAGTAAATAAAAGCAATAATAATTATAAAACGCTGCAAACTGACTTGACAACACAGACGTCCTTCAGCCACCAGGGGGAGTCGATCACCAAACCGAATGGGTCCAGAACCTGAATAGACGGGATGACCTGAACAAATTACAGGAAGAAAGAAAAGACTTTTAAATTCAGGTCTTTCTCAACGCAAAGTCTTTAATAATATCCACCTTAATCTGAAGCTGTGCGTGATTTATGGGCGCGACTTCCGGCGCTAACCGGAACCGCCATTTGTTTACATGTTAGCAACTCGCTAACCGGCTTTCTACAGAAGTTTTAGGCTACAAAATACATGGGAACTCCAGCTGTCACAGTTTACATGTGGCAATATTGTTTTACCGCATTAACCTACAGCTAATGCAGGGAGTGACGGCGGCTTGAAGAAATGGCCGCAAATAACCCGCACTAGCATAGTGAGCTACCCGCACTAGCATAGTGAGCTACCCGCGCTAGCATAGTTAGCTACCCGTGCTAGCATAGTGAGCTACCCGCGCTAGCATAGTTAGCTACCCGTGCTAGCATAGTGAGCTACCTGCACTAGCATAGTGAGCTACCCGCACTAGCATAGTTAGCTACCCGTGCTAGCATAGTGAGCTACCTGCACTAGCATAGTTAGCTGCTTCACCCACTCAGTGCTTCGATGCAGATGCTGTTTTCTTCCGTCAGGTTTCTGTCCAACAATAAAGTATTTTGGGTTTCGTGTTTCAGCCAAATTCTTTTAGTTTGCTCATCTGTCGGTGAAACTTCAGCTTTTGTTTTGGGAACTTGTTCCAGACGCACCTGCTGCTGCCACCAACTGGACCTGGTCTGATTATTGGAGAACAGTTACCTGAGGTCCAGTTCCCGTCCTGATTCAACAGAACCAGCAGGGTTCTGGTGGAGTTCATTCATTCTGTCTCTGAGATCCACCAGGTCCATTTACCAGCTCCAGAACCCCTCAGGGAAAATTACCTTGAGAAATAATGAGATTTAGTTTTATAAAAACGGGCTTTAATGAAAGATGATCAAACGTTAGAAGCCATGAATGTCGTCCAAATGGATCAGAACCAGAGTTACATCCAGCGCCGAGACACTGAGCTCCTTCTGGACAGAACCAGCCTCAACTGCTCCCCCTAAAGGCCAGTGAATCAGGCTCAGTCAGTCACACAGAAACATGGTTATGTAAGCTGCAGCATGTGTGCGTGAGCAGATAGAGACTAAAACTTACAACCCACAACAGTTTCATCAAGTTTGTTCCAGATCTGAGGAGCAAAATGCGGCTCCAACTTGTCTGGTTCTGGTTCTGGTTCTGGGAACTCAGACCTGCTGAGTCCACATTAGTTCTCAGATGTTCAGTGATTGAGTCCAGAACCGTCTGAGTCCAACGGGTCGCCGAGCGTCGGAGCAGAGGAGAAAAACTCAGACAGGAACTATAAATCAGGAACAATAAGTTCTGTCCTGCAGTCCGATCCCGACCGGACCCGATTGGACCTGCTGGACCTCTGCTGAGCCTAACTCAGTCTCTCACTGGGAGCTGCAGAATGCGATGCAGGGATCATATTAATCAGAACCGGAGGAACTGGACTCCTGTGTGACTCAGAACCGCCCCGCTTCGATTTCTGCTCTTCCTCTGATGTTTGTTATTCTGCTCTTCATCCCAGAAATCGACAGCAGGAAGTTCTGCCAGAGGACACGCAGTCAGTCCAGCTTCCTGCCAGAACCACGGCGAGGCACAGCGACCCGAACAGGACCGGCACAGCGACCCGAACAGGACCGGCAGAGCGACCCGAACAGAACCGGCAGAGCGACCCGAACAGGACCGGCAGAGCGACCCGAACAGAACCGGCAGGACACTGGCAGTGAGTGGTCCGAGCGCCAGTCCAGTCCAGTCCGGTCCGGTCCGGTCCGGTCCGGTCCAGTCTGGTCCGCCTAAAGCAGGTCAAACAGCCAAAGAGTTTGAATCCGCCTGATGGGTCTCCAGTCCTGCATGTACCATGACCTGGACGGGACCAGATTCGGATCAGAACCATCAGCAGGTTCTGAAGGGTCAGAGTAGAAGCTTCTCTGTTGTGTTTTCTAAGATCCATTTTACACAAAGTAAAATTTAACTTTTAAATTTTACCTCCTGATTTTGGGCCTCTGTCTCTTTAAGAAACTCCTGCCTTTTGTTCCCAACATGGCTCCTCTATTGACCCTTTAAAGTTTTTACCAGCGTTGCTCTGAGCAGCAGCTCCTTTAATGTTTGCTAATTACTGCTAGCTAGTCTGAAGGAGCTCCTCACACTCACTAGTCACAGAGTCTAAACTCTGAGGAGGAGCTGCGCCTCGGAGGCGGGGCTAAGGCCGCCCAGGTGGCGAGTGCAGCTGAATGGTTGCCATGGAGACTAAAGGCTTATCAAACATGCAGAATCAAAGCAGGTCTGCTTCTGCAGAGGGTGGTACCGTCCCTTTAAGAAGCCCTGACAGGAAGCGGCGCCTGCTGACGGATGGGAAGAGGAGATGACATCAGGCTGCTGTGGATGTTCCCAGCAGAGCACTTTGGGTCGGTTCTGGTCAGGTTCTGGTTCTGGATGACGTGCTCTGCTTCCAGGCGTCTCTCTCATCTTCACCTCACGTCTCAAACCGAAACCTGGAAACTTCTGCAGAATTCAGAGGAACCAGAACCGCTGAGAAAAAGTTACAGCCAGAAAATAACAGCAATAATTTCATATCCGCCGTGTGAAACTCGGTCATTTATAAAGGTCAGTTTCAAACTAAATATTTATTCTGCAAGCAGGATATTTAGTTTGAATTTAATATTTACTTTGGAGTGAAATATGGAGCTTTTAGCAATAAATATTTACATACCAAACTAAACATTTAGCTGGCAATCCAAAAATATTTAGTTTGATGCTAAAAACAATAGTATGTAAACTAAATAGTAACTCCGTAGTTAATATTTAGTTTGAAGATAAATATTTAGCTAAATACATAGTTAGCTTGCAAGCTAAATATTTAAGTTCTTCGATAAAATTTAGCTTTCTAACTGAAATATTTAGTTTGAAACTGCGGCATTGAAAAGTGAATGAAGAACATGATGAAAATATGAATCCTAATTTCTCTTATGATTTGCTAAATGGGTCAAATAACTGCTGGGAATGTTTTACTGGAACGTCCCTCTGCTGTGTTCCTGTCTCTCAGCAGGGGGTGGGATCCTCTCCTCCTCAATGTCACTCTGCGCCTCGCTGCTGCCAACAGATCGATGGTGAGAAACAGATCTGAGATGAAATTAGAATCGAGTAGCGGCGTTTCATCCCGACGTCCGCAGAGGAGAAAAGGAAGGAGGGATGGAGAGGAGACGGCCGGATCGATGTCTGCATGAATTACAGAGGCGGCCAAGCAGAACCAAGCAGAACCACAGCAGAACCACAGCAGAACCATAGCAGAACCAGAGCAGAACCAAGCAGAACCACAGCAGAACCACAGCAGAACCAGAGCAGAACCAAGCAGAACCAGAGCAGAACCAGAGCAGAACCATAGCAGAACCAGAGCAGAACCACAGCAGAACCAGAGCAGAACCACAGCAGAATCACAGCAGAACCAGAGCAGAACCACAGCAGAACCATAGCAGAACCACAGCAGAACCACAGCAGAACCACAGCAGAACCAGAGCAGAACCACAGCAGAACCAGAGCAGAACCACAGCAGAATCACAGCAGAACCAGAGCAGAACCAGAGCAGAACCACAGCAGAACCAGAGCAGAACCAGAGCAGAACCACAGCAGAACCAGAGCAGAACCACAGCAGAACCAGAGCAGAACCAGAGCAGAACCACAGCAGAACCAGAGCAGAACCATAGCAGAACCAGAGCAGAACCAGAGCAGAACCAGAGCAGAACCAGAGCAGAACCAGAGCAGAACCAGAGCAGAACCAAGCGGAACCAGAGCGGAACCAGAGCAGAACACAGCAGAACCAGAGCAGAACCAAGCAGAACCAGAGCAGAACCAAGCAGAACCAGAGCAGAACCATAGCAGAACCAGAGCAGAACCACAGCAGAACCACAGCAGAACCAGAGCAGAACCACAGCAGAACCACAGCGAACCAGAGCGAACCAAGCGGTCTGCCCGGGTTCACCGGACTGCAGAGAGCCTCCAAAGAGAAAACTCATTTCTGTAGAGAGCCTGAAAAATCTGAGCAACCAATCAGAGGACAGCAATCAGAAAACAATAGTTTTAAGGTTAAAGTCATAATTTTCTGGGGCTTGCTGTGGTGGCGCAGGGGTCAGCACGCCCCACGTTTGGAGGCCTCAGTCCTCGATGCGGACGTCGCGGGTTCGAGTCCCGGCGACCTTTGCCGCATGTCTTCCTCCTCTTTCCTGTCTGCCAACTGTAAAATATACGAACCACTAGCTCCGCAAAAACTCTTTGGAGAAAAAAAAAAAGTCATAATTTTCTCTGATCACATTAAAAATAAAAACTTCTTATCAGCAAAATGATAAAACATCTGAGATATGAAGGAAACGTGCAGAAATCCTGCAGCCATTATGCAGTTATACTTCAAACCTTCAGGAGATTCAGTTTAACTTCAGTTTCAACCAAAAATTAAATGTGATTATAAAAATATTGGCAGAATCAACCTTATTTCAAATAATCCTATAAAATTAAAAACAAAATTATCAAAATATTCTCAACAGGCGACGTCAGTGTCTTTAACTACATAAACTGATTTATACATCAGTTTATGTATAAACTGATTCTGTTGTTTCAACAACAGAAAACAACTTATTTCAACATTTTTACGATCCAATTTTAAAAAATGATTTAAAAATCTATAAATTATCATAAAAGTAACAAAATATTTTCTGTTACAAGGTGAAATTTTTCATACTTTATCTTGTCTCCAGATCCAGTAAAGTTTTAATGTTTTAATGTTTTAATGTTTTAATGTTTAATGTTTTAATGTTTACTCTCTTCATCGATTGCTGAGCGAAAATCTGTAATTTTTACATTTTTGATCTTTTGGAGCTGAAAGCATGAAGCCGACAAGAAGTGAAGAAAAGTTTTACTTTATTATTTTAACACAGAAAACTCGTCTCATGTCAGTTTGTTCACACTTTAGGGTTAATCAATCAGACTGATTATTGGTTTCTGATCAGATTTAAAACAACAAATATGTATTAGCCGGTTTATGAATTTATAATTTGCAGACAAATCAATCAAGACTTCTAGTTTTTACTCAAATTCAATGTGCATTGAAAGTTTTATTCAGTTTTAGTTTCATTTAGTTCAAAATCTGAACTAATTATGAATCAGCTGAACTTTGTACTGAACTTGAGTGCAGCAGAAAATTTAACTTTTCATATTTTTATGCCATAAATGATCAACAGATCGTTAAAGGAAAGATGTTGTTTTTGACTTTTAGGCTGCAAAATGTTCATTTGAAAAGGATTTGAATTGTTTGTATGTATTTAATAAATCTGAAGATATTCAGTGAAACTCCTCATCCTCCTCCTCATCCTCCTCCTCATCCTCCTGCTCTTCCTCCCTGAATCTCCCTGCATGGAGCAACACCTTCCTGTCTGCTCAGCTGTTAGCTCCTATTAGCCAAACCGTTCCCTAAATGTCCTGTAGATGTTAATATCGGCCTCACACACACACACACACACAGCGCTGCAGTCTGACTCCAGGCTCATCTTGATGAGCATGCAGAGCTCGTCTTCATGCTCTGATCCCAGCTGTGAGACATCAGAGCGTTGCATGAATAAACCAATAAACAACATGGAGGAGAACGAACGGAGCGAGGGATGACAGGGAGGAAGAGGAGAGATGAAGCAGTAACTGTTAGAGACGTTGAAGACTCCTGACATCGCTCGTCTGCGCTGCTTTTCAGGGTCCAGACAGCTGGACAGACTGCTTATACAGCAATACCCTTCCTCACTGACACACACACACACACACACACACACAAAAACCACACAACCACACACACACCACACACACACGCCTACACACACACACACGCACACACCTACACACACACACACGCACACATACACATACACTTTAAAGCACCTCTCTACTTCCAGCTTGTCTGCTCCATTGTTTTCTCGTCCTCCGCCTGCTGTCTCTCCCGTCTCTGCGTCTCCCTGCTGTTTTCATTTCTCCTCCTTCATCGTTGCTCATCCTCTTCCTCCTCTTCCTCCTCTTCCTCCTCTCATTCTGCTGAAACATCAGGCCCGGTGCGCCGCCTGCCGATTTCAGATACATGAAATCCATTTGAACTTAAAGTGTCTTGTTGTCCCAGTGGAGTCCCACCAGGCTCAATACTTGGACTGATTTTATTTAGCCTACGTCTTAAAGGGGCGGTATCATGTTTTCCAGCACATAAAGCAATCCAGTAACAATGTTACCTTCAGCAAAAAATACAAACGATATAATTCAACACCTTAAAATTGGGCCTCTGTCTCTTTAAGAAGCTCCTGCTCTTTATGAAGCTCCGCCTCCATGAAGTCGTCCCAAAATGGCTCCTCTGTTAACTAATGTTTTTACCAGCGTCGCTCTGAGCAGCAGCTCTTGTAATGAGCTCAGCTGGTTGCTAATTGCTGCTGGCTAGTCTGCAGGAGCTGAGAGGGGGGGGGAACTGCACCTCGGAGGCGGGGCTAGGCCCACCCAGACGATCTGCAGCTGAATGGTTGCCATGGAGATTAAAGGGTTTCTGAAAGATGAAAAACACTAAAGAGAAAAACATTTAACATAATGGAAAAAAACAACTTTTCTTCAAAGGAATCAGCTCGTAATTTATTAAACATTTTTACAGAAAGTGATTTAAATTCCATTCTTTTAACTGAAAGTAAATTGTTCCGTTGAGTCCAAAGGACTCCAACAGCAAACATGGAGGATTATCTTTAGGCTGCGGATTTACAGCCAAAGGAAAATCAATCCTGAGGCCATTTATTTATTCCCATCAGCAAGAGGTGGGAATTCTGATGAGCAGCTTCCACATCATTCATTCATTCATTCATTCATTCATTCATTCATTCATTCATTCATTCATTCATATGCCAGACTAAGTGCAGATGTGATCCACTGCTGAGCAAGTGAAGGATCCGGTTGATCCATTTCAGATCAGTTTTGGTGTTTCCATCAGGTGAAACCGCGCTGCTGAGCCGCGTGGGAAGGATTTGCCCCGGCAGACAGACAACCAGGCAGACAGACAACCAGGCAGACAGACAACCAGGCAGACAGACAACCAGGCGGTTCAGGTTTTAATATCGGAGTTCAGCGTCTGGAAGCGGATCGACAGGAAGAGGCAGCGGGACGATTTGGAGTAAATGAGACGCGGCGCTGAAAGCTTCAGTCCTCCATGCTGCTGCTGGCGACGGCGGCGCCTGCTTCCTGCGTGTGACGGCACGCCGCATTTACTTTATCTAGCGCCGGTTAGCGAACGCAGCACGGCGCCGTTAGTCTCTATGCATTTAAATATTGATGCAACTCGACATCAAGACTCCAGCTGGTCCGGACCTCTCCTGTCTGAATAGAACCGACCAGAACCGACCAGAACTCACAATAATTCCAATTCATTTTCATTTGTGACTCTTTGCCTTCATAATCGTTCCTGCACTTCACTAAACCCTCAGAGGAGTCATGACTTCCCACTAGCTGCAGAGGCGACTGGGAAATTAAACTGGGGAAGATTCTTTTGATACTGGTTTGAGGACGGAGGCGACGCTGCGGTCGGAGCGCAGGCCGATAAATCACCTCCACCCGATAAATCACCTCCACCCGATAAATCACCTCCACCCGATAAATCACCTCCACCCGTCACTCAAACATTGACCCAGATCAGTTTCTGTCAATACAAACTGATGAAACTGATCAATCAATCAGTCTGTCTGGTTCACCATCCAGAAATTCACTGACTCAGCAGAAACACTTCAGAATAAAATGATTCAAGTAAAAGTTCAAAGTTCAAAATACTCAGACAAGTTTTTGCTTTTTGTCCCAAAACGTCACTCAGCTGATAGTTACTGTGGACCTCAGGCACTGAGCAACCGGTCTGCTGTGGGACCGCTCCCACAGGTCAGAGGTCAGCTAGAGGTCAGTCAGAGGTCAGCTAGAGGTCAGTCAGAGGTCAGCTAGAGGTCAGTCAGAGGTCAGTCTGGACCTTCTTGTGTGGGTTCGGTTTCTGTTCTTTGGATCCATCCCGGCGTCGAGTTCAGACGACCTGATCGTGTTCCAGCGGTAAAACGACGGGAGTCTTTCCCAGAAAGAGGTCAGGCTGATGAACGACCTGCGGCGACCTGACGATAAATCACCTGCTGCCATCAGGAAGCAACGCGGGTCACAGACACGCTGCTGCAAGGAGCAGGTGGTTGCCATGGAGACCAGTTCACTATTCGCTGCAGATTCTTCACCTTCTGTTTGTTCCTCCTCTGGATTACAGATTCTCCTGATTACTGTTTTTAATCCTGCAGCTGGATCACACCTCAGAGGTCAAAGGTCGCCTGTGAGCCTGTCCTGGTTGAACAGCTTACCGGAGGGTTCTGGTTCTGGATTAGAAACTACGCAGGCGGGCTGCGGCAGGCAGCAGGTGGGCTGCGGCAGGCGGCCGGGCTGCGGCAGGCAGCAGGCAGGCTGCAGCAGGCAGGCTGCGGCAGGCGGGCTGCGGCAGGCAGCAGGCGGGCTGCGGCAGGCGGGCTGCGGCAGGCGGGCTGCGGCAGGCGGGCTGCGGCAGGCGGGCTGCCGGGTCGGTTGTGAAGCTGCTTCTGGTTTCCAGACTCTGCAGACGGCTTATGGACGCTCGTTAAAAATACGCTGATTGGTCTCTTTATTTTGAGGTCATTTATTCAGAGTGGTGGAAACAAAGCGTCTGAACTGCGCCGACCTTTCTGCAGTTGGCTCGTCTCAACAGGAAGTTACACTTTCAAAGTAAAATCCAGACTCTCCCAATAAACAACCTCACACAGAACAACAAGAAATTAAAGACCAAATAATAATTCAACTCTAATCTAATCTGGACAAACTTCCATAAAACTGAAAAGCTGCTGAAACGCTGAGTTCCTTTAAACCGAGGCTGAAACGGAAGCGTGCGACCGTCTGAAGGTGAAGCAGGTGATGATGATGATGAGGTCACGGCCGTGATGAAGGCTCCTCCTCCTCCTCCTCCTCCTCCTCTCTTCGTCTCCCAGACAGTCGTTCATCTTCCTGCGTTCGCCGACGTTCTCATTTCTTCCCTCCTGACACGGCCTTTTACCGCAGATCCAATTCCAGCGTTTTAATTCAGACCAAATCACATTACGGCGCCGCCGCTACAGGCCGCCGCCGCCGCCGCGGCGTGACGGCTGGATTAGACGAGCCCTCGACCCGCTCTTCATCTCATTGTCCTTCCTTTCTGTCGGTTGGAACCGAAGATTCATTGATTAGGTTTTGCTTCAATCAGGCTT
This sequence comes from Poeciliopsis turneri, assembly GCA_922788865.1. Taxonomy (NCBI): domain Eukaryota; kingdom Metazoa; phylum Chordata; class Actinopteri; order Cyprinodontiformes; family Poeciliidae; genus Poeciliopsis; species Poeciliopsis turneri. Next base: position 870,190 of record CAKLNU010000860.1, read on the forward strand.
GTTTTTCTCTCTGCTTCTCGGTTTTCTTCCTGGAAGCTCGGAAAATAAATTCATTTCAATAAATCTGCTGCTGAACCAGATCTGACTGCCTGCATCCAGGTCCAGAAATATAATATCTACTTCCTGTTTGATCAGTGTACCCATGGCAACCAGCATCATGGGTGGCTACTGGGACGGCGAGCAAAACCAGTCCGATGTTACTTATTCAGTGCAGATTATTTCATAACTCTGATTTAATCTGTGATAATCTCTGTTTTGTTCTTATTGTCATCTGCAGATTCAGATCAACACAGCGCTGCCCTGCAGCACCAACAGCAGCAGCACCAAGAGCAGCAACTGTTTCATATTCATGAAAGACTGAAACAACTCTATCATTACCAAACTACCAGAGTTTTCTCTCTGACTGCAACTTCCCAGTTACAAGCAATATTTTTGCACCAAATGTTCTTCCATACAGGAGCAGCTGACAGTGTGAGGAGAAGGAAGGAGAAACTACAGGATGGAAAACCTGAAAAGAAAAGATTTCCTGGAATTGAAAATACAGGAATAAATCTTAACAAGTCAAAACTTTACCAAGATGAAATGTTTTAAGATAATTTGTGTGAATATTTTACACCGTTTCTGATTTGCTTGAGCAAAACTCTAAATAAGAGACAAAATATGAAAAATAGTGATGAATCAATAAGACACTGCAGTGAAACGCTGCCCTCTATGGGTCAGCAGCGTAACTACATGTTCCCAGACAGCTTCAGATGGACCTGACTACTTCCTGGTTTGGATGGTTTTCCTGTCTAAATGCTCAGTTTTTCCAGGAAGTAAAACTGTTTGGCTGTCATCCTCTTCCTCAGCTGCTTTAACTCGACACTCTGAATGCTTGAATCTCTGCTGCCAGGATAAAACTGTTCTGATTTTGGATCCTGAGCAGCAGATCCAGACCTTCGTCTTTTTGCTTCTGTGCAGGAAGTGGCTCCTGCCGTCAGACCTACCGAGGCGCCTCACACAGGATTTCCATGCGATCCCTGCTCCGCTTCATGATGATGCATGAACTGAAGTTTCTGTGCGAGTCGCTCTGAGGAGCGATGGGACTCAATGAAGCACAAAATGATTCCTACAAACTTTTCCCTCCCGGCTGCAGCGTTTATAAATCAGGCGACTGAAGCTCTGCAGGGGGAAGGAAATAAATGTGTTGCTTTGTTATCCGTCAGATCTGTCATTTATCATCATGTTGCTGCTGCAGAGATGAGCTGAACGCTACCTGGACTCCTGCGTGGGTCCCGAATCCATCACAGCGACTCAGAGATGAGTTACTGCAGCAACAGATCTGTTCACAGCATCAGCTTCATCCCAGCAAGGAGCATCAAGCTCTCTAGAACAGAGAACATCCAGATGTTCCTGAGGTGGAACCAGAAGCAGCGCCGGTCTGTGGGAAGAAATCAGAACCACAAGAAAGAAACGAAACTTCTAACAACGAAACATGACGAGTTTAAACAGCGATCCGGATGCAAAGAGAAAAGAACCAGATGAACAAATCAGATCATCACAGGTGGAGAAATGAAGCTGATGAGCAGAGGACACACCGCAAAGACACAAAGCAATGCTTTCTAGTGAAAATGTCTTAATACAGTAACACCATGGAGAAAATGTCAAGTTTAAATGAAATAATCTGCAATGAAAACAGAAGGTTTTTCATTCATATTAAGGAATTACTGACTCCAAATGAGCTCATATTTCTTTCTGAGAAGTAATTAGTTTTCTCTTATTTCAACTGCATTAAGATATTTACACCTGAGACCAATAATCTTATTATTTTTGTTTTTGCAGTGTGAAGGAAGAGATGAAACACCTGAAACCAAACTTAGAAATCTAAGCAATCATCCAAGATAATAAATGAATAAAAGTAAAGGAGCAAAACACAAACATGGCAACTGCAAAGCCATGATAAACAGAAAACATCTAATAAAACATAAGAACCCACCAGACAGCAGCAAATCTTCCCTTTGCATTATGTTACTGTAATACTTTGGCTTTTATCTTCCAATAAAACATAGAAATGAGAAGCTAGAGCAGCAAAAAGCATTTAGTTTGTCTCTAATAGAATCCTCCTGCTGACACCAAACTGCAGATATTGTTTTTATTTCAATATCCTTTGATAAATTATTAAAGTTATTTATTGTTTCTCTGGTGTTTTGAGTCGGAACCTTTAAGAAATGTAACTGAACCTGAGTGACCTGCTCCGCTCCGGGTTCAGACTCCGACTGAATCATTTTTCTCCTGGAGAGCAGCAACAACCTCCTGAACTCCTGAACAAAACCTTCAACAATCAAACATTTTCTCTGCGTCTGCATTCACACAAACAGTCAAAGTGTTTTTCATCCTTCAGAAACCAGACAGTCTCTTTGTTCACAATCTAGATTCTGAAAAGTTTACAGATCTTCATCAAACTGTTAGCCTGCATTAATCCACTCGGTTTTAATCTCCCTCCCCAGACAGTTGGGTTTTCTCCCATTCACTTGGATTTTCTACTGAACAGAAGGAGAAGATGTGGTGGATGATGTTCCTTTTCTGCTGTTTTGGGTTCGTCCGTCTGTGACGGCAGCAGAGGAAGTGAAGGAAACTGTTCAGTCGGTTATTTACAGACATCACTGCAAAATATGACCAAGAAGTTTTGTCCAGAAATCTCAGCTTGAAAACAGACAATCTGACTCAACAGTAACTCTTAGTAAGATGTAGGGTTACAATAGTTCAACTGGCAGATTATCTTAAAACATTTTTTATTTTTCTGCCAATGGAACTAGAACTTTTTCATCAATATGAAGGAATTATTTACATTTTGCTAAAAAGTTACTTTTAATCTAGTTTGTCTTATTTCAGCATTTGCACAAGAAACTGAACCAAAACTGCTTGGAAACATTTTGTATTTCTGCAGTGCATTTCCAGTTATTGCCATAGGGTTGAACTGGTTCATTTCATAATCAAATGTTAGCGATTGGCTAAAATTTAAAAGGTCAACAGCCTCCAGGAAGCCCTCGTTCCTGAGTCCGGAGGCTGAAGTGCAGGACGTCGTCTCTCTGTCCTTTTCTGGGACAAAACCGACTTCAAGCTCTTGGCCGGTGGAAACAGGACGGCAGCATCTTCCTCCACAGCTCCAGGCGTTTCCTCAGCTGCGACGCGTCTGCAGACGTTTGGCTCAGCCTCCAGTCTGCTGAGTTTCTGCCGCGGCTGCAGGAGGTTCAGCAGTTCGTATTTCACGCTGCTCCTCTGCCCATTAGCTTCAATCACGGCGTTAATAATGGAACAGGTGCTTTGCTTTTGTTACCAATTTGTCTTATTTGCCATTCAGCCACTTATGGCTCTTCCTCTGAACTCATATTGGCCTGGTGGGCATTAATATTGGATGAAGTGGGAGCATAATAACCTGAGCTCCTCTGACTGGAGGCGCGCCGCTCCCCATGCCTCGCTCTGGACTCTCTGGACTCTCAGGAATATTAATTAGTGCCACAGCATTATGAGTATTATATTGAATCACAGGAAGCAGCTTCTGGTGCGACCTGATGGGGACGACACATCTCCATCCATGTGTTTACTTTGAAACATCAGTAAAAACCTCCTTCCTGTTCCTCCCTCCAGCTCTGTTCGCAGGTGGTCTGGACCCAGAACCCGCCTGGTTCCAGCCACCTGAACCCGGCCGAGGCTTTATGAAAAGGTCTTTATGCTGCTGGAGGCTGAACCCGCCTCGCTGCGCGGGGATCCGTTAAAACGTGGCGATCAGGGAGCAGATGGAGCACTGGACCGACAGACGGACGGCGTTTCCTGCTGACCATCAGCAGAGGCTGAAGACGACCATCGGTCCGACCGTTTCTGGGTTCTGAAAACTCCAGCTGGTTCTGGGATGTTAAACCAAACCGTCTACCAGCAGCTCCAGTGGAACCAAAACAGAGGAGAGGAGTTTCAGGCCTCATCCAAACGCAACTAAAGCAACAAGGAAACCTCGGCTGAATTCTCCTCTTCACCGTTTGGACCATAGAAACCAGAGATTTGGAGCTAAACGCGTCTCAGTCTGCAGGAAATATTGCGCCGCTGACGTCACAGTGATGCTGCTTTCAGCAGCGGAGGCAAGATGGCCGCCATCATCAGCTGCTGCTCTTTATGTTTCTTCAGACACTTTTTACTGGATGGTCAAAGGAGAAAGATCAGCTGTTCCCTCCCCAACATGGCGGCTCAATCTGCGTCCACATGCTGGCTTCAACACGACTCCCAGTTTGGATTTATTGACTTTGTCCTCAGCGTGGCTTTTAAACGCCTCCATGTCACACTGATGAATCTCCTGGAGCCATTTTTCATTCCTAACAGGAAGTGCAGGTTGTTCTGAAGGATTCTGATTGGCTGACAGGTTTTAGCTGTCCCCACACTGCCCCCTGTGGGTTAGGCATGTTTATGACAACAATCAGTGGCGAAATTCAGCAGGTTTTTGGGGATAAACACTTTTCTTAAACCGGTCAGGTGGAAGACATGATTTCATAGAAACAAATATCAGGAAGGAAGTCAGAGTGGAAGTGAATGTTGAGATAAATCCCAGACCAGGACGGAGTCGGAGAGGAGGAGTCCTCAGGTGATTGTTTCTGTGCTCAGGTGAGCTGGGCAGCCGCTCTGACCTGCAGGTTTGGTCAGACAGACAGACGGACTCCAGATGTGACTCTGATTTTCTCCGCTGTTCATGCGAAGGAAGCGTTTTCCCTCTGAGGCCGTTCGTCACGTTGCAGGCGGTTCTGTCTGGTTCTGTCTGGTTCTGTTGGGTCTCTGCTGAGCATTCCTCGTCTCTCCGACAGTTAATGAGACTTTTGATGCTTTTTGTGTTTCTCCAGTTTTGACATGAAGATTTTTTTCTGCACAGAGAAACTCTCTGCAGAGAACAGTTTGCCACAGATCACATCTGTTGTTTACTCGCTCACATTAGAGGAAGAAAGGAGAAGCTGTGTTATTGTGAACGTTCGCTCCCTCCCACATGCTGTCACGCGTCTGAAAGGACACTTCACACGTCTCCTCTGACTCACAGCTTAAACTCTGAACGCTCTGTTCCTGTTTAGCTTCGCATCACAACACTGGCGGAAAATCCACTGAAATGATGAACTGTGAGCTTCCAGCTCTGTGGAGGCCAACAGCTGGAACATCCTGCAAAAGTCTGAAAACATCTTCACTTTAAAATATACAAGATGACCTGATACATTAATAATTATACGTAATTAATAGCATGACAAATTAAAATGAGCTCAATAATTTCCATTCTGATTATATTTTAAAAGGTGATTTTGTTTGCAGAAACATCATAATGTGTTTTATTTTAAACATCAGTAAAAACCTCCTTCCTGTTCCTCCCTCCAGCTCTGTTCGCAGGTGGTCTGGACCCAGAACCCGCCTGGTTCCAGCCACCTGAACCCGGTTTTAGGTTTTAAGATTTATAGTTATTGGTTGTTCTTTTATTTTGGTTATTTAAAATATCTTCCAGTTCCAGTGTGAAATTTACTAAACTTTACTGATCTCAGAGAAAGAAAAATGATAAAAATACAACATTTTGTGTGTTTTATAGTACAGAGCGACTCATGTTTGGAGGCTTGAGTCATCGTCGCGGGTTCGATTCCCAGACCCAACAATATTTGCCGCCTTGCATCTTCCTGTCCATGTAAGGGAGACTAGAGCCCACAAAAACCCCTGGAGGGGAAAAAATACAAGACTTTTAATGATACTTGCACCTTTTTCAAGTGTTATAATCTCTATAATACCTGAACATGATCTCAAAACAGAAATATTTATCATTTATGACAAAGATCTAACAGTTTTAAGTGACTAACTAGAGCCTGCAGACCTGATGGGAGGTTTTCCTCCGTCTCCTCAATCAGCTGAATGTCTTCGTTTAGAAACAGTCCTGGAGGCAGTGGGACAAATCATCTCCTCAGGAAACTTCCAGGAAACTTCCAGCATCAGGAGGAAGTTTCTGAATAGCCACAGAGTAATGAGACGTTTTGCTGACGCCTGCAGAATTTTACTTTCTAATTAATAATGAAAGCCTCCACCATCCACTTTCCTCTGACACAGGAACTGTTTTTAATTCCTGCTCCGAGCGTCTGCAGCTCCCATGAGATCGCTCATCCAGCAATCCGTCCAGGAAAAGGTCAGCAGGAGTTCAGCAGATCCGGTTTGTCTCCGGGAATTCTCCGGGGAACAAGCGGAAAAGTCACCGAGGCTCGTCAGTAAAACTCCCTCAGCTCGTAATTTATGGCCTCCTTATGCTTGTTCTGCAACCTGCAAACCTCACAAAACACACAAAACATTCAGAGCTGAAAAAACTCAACAAAAACACAGAAAATATGCAAGAAGTGCAGAAACTTATAGAACTTTAAAAAATGCATGTCAGCTTCATATTGTTAGGAACTGAAGTTGGCTTTTGATTGCAGTTTCCCATAAAAGGTCAAAGGGCAAATCTGCCTAATTTTTCACTTTGAGCATTTTTAATCTAAAATCTTATAGTAGGTCAGGGGCCCTATAGTCGGTTGTGGGCCCATGGAAGGGGGGACCCATGTCTCCTCTTCGGGCTGAACCCGGCTGGGCTCCATGGGTTCAAACCCGGCCATCAGGCGCTCGCCAACGTGCCCCACCTCCAGGCCTGGCTCCTGAGTGTTGCCCCGGTGCCGGGCGAGGGAACACGGAATCCAAAGTACTTGCTCATCATTGGGGTGTTTGGGCTTCGTGTGGTCCCTGTCTGCCTTGGGTCGAGCCCAAGGCAGACAGGCGAGCGCCTGATGGCCGGGTTTGAACCCATGGAGCCCAGCCGGGTTCAGCCCGAAGAGGAGACATGGGTCCCCCCCTTCCATGGGCCCACAACCCGTGAGAGGGGCCAAAGGGTCGGGTGCAGTGTGAGATGGGTGGTGGCCGAGGGAGGAGGTCCTGGCGGTCCGATCCTCGGTTGCAGAAACTGGCTCTTGGGATGTGGAAGGTCACCTCTCTGGTGGGGAAGGAGCTGGTGTGTGAGGCTGAGAGGTTCCAGCTAGAAATAGTCGGTCTCACCTCGACACATGGCTCTGGTTCTGGAACCAGTCTCCTTGAGAGGGGCTGGACGTACTTCCACTCTGGAGTTGCCCGCGGTGAGAGGCGTCGAGCAGGGGTGGGCAAACTTGTTGATCCCCATCTCGGCGCCTGTACGTTGGGGTTCACCCCGGTGAACGAGAGGGTAGCCTCTCTCTGCCTCCGGGTGGGGGGACGGGTTCTGACTGTTGTTTGTGCTTACGGGCCTAACAACAGTTACCCACCCTTCCTGGCATCCTTAGAGGGGGTACTGGAGAGTGCCCCTCCTGGGGACTCCCTCGTTCTGCTGGGGGATTTCAAGGCTCACATGGACAATGACAGTGAGACCTGGAGGAACTGGTTGGAAGGAACTGCCCCTCGATCTAAACTCTAGTGGTGTTCTGTTGCTGGACTTCTGTGCTCGTCACACACAGATTGTCCATAACGAACACCATGTTCAGGCATAAGGGTGTCCATATGTGCACTTGGCACCAGGACACCATAGGCTGCAGTTCGATGATCGACTTTGCCATCGTTTCATCGGATCTGCGGCCGTATTTCTTGGACACTCGGGTGAAGAGAGGTGAGTTGTCCACCGACCACTACCTGGTGGTGAGTTGGCTCCGGTGGTGGGGGAGGATGCCGGTCAGACCTGGCAGGCCCAAACCTGCTGTGAGGGTCTGCTGGGATCATCTGGCGGAGTCCCCTGTGAGACGGAGCTTTAACTCCCATCTCTGGCAGAGCTTCAAACACGTCCCGGGGGAGGCCGGGGACATTGAGTCTGAGTGGACCATGTTCTGTTCCTCCATTGTCAAGGCGGCCTATCGGAGCCTTGGCCACAAGGTTATCAGAGCCTGTTGCAGCGGCGACCCCTGAACCCGTTGGTGGACACCTTCGGTGAGGGATTCTGTCAGGCTGGCCCTTTGATTCGGGCTGTCAGAGTCTGGTCTGCATTGCCAGCAATAAGTTGGGCTCGTTTCTGGTGAGAGTTGGACTCTGCCAGGGCTGCCCTTTGTCACCGATTCTGTTCATTACTTTCATGGACAGAATCTGTAGAGCAGCCTAGGTGATGAGAGGATCTGATTTGGTGACCTCAGGATCCATCTCTGCTTTTTGCGGATGATGTGATCCTGTTGGCTCCATCAGGTCGTGACCTGCAGCTCTCGCTGAAGCGGTTCGCAGCCGAGTGTGAAGCGGTCGGGATGAGGATCAGTGCCTCCAAGTCCGACGCCATGGTCTTGAGGAAAAGGGTAGAGAGCCTCTCCGGGTCGAGGGGGGGTATCCTGCCCCAAGTGGAGGAGTTCAAGTATTGCAGGATCTTGTTCACGAATGAAGGAAGAAGGGAGCGGGAGATCGACGGGCGGATTGGCGCAGTGTCCGCTATGAACCGGTCCGTCGTGGTGAAGAGAGAGCAGAGTCAAAAAGCGAAGCTCCCAATTTACCGGACGATCTACGTTCCTACCCTCATCTATGGTCATGAGCTTTGGGTCAAGATCGAAAGAACAAGATCACGGATACAAGCGGCCGAAATGGATTTTCTCCCTTAGAGCCGCTGCTCCTCCACATCGAGAGGAGCCAATTGACACTCGGGCATCTGGTCAGGATGCCTCCTGGACGCCTCCCTGGTGAGGTGTTCATGTCCCACCGGGAGGAGAGGAAGACCAGGACGCGCTGGAGGGACGATGTCTCTCAGTTGGCCTGGGAACGCCTTGGGATTCCCCCGGAGGAGCTGGAAGAAGAGGCTGGCAGAGGGAAGCCTGGGCCTCCATTCTTAGGCTGCTACGCCTGCGACCCGACCCGGATAAGCAGGAGAAATGGATGGATGGATGGATGGATGGATGGATGGATGGATGGATGGATGGATGGATGGATGGATGGATGGATGGATGGATGGATGGATGGATGGATGGATGGATGGATGGATGGATGGATGGATGGATGGATGGATGGATGGATGGATGGATGGATGGATGGATGGAAAAATATTTCAATAAGAATCAGAAAAAAATTTGACTTTTTAAAGGTGTTTTTTCATAAAGAGGCGAGCCGGAGTACCCGGAGAGAACCTACACACACACACACACTCCTTAGAGAAATATTGACAGGCTATCATTAATAAGTTAATTGATTTTACTTGGAGGAGAGCCGAAACAGAAAATCAAAACGGCAACACATTTTTGATGCCGCCTTGTTTTTTGACCCAAAACGAGGGAATCCAACGTATGAGGGCCAGACTTTGGGCCCTTAGGCTTCGGGCCCCATGAGACCCATCAGTCCACAGAAACTAAACCAAGTAGACATTTGAAAAAACTGAGAAACAAACTGTAAACAAAACATCTTGACCTGAAAACTATGAAGGAACTTTTCCTCCCTCTGTTCTTCCCTCCGTCCCTCCCGATTCTCCGTTCAGAAGAAGTATTCCCACCAGGACTCTGAGTAGGACTTTGTCTTTCCAGAAGATGTTGCTGATGCTGCTCTGTCTGAACCTTCAGAGTCTGCCTGAGACGCTGGATGCTCGGCGATCAGCCACGGCAGGGAATGCGTCCTGTTCCTCCGCTGGCTGTCGGACTCCAGAGAGGTTCTGCTGCCAGGCGCTTCCTGGGCCGTGGGCTCTGGACCGTCCGCTGAATGGAACGAAACATTTCTGAATTTGCCCTTCTGGCTGGAATCGTTAAATTCTGTTGACTCTTCAGAGTCGGTGAAGTCATAATCTGAATCAGATGAAGACTCCTCTTCTTTACTGGTTTTAGACTCCATTGCTTTACTGGTTTTAAACGGCATTGCTTTACTGGTTTTAGACTCCATTGCTTTACTGGTTTTAAACGGCATTGCTTTACTGGTTTTAGACTCCATTGCTTTACTGGTTTTAAACGGCATTGCTTTACTGGTTTTAGACTCCACTGCCTTCCTGTTTTTAGGACTGTTTTCTGTTTTTTTCACAGAGTTTTCTGATTTCACAGGAGAAGCTTGAAGTTCCTTCAGGAAAGCCTCTACTTCTGGTTGGAAGGTCTTGTACTCCCTCTGCAGAGCACAGACTTTGCTCCTGAAAAGATCCAGGCGTCTGGTCAGCTTCTCTCGTCCAATTTTCTCTTTCAAAAACAAGGAAAACATCGATCTGGTTCCAAGCTTTGTCTCTGCTTTCAATTCCTCAATCTTCTTGAGACGAGTGTTCATGGCCTTCTGCTGAGCGTTGAGCTTCACCTCTATGTCCTTGAAGGCAAACTCCCAGCCGGTGTGATCCGAAAGCCTTTCCGTCAGCACCAGAACCACCGTCTCCAGTTCTCTGTTGAGGGCGGTGATCCTCCGTTTCTCGTCTGCTGCGCAGATGTAGCGATACTTGAGCATGGGCATGTTGATGGCCTGCTGGCTCAGCAGTCGCAGTTTGTTCTCCAGCTTCTGGTTCTTCCTGATGGCTTCTTTCGCTTGTTCGCTGTCCGGGTTGACTTTCTTCTTTATGGTGACCAGGTTGTACATCTTTAATTTCTGCCTGATCTCCTTGAAGCAGTTGTCTTGAATCATCATCATCTCTTTGTTTTTATTCTCTCTGTCTATGAACTGCTCAAACAGTTGTCTTTGTTCCACATACTGTCTGGACGTGATGCCGATGTCTTTTCTTAACTCTTTGTTGGTGACCAGCAGCCGTTCCTGCTGCTGCTGGGCGCCTTGGTTCAGGGATTTCATCACGGCTTCCTCAATTAGTTGTTCGTTGGTGGTTTTCAGCACGTCGGAAAGCATCGCTCTCCTTCTATATAAACTTTCCAGTTTTTGTTCTTCGTCAATCCAGAAGTCAGATTCCAAGTTCAGCTCGTAGAGCCGCTTTTCGCAGCTTTTGAAAAACGCTTTCTCATCTTTCTCCAGTTTCTTCCGATTCTGATAGCGGCTCCTGCGGTCTGTGGCGTTCTCCAGCTCCCCGTTGAACTTCAGGAGGCTCTTCAGCGCCTTGTTGTTCTTTTTGCGCACCTTTTCTACATCAAAGAAAGAAATTTCCGCTTTCTGCTTCTCGAGTTTATACATCTTGAAAGTTTTCTTGCGGTTTAAAGTCAAACCTGTCAGGGGAAAATGAAATGTCGTTCAGACGGCTGGCGGTAGCAAAACAGAGAGAATCCTGGCGACAGGAGCTGTGACATCACAGGGTGACATCGTCAGGCTGGGTGTGTGTGACATCATCAATGTGATGTCACACCCGTGTTATTGCTTCTCTCATGAGAATCTCGTTTTAATGAGTTTTAAGATTATCGGCCACTTATTAATGAAACCCTGAACACTGAATGCTGTGCTCTGTGGGGAACGTTTCAGTGTTTCAGTGGCGTCGGTACCAGTTGCTATAGCAATGGGTCTGTGCGTAGCGTCGCCGGCACAGAGAGTAAGAAAACCAAAGAGTCTGGTGGGTTTTCAGTTATTCCTGGACCTCTGTCCCTGTGCTGCGGCTCAGAATCGACTTTCTGTCCTCCAGCTTTCTGAATAAACACAAAAAAACAACAGGCAACAAGTTGCAGAAGGAAATGATTTACATGTGAACAGGAAGGATGCGTCCACTTTAAAATTCAGTCATTGTGGCAGAAATCAGCCCTGCAGAGTGGTATGAAATATGAACCCATGATTGTCCAGGAGCATTTCTGCTCTTTTCAGCTGGTTTTTTGTTCCGATGTGATGCGAAGCGTTAGAGGAAGCTCAGACCTGCACAGGGAGCTGACAGCCCTCATTAGACCTGCAGCGGCTCTGCAGCTCAATGACAAACATGAAACTCTGCAATCTCATCTCTTTATTAAGTGGTCAAAGACACGACCTGATCAACCGCCTGAAGTTTCCTCCTTCCTCCACTCTGCCGTCCTCTGCTCGCTGCAGCTTCTCCTGGGAGAGCAACAATGTGATGCAATAATCTTCAATGCACAGTGACAAGAAATATGAGTTTTTAATAAACAACAATAAGCAGAGGATGCAGCCTGGAGCTGCGCTGAACGTGTCCTGATCCGTGTTACACTGTGGAGCTTCTGAGTTCAGCTGCAGATACGAGTAAATAAAATCTTTATTACCTCTATTCCTCCTCAGCGCTGCAATATAAGCAGCAGCACTTCAGGGACTCACAATAAGAACCTCGACGAGGTCAGAAATACTCCTCTTTATTCTACAGCCTCTGAAAGCTGGAACAGAAACTTTATTATCTGAAAGATCCATTTTTGCTTTTGGACTCCAAGGAATGTGAGCCTGGACTCTTTCCTGATGAGTCGGTTTTTGTGCCGCGCTGCACAAACTTCACTCTGATCGGGTCAAACCTGACAGAATCGCTCCAGCTCTCAGCATCGCATCCGGCACCATCGCTCCATCTGCAGCATCGCACCTGCAGCATCGCTCCAGCTCTGCAGCATCGCTCCAGCTCTGCAGCATCGCACCGCCAGCATCTCTCCGGCGACAGACTAAACTTTAGGGTTTAGTCTGTCGTAAGACAAAAAAATTTAATTTTCAGTCATATTTTCACCGTGTTACTTATTCATTTCTAAATTAAACAGTTCAAACTAAATACTTCTTTTCCAAGCTAACTAGCTTGGAAACAAATATTTAGCTAATATTTATACTTCACTTTCCAATCAGCAGAATTAGACTAATAAAGAAAAGGAGCATATTGATAACAAAATATTTAGCTTGCTAACTTAACGTTCAGCTTCAAGCCATCTACATTTTGAATCTATATATTTAGTTGGTTAAATATTTAGACAGCATATTAAATATTTAGCTTTAGACTGAATATCTGGTTTGAAGCTGAGTGTTTAAATTGGAGCTGAATTTAGTGTTAAACCAAATATTTAGCTTCATTTGAAACCAACATTTTAATGAGCAACATGGTGAAAATATGACTGAAAAATGAGCCGCCATTTTCTTCCTGTGAGACTCAACAACCCAAAGTTAATCTTGGATTTGAAGCTTCAGGCACGGATCCACCCGGCGCCGTCCGACTGCCAGTCAAACATCTGGAGAACTTTCTGTTCTGAAAGTGAACTTCTGCCCCAGTTTCACTCAGATCCTGATGGGACAGACACTCGGATCTGTGCAGCTGATCCGGTGTTTTCCATAATCCAAAGCAATTTAAGGCCGACAGCATCTTACTGCACTGGGATTGATTACTTCAGAAGAAGCAGGAGTGTGTGAGTTTACAATATCTCTACAGAAGCTTTACACCCAGCTTGTTCTGAAATGGATTCATTCTGCTGTCGACTCGCTGCATAAACCAGCTGAGACTTCTCACCTTCCTCACTCAATTTAAATCACATCAGCGCTCCACTTCCAGGCAGCAGAAACTACCTGAACTTTGTTCCACTGGGTCTTTATTCTTCAGGGCTCTGCTGGAAAACTTGTTCTCCAGCTGACGGAGCGTGGCGGCTGTCACTTCTCCTACCAGAGTTTTATTAGCAGCATAGCGGCGTTGATCTGTGCACAAGCACGAAGCAGCTTCAGTCAGTCAGCTTGAATCGACTCCCAGCTGATCCAGTCAGACTGGAGCAGCGCTGATTCACACTGTCAAAAATTAACAGCAGCAGTTCAGGCTGTTTGGCCTGTCAGATGGGAATCATTCCTGCAGTCATGTTATCACCACGTTATTCATTCATTCATAGATGTCACTCAAACCGTCGAGCCTGATGTCGTTTCAAGTTATGAGCTTTAGAAATGGCTACAAATCTAAAAAAAGAACAACTCTACATGATACTGTTTAACAGAAAACAATTTCTCCACCTGAATCTCTGAAGATCCTTGCAAAGAAGTCGGCGCAAACTCAGCGATTCAGACGATTAACAGACTGAACCTTCCAGCCGCGTCGCTCAGCAGCAGAGGAGACCCGACCGAACCTGATGATTAGTTCGGTTGGTTTTTAGGCCCAATGTTGCGTTAGCATCAGCAGCTGCGTTAGCATCAGCAGCTGCGTTAGCATCAGCAGCCGCGTTAGCATCAGCAGCTGCGTTAGCATCAACAGCTGCGTTAGCATCTGCAGCCGCGTTAGCATCAGCAGCCGCGTTAGCATCAGCAGCTGCGTTAGCATCAGCAGCCGCGTTAGCATCAGCAGCTGCGTTAGCATCAGCAGCCGCGTTAGCATCACCACCCCCAGCAATGCTTACTGTGAGACATCTTGTGGCTCCGCCCCTCCAGGTGTTGTTTACCTGCCCTAGTGATGAATCCAGCAGCTCCTCCCTTCCTCTTCATGTCCTCCTCGATCTGCTGCTCATTCCTGACGCCATCTTTGTTTCTGGAACCTTCCATCGAGTCCAGAGCCAAACTAGAAACTCAGACGTCCCGCTGCTTATCAGATCCTCAAGAAAATGTCTTCAATAACTTCATGAGAGAAAAACACGCAGCTTAGAAAACGTGTCTGAAATATAATCAAAGCATTTCCACCAACCATCCAGCTGACCTGATTACGCTAAGCGCTTCTTCTTCTGCTGCTGTTATCAGACCAACGCGACTCTGCTGCCACCAACTGGCCTTAACATGAAAAACTGAGATAACTCAAATAAATTACTCATGATGCTCATAGTAAGTGAATTAATACCGGTTAACTTAATTCTCTCCATTTCATTTGTAATTTTCACAAAATTACTCTTTTATTTTACTTCCATCGCTTGTCAAAATATTATTTGCTGTAAATTTGATACTAATTTTATTGTTTCCTTTGTGAGTCATAATTCAGTTCCTTCCATGCTGTACAGTCCTGAAGTATAAATACATTTACATCACTGTTTATTACATCACACCTTTAAAAACATCTGATTCAGGAATGTTTAGATTGAATGAAAATGTTTCCCAGAAACTGGATGTTTAATGTTATGGCTTGATGCTTGTTTTAATGCCCAAATGTTAAATTTAGCAACAAAAAAAAAAACTTTTTATTTGCAGTTGAAGCTGATGCAGCAGAAGAAATGATCTCTGTCCTCATCTGGCTTCATTTGAGGAACTTTTATTTGTCCAAACTCCCATAAAGGCCTTCAGTAAAGTCCAGCATATAAAACTCAACAATGAGAAAACTTTTTATTGCCTAAAATGCAAAGATATGCTTTAAGTGAAAGTTTGATCATTTGGATGCAGCTAAAGTAACCCTAGCAACATCAGGCCTTTGAACTGAATATCAGTACATGGCTGATCTGGTCATTAATATTTGATTAACAGATTAATAATTGGAAAAAGGAGATTTTTTTTTCAGAGTTTGAACCAGGTGAAATTAACACCAGAGGAGTTCTAGAACAGATCTATAACTTAAAACCAATATATATATACATATATATTTATTACAGTTTAAGAATTAGTTGTTCTTTCAGCAAATGATAATTTTTAGATTAATCAATTACTGAGTTGATGATTATTCGATTAATTACAAGTAATCTGATTAATCGTTTCAGGTGTTTAAATGATGTTTAAATCAAGTAGTTTGGTAAAAATCCAGAGCTTTAGAGCTGCGATGTTTAGCGCAGCGCTAATTAGCGAATGTTTCCTGGACAAAGGAAGGAGGTCTCACTCCAACCTGAATGAGTCACCCGGATCAGAGACAAGGTGAACATTAATGTGTCTGAAGTCAAAGTGAGATTTTCTCCTGGAGGACACTGCCTTTGTCTCCTAATGAATTGCTTTGAGCCAGTTTTAGAGCAAATTATCCCTCCCTCTCCACCTAATTTTCCAATTTGCTGTGTCATTTAGAGCTAATAGAGCAGCGCGCTGGGCCGCATTACTCTCACAAACAGGGCGATGCAGTTTATTGAAGGCCTGCTTTCTGCAGAGAGGCTGCAAAGCAAACATCAATTGGAGACAGAGGAGGCGAGCAAACAGCCTGTAATTATTCCTCCAGGCTGCAGCTCCTCTTCTGGCTCCTGGTTCGGCCTGGACCGAACCGAACCGGACCGAACCGAACAGGGCACCAAGCACACTGAGTTACCAACCTCTGAGTCAGATCAGAATGAAACATTCTAATTATTTACATAATTATTTAGCTTCCGACTTAATATTTAAGAATAAACTTTATTCATATGATTATTTGTTGACAAGCTCCTCCCATCCAGAGCTCAATATTATACACAATAATATGAGAAAATATTTTTTAAAAAATCAAATATAAGAAAATAAAAACTCAGAAGGATAAAACATTTATTTAGAAAGTTAATTGTTTATCTATCAAGATAAATATTTAGCTTCAAACTATAATTTGCTTTAGTGACAAGCAAATTAACCAGAGTTAAATATGAGAAGATATAAAACATAGGAGATAAAAAGAACAGCCTACAATGAGTCAACTTATCATTTAAATATAAAATAAATGCAAAAGTATGTACATAGGGAATATTTAATTAGCAAGCAAACAATTTAGCTTCAAACTGGATAATTAGCTAAATATTACATAAATATTGAATTAATTAATAATAAGGTGAAAATATGAGTTTGAAAAATGAAGCCCCATCTTTTCCCTACATGCTGAATAAACCAGATTATTGAACTAAAATTCATTTATGACTGTAACTTTATAGGCCACGCCCTCTGTGACGTCACGACCCGACCCGTCCACACTGGACCGTCTCGGAACCGAACTGAAAACCGACCCAGACGTTCAAACAGCTCCTCTTCCACCCAGATGAGAGAAGCTGGATCGGATCCGTTCAGAACCGGGATGAACCCACATGGCGACATGCTGCCCCCTGCTGCCCACGGCCCGAACTGCAGCGGAACTGCAGCGGAACGGTTAACTGGTTAACGACCAGTAGCATGCTGGTCATTTACCAGCAACATGCTGATTGTTCAAACCAGCCATTCACAGAAAGTTGAGTGGAAGGAAAACATAACCCCAGCCTGGAGGAAGTCGTGTTAAGCCACTCCAGAACCAGAGAAAACATCAGAAACACCTTATCTGGGCTGAGGAGAAAAGGTACCGTTACTGAACAGAACCTGGAGATTCTGTTCTGCAGGTCCGGATTTCTGGACACAAATCATTTGTATGGTGTGATGTGATGCTCTGAGGTTCTGGATCATCAGAACCAACAAAATGGATGATTTCTCTCTGAGGAACTGACTCCACATTCTTCTTTTTCAACAGAACTCCCGACACCGATGTTCTGATTCATTAAACCGGACCCGTTCAGACATGAAGCTGCATCAGAACTGGCCCAGAGATTCTGGAGGGTCGGGTCCAGAGTTCTGGATCCAGAGCTTTGACCTCTCTTCTCTGCTCAGAAATAAAGTCTATTTATTTGGTTCTGATGAATTTTCTCCGGATTCTGCCCAGTTGAAACGGGCCGGAGTCCCAACAGAAGCAGAAGTTTGATGCTCAGACAGAAAGGACCGACAGGATGAGGTTCTACTGGGTTTATTGAAACATGGAATATTTACAGACGTTCCGGGTCAAATGGATCTCGGAGGGCAGAATCAGTTCTGATCGATTCTTCAGCAAAACATTTAAAAAAAGTAAAACCAGAAAAAAAAGAACCAAAACAAAAATATAAAACCGGGCCAGAGCTCCAGCTGCTGCTACTCCGACGGGCCGCAGAGCGTGGTCAGGCGGTTCTGTCAGAAACCACAGAAGAAGAGAATGACGGGCATGTAGAGACAGGAAGTGATGCAGAGGAAGTGACGGACTCACCTTCAGCAGCCGGATGCTCCTCAGCGCCGACTCGTCCAGCAGCTTCAGGTCCAGGGAGTCCATCTCACTGGCCAGCAGCTGGAGGCTCTGAGGGTCAAAGGTCGGGTTACAGAGGCTCATCAGCATGACTGAAGAAATACTCCGAGATTATTCTTAAAACATATCAAAGTCTGAAATATTCATATGCATTAATTAAAATGCTCCTCGTTGTACGATTAATGATTCTCTTACTGAACAATAATTGTCATAATTTAAGCAGAAAAGTTTGAGTTGGACTCAGCGGATGGTCAGAGCGCCCTCTAGTGGACCAATCAGTGTTCATGGGAAACAGTTTCTCTCTTTTCTCCTTTGGTTATTGTACATTCCTGCAAAATGCACTTAAATTGTTTTTATCTTTATTTCTTGTTATTTCATTTAAATCATTTAATATTTAATACGACACGGGAAGAAAAAAGGAACAAAAATGTCCTCTGGATGTATTTCTGGTAGCACATGCGCTAATTAGCCAATGGTGACGGGACACCAACACTCACCTCTCCGTTCGCGACTGGAACGTTGATGATGATGTCACTTCCTGCCTGGATGGGGGAGCCGTTGACCGACATGCTGAAGACTCGTTCCTTGTGGCGTGGGACTCTGACGGCGGGCGTCTTGGGCAGTCTGAGGAGGCAGAGCCATGAGGCTGGCCGGCCGGCGCCGCAACGCCACAACGCTGCGAGGCCAGCCGGCCGGCCCAGGTGAGCCTTACCTGGGGTCGAAGCGCGGCGTGATGAGGGGGGTGGGGCCCATCATCAGGGAGGAGTCCAGCAGGTTCCTGGCGGGGGTCACCAGAGGCTTCCTGTTGGAGCTGAACACACAGGAAGCTCAGAGGGGCGGGGCTTAAGCAGATGTGGTCTACACAGGGGGGCGGAGTCAATGTGCTCACCGTCTGATGGTGCTGCCCTCCTTGCTTACACCCAGAACCTTTGACCTCTTTGTTGTAGACGGGGGCTTTCTGGCTGTCCGGGTCTGAATCAGAACCATGAAGCAAACAGAACCAAGACGTCGTCTCATTACGACCTGAACTGAATTTATTTCCAAGCTCTGGCAGTTTAACGCTTCCCTATGATCAAAATGGCGAGGAACAAAACGCCGCGTTCCCATCGACACGCCGCGTTCCCATCGACACGCCGCGTTCCCATCGACACGCCGCGTTCCCTCCGTCGCTCATGATAAAATGATCACGACGTCACAATGAAGAACATTTCTAATAAAAACGTCAGTGACACGACGAACCTTCCTGGTGGAGTTCAGGACGTTTTCGTCACAGTCGGACTTGGCGCCGCCTTTCTTCCTGCTGGCTGCAGGAGGAACCAGAACAGAATCAGCCTCTGATGAGCCTTTAGCGGACCAACAGAACCAGACACTTTCACTGACTTTTCTTGACGGATTTGAGGAGGACGGCGTGGTCCTCCGCCACCACGCTCTCCAAGATGGCGGCCTCCTCTTGCCTCTGCTCAGAGGAAACGTGGGGTTAGCACAGCCGGACCTTCAGGTGAGGAGGAGAGACGAAGAGCATGCTCACCTTTACATCGTCTACCTCTGCAGTGCTGGATTTGTCTGGATCTGCAGAGAGAAACGGAGCGATCAGAACGAGACGGAGGAGGGCGGAGCTTCCTGACTGACGGGACTCACCGCCGCAGAGCTGCAGCCAGACCATCTGCCTCAAGGTTCTGGGCAGCTTGATCAGAGCCATGTTGCAGCTGTTATCCACGTCCTTCAGCAGCTGGTTGATCTTCTCCCTCATCTGGCCCACTCTGGTCTTCACTGCAGACACAGACAGCGTGCCGTTAGACAATGGATGGATGGATGGATTTGTTCTGCTGAGTATTCTTTACCAAGACGATGTGAACATAATCACCTGAAATGAACCAACGAATGAAAAAACTAAAACTGCTTCTAGAACTGAAACTGAGCTCCATTCAACTAACAAACCAAACAAACCCACTCTAAAAACGAATTCAAAAATAACTGAATCAGACAAAAAGTCACAACAAAATAAAACTAAAGTAGAATAAACTATGCTGCTTGAGAGGTTTAATCCCCACCAGCGGCTCTGACCCGTTTGGATCCACCGGTCCAAACGGGTCATGGAGGGATTTCACTGAGGCTGTTTCTCACCGTGAAGCTGATAAAACCCGTTTCATTTATTTCGCCACATGTCTTTGCTAAAAGGTTAAAAAGTTCACCCAACAGTCATCATGGTCTCATATTTAGTTTCTTAGCACTTTTTATCTCAATAAACCCAAATAAACATTAAAACAGGAACATGGCTCGATATTTTACATGTCAGATGAAACTGGATGAGAAGAAGAATCAGCAGAAGATGCTTTATGCCTTGACAAGAAGAGGATTGGACTTTATAGTTTATCCTTCTCTATAAAACAAAATGGAAGCTTCTGCTTCCAGCAGCAAGGATCCGGTCCAGTCCAACAGAACCATGGAGAGGCTGGACCAGGTCATAAATTACTCTTCAGGCTCAGATTCTCTTTATTTAAAATAACACAGTTTGCAGGTGAATAATCGGCTTCCTGCCTCTGCAGGCCACAGAAAATCCCAGGAACAGAAGGAATCAAGTGGGAACGATTCAGCTCAAAGGAATCGGATCAGATACGGCCCTAAAACGGATCCACGGTTCGTTCTTTCATGGACATAGAAATCAGTATTATATTATATCTATTTGAAAATGAGTCATTTCCTCCAGCTGGAGTCACACCTTCACTGTCGAAGTCCGCCAGAAAAGCCTCCAGCTTCGCCGTTTTCGGGCTGTTTTTCCGCTGCTTCGTGGTTCTTTTTCTGGGAGCCATGTCTGCAGGAGAACCAGCCATTAACAACAGAGCTCGCTGTAACACGCAGGATAGACGTGAAGTGCATCGATATGGAGGTTTAACGGTAGCAGCAGTTTCTCTCCGTTGGTTAGCATGTTAGCAGCCATGAAACAGCTTTCCGTGATTATCGGTCAACAGCTGAGCTCACAAAACTCACATCATCTCAAAACAGCTGAGAAAACCTAACAACTAACCACACAACATTTTATTGAAGAGTATAATACCTGAAAATCAACGTTTCTCCTTCTCTAGGGCCGCTCTCCCTCCTTTTCCCTGCAGTTTTCAAATCTCTGTGGTGGGAGTGACCGAAACATCCTGTCGGCCAATCAAAGCGCACGTTTGTCCTTCACATCAGAAAACGTTTATAGCGATTGGTTTGTCTTCATGCCGCATTTAATTGTGCACATAAACTCGGAATTTCGTCCATGTCGTGTTTAGTTGCGCACATTTTGCTGATAATAATTTGTTTTTAAGATTTTAAACCATTTCAAAGAAAAGACACTTGTAAAGATAACTGTTAAAATTTAACAGAAATAAGTTTGACAGTAAAACAGCTTGGAAGTAGTGAAGGCTATTATTTATGAAATATTAAATAAAACGCCGAGGATATTGGAAAATGTACAGGACGCGCAGTTCCTCTGCAGAAAATGGCTCTTTGGGTCGAATCGCAACCTGCAGGTTTTCTGTTTGGTTTTTCAATTTGTTCCACAAATTGAATATTTCACAGAAAATAAATTCAAGTTGTTTATTTTCCACTTTTAAGGTACATTGAAGGTACCACAGATTCTTGTTTACATCAGCAGACCGGAAACGGCCCGAAGCGTCATGGCGAGCGCGTGTCGCAGCTTGGTGGCTTGAAGACAGAAAGTATTTGGGTTTTTAAATCTTAGCTGGACCCTGCATTGAGTTCAGGTAAGTGAGTCATTTGACCTTTAACCTTTGTGGTGTTATTTCCGTCCTCTGGTGGACTCGTGTCTGTCATAAAGCTCCTGGGCCAGATGTCCCTGCAGGCGGCGGTCAGGAGGAGCTTCGCGGCTCTGCAGGACCAGCGGGCCGCGTGGAGGAGCGAGCTGGAGGAGTGCCTCCCCCTCATGGAGGCTCTGGGGAACCTGGGGGAGCAGATGGAGGCTCTGTCCCGGGTCCGGCTCCCCGACACGCCGCTCCGGGCCTTCCCGGACCTCCAGGAGCGGCTGCAGCTGCAGCTGCTGCAGGCTGTGGACCTGCTGCTGCAGAGACTCGGGGACAGGATGTGAGTGGAGCATCACTGAGACACCCAGATGTCCCCAGAATATGTACATTATAATGATTTAAATGCTTACTGACACCCAGTGGCCGTGTTGGAGACAACAATGATGACAAGAACAAGTCCAGATATTCCTGAAGATCTTTGTACCTCTGAGAAGAATCAATCAGCAATCAGCAGACATTCATGATCAAACAGAAATCAATGACCTGGGCAATAAATTAAAATTAGAATTCCTAAAACAGTGGTGTTCAGAGAGTGGCGCGGGGGCCATTTGAGGTTTTGTGTGGCCCTTGACTGCAGCACAAAGAAACAGTTACAAAGAAACTAAAACTGCTCTAAAAAACTATTGTAGAAACAAGACAATGTACTCGTCTTTATCAAACTTGTTTTGTTATTTTTGCTTTAATTTCCACATCATAATAATCACCATCAGTAAACTCTGCTATGCAACTGAGAGTTTCTGGAAAAACAAGCGACTCAAATCCTGAGAATAAACCCAAAAACAAACGATGGCCAGAAAAATATCTGCGTTCAGCATAACGTTAGCATGTGAGCTTGTTTCAGATCAACAGCTCCCTTTTCTACAGAAATCCAACTTTTATTAAATATTGTGTTGTTTATTTTTGTCCCGGTAAAAGTGAAACATCCCTTTTTTTAATCTCTTTTTTTTTATTTTTTTTTATTTTGTGGCCCTTTCATATGGATAGTTTTGGTTCAGACGTCCCTCAGACTGGACCGAACCGACTGGATCTGGTTCTGGACCTCATCAGTTATTAGATGAATGTTAGCCTCCTAGCTGTGACCTCTGACCTCTTGAGCTTCTAAACTGCAAAAACACAAACTCTAACCAGGTCATTTCTGTCTAGTTTCTCAGTACATTTGAAATAAGACAAAAATACAAGAGTTTGTTTTAATTCCTTCATATGGATGAAAAAGTTCTGGTTCAGCTGGCAGATTATCTGAGTTACAACTAAACATTTTCCCTTGTTGAAAGTGAAATAATCTGGAATAGTAAGCAGAACCAGCCCAGTTATTATTAGTTAGTTTTGTCTTATTTTAAGGGCTCTGAGATATTTGCACTTTAGACTAAATTACCTGGTGATACTCTGTGTTTTGCAGTGTAATCTAAAGAGACTCCAGCTGACGGTCCGTTCTGATTGGTTGTCTCCTCCAGGTCTCGCCTCCAGTCCATCAGGGACTCCATCGGCGGCCATGTTTCTGCCGCCTTGCAGCTCTATCAGGACGCCTCAGACAGTTTGGATGTTGCCGCGGCGACGCAGCGCTCCTCTGCCGCTCCGTCGCTCGCCGACATGTTGGAGTGGCTTCAGGACGCCGAGCGTTTCTACAGACGGCAGTATCCTTCCTGCTCTCTGTGAGGCGTTTGAGAGGCGTAGGATTTGTGAGTTATCCTGAACGCTTGGCCAGGTTCCTGCAGAGGAAGACTCTGCTGCTGACGCTGAGGCGGGACGACCGCACGCGGCTGGAGGGCGCCGCCACGGCCTGGAGGAGTCTGGACTCTCCTGATGCAGAGCAGCAAGTCACAGGTGAGGTCATCATTCACCTGTGTCATGAACCTACGGCAGGCTGTTATAACATCAAATCTGCTTCACTGATATGTGCAACGGATTAATGACTAGAAATATAAGCTAATTAAAGGGCCAGTATAAAATCATCATGTTATTATGTTATTACCTGGTTTCTGATTCTGATATGTGAGAAATCCTTTAATCTCCATGGCAACCATTCAGCTGGGTGGAGCAAGCCTAGCATGGAAGCTTCAATTCAAGATGTCTGCAAGAAATTTCTGCCTGTCTGACCAAAGACTCAGATATAAACAGTTCAGTTGTGACATGAAGTAGATTAACATCTAACTTAGATATGTTACTCAGAATAAATACCAAAAATAAGATAAAAGATTAAAAAAAACAATTTATCTGTGAATCTGTTCTACCAGAACTCCTCTAGTATCTGGTTCATATTCTGCAGAAAATCTCCCATTAATCACATTTTACACCCAGTTATCAATCAATAATTGATCATCAGTATTGGTAGTAAGAAAGACCTGATGTTGGTTTATTTAGCTGCAGATGCTACAGATGAGCAAACATTCACGAACAGAATGCGTTTTTACATTTTAGGCAATAAAATCTTTATTTTCTAATCCAAAAAATAAATTAGGAAAAATTAAATAAGCTTAAGTGGTAAAATGAAAAATCTGAAATTGATCAATCATCAGAATAATGAACGTTAGTTTCAGCCCTAAATTGTTGATGTTTAATTATCACTCAGCTTGGCGGTGATGTGGAGTCCAAACTGGACACCTGGAGTGTAATTACAGGAAGACAGACGAAACCGATTATATGCTAAAACAGCCTGCCGTACGAAACTGGACCGGGACTCTGTCTCCTTCCAGATAATCTGTGCAGACTGGCCTTCTTCCTGGAGTCCCAGTGATCCGACCTCGGACCCGCTACCGGATCAGAACCGTCTGAACTGATCGGACCCAGAAAGACACACGGCTTCAGGTGTAAGCTGGTTT
Organism: Poeciliopsis turneri; assembly: GCA_922788865.1. Classification (NCBI taxonomy): domain Eukaryota; kingdom Metazoa; phylum Chordata; class Actinopteri; order Cyprinodontiformes; family Poeciliidae; genus Poeciliopsis; species Poeciliopsis turneri. The sequence goes on from CAKLNU010000860.1 coordinate 894,501, forward strand.
TATTGGACCACAGCAAACACTGCACATCAGGGCAAAGAGCTGAACACAAAGCAGAGACACGGTTCAGGAACCAGGAACTGCAAAAACACAAAATATCACCAAAACAGACGCATCAAAAATTCTAATCATTTTCATTCTGATGGTTTTGTTTACAGAGATTTTATAATCCATTAGTTTATTTATTGTTTTTGGTTGTTTTGTTTTTATTTTTGAATGTTTAACATAACTCATGCTTCAAGTCTTCAGTATTCTTTTAATAAAATTAAAGTTTATCAAAGTTGATCAGTTATTTAATTTAGAATTGGTCTGTCACAATAACAAATCGAACTGAACGATAAATTATCCCAGAAGTCATGGCGATAAACAATAATATTGTTATAAAAATACAGCATTATAATGCAAGAACACACTGAGATAAATAAACTTTAAATTCCAACAAACATTCAACACTGGATCTGGAAGACGCTTTAAATATTCACAATAAATAAAATCAATTATTAAAAAAACACCAAACTGAAGAATTTTATCATCCAGTTTCAGGTAGAAAGAGAAAAACCAAACAAATGAAAATCACTCGTCATTTTAATTTATCAAGCGATTTATTGTTTGTCGCAACATTTTCTGGGATAATTTATTGTATAATTTGTTGTTGTGACAAACGGAGCTGGAAGTTGGTTCAGTTTGGAAGGGTTTGTGTTTCAGCAGCGTGAGGAAGAACTCCTCCTCTTCCTCCTCCTCCTGCTACACGTACTCCTTCATCGGCAGGCTGTTGGAGGCGATGGGCTTCGGCGGCTCCGGCGCCGGCGAGTTGGCGAAGCTCCTGCCGATGTATCCTCGGCGGTAGCGGCCGCCGCGCTCCATCAGCGGACAGGTGCTGCTCAGGACGGCGCCGCTGATCATCAGGATGACGGCGGCGGCCCAGCCCAGGTAGATGGCCTGGCCCAGCTCCCGCTTGTGCATGATGGGAACGTTGGGGTTGTAGAAGTCCTGCACCACGGTGTTGGCGGTCCAGGAGACGGGGATGAGGACGCACAGCCCCGTCAGGATGAAGAGGACGCCGCCGGCCAGCGCGATGCCGGCCTTGGCGCGGCGGTCGTCGCCGGCGCAGGTGGTGCACTTCATGCCGCAGCAGGACACGGTGCAGGACAGCCAGCCCATGAAGATGGCGAGGCACATGAGGGCGCGCGCCGCCTGGATGTCGGGCGGCAGCGCCAGCATGGAGTCGTAGGTCTTGCACTGCATGTGTCCGGTGGTCTGGTACACGCAGTTCATCCAGATTCCCTCCCACTTCATCTCCGACGTCAGGATGTTGTTCCCGATGAACGCCGACACCTTCCACTGCGGCAGCGCCGTCACGGCGATGGCCATGATCCAACCCGTCACCGCGCAGGTGAAACTGATCAGCTGCATCCCCGTGTTCACCATGGCAACGGGCTCTTCTGGAACGTCTGCTGGGAACTGTGGTCGGACTGGTTCTGCTGGCTGCTCTACGGTCCGCAGGCGGCCATGTTCAGGTTCTCCTCCGGACCCGTCCAGACATCCCGGCCCCGGTCAGAACCTTGATCCCACTGTCCGCTGCTCGGGTGACAGAAGCCGATCCGACCCGCTGCTGTCGCTCCGACAGTAAAACCAGGCTGCGGTCCGGCCTCGATCCGGGTCAGAACCGCCGGCTTCAGGGTCCAGGTCAGTCCTTGAACTTCCAGATCCTGAACGGAGCCGACTGCAGCTGGAGGGTCTGCTGGGAACAAAGAGCCGCTCCTCCCCCGGCGCCGAGCCCAGACGGGTCAGACGGACGGATGAACGGCTGGACGGACGGACGGATTGGGTCTGGAAACACGGACCCGGAGCTGCTGATAAACATTCGCTCCATGAATTAAAGATGGAGGCTCCAGGTTCTGCTGCTCGGGTTTCCTTTCTCTGGTTGCCGACCGGCTCCTCGGTAACCGTGGCCATGGCAACCGGAGACGGTAAACGGACAGTAGAAAGGAAGAGCTTTTTGTTTCTCCAGGGAAACATTCAGTGATCCAGGATGGAGGTTCTGGTTCTGGTTCTGAGAGTGAGTCAGAATCAGACATCTCTCTGTGTGTGTGTGTGTGTGTGTGTGTGTGTGTGTGTGTGTGTGTGTGTGTGTGTGTGTGTGTGTGTGTGTGTGTGACCTTCTGCCAGAGGTCATCTGGATATGTTTCTGGGATTGTTTTGTTTTTTTTCCTGGCTTATTAAAGTTTTTAGTCTGTTTTTTCCATAAACTTCATAATTCATTTTATTTGTTGTTTATTTTTCAGTTCCAGTCTGAAATGTTCATGAGAATTTAAAGTTTCTGATCTTTGACAATCTGTTCTTATATATTTATATTATTGGAAAAGGTCTCAAAACAACAATATTATCCTTTATCTCGATCTGGGAAAATGTGTTACTATAACAGGCTTATGAACCAACTAATGTTTCTAAATATAGATTTAATAACACATGCAGTTTTTCACTCTTTTTTTTCCTGATATATTTTCTTTGAATTTCAACATAAACTGCAAATATTAGAAATACATTCTGACCTGTTTGTTGGAAGTTATATGAATTATTGGATTTATCAAATAAATCATTTTCTAGAAACAGATATTACTGTTCTACTGATCAGTATTATCTGTTTGAAAGACAGAAATCCAGAACTTTTGTCATTTATTTGAGTTTAACTCAGTTAAAACTTTGCTTTAAATTTTCTGTGTATTTAAATGGCATCAATGTAATGCACAGGCAGACATTAAGGGGAGATAACATAGAATATGAGCATCCATGTCTTCAGGAACAATAATCTGGTCAACATTGAAGCAACATGAACAAAGTAGTTATTGAAATTCCTCGAGCTTCATTTTTCTGCGGTTTTAAAGTGTTTATAAGAACAATATGGACATTTATTTGTCTTCAGAATATTTCTGGTAAAGCGTTCAGTTGCTATTTCCGACGTTAACCGGCAGGGGGAGCTGTTGCGCCTGAAGGACATTTAGTTTCGTTTTGGTATTTCTTTACATTCTTTGTTAAAAGCTGTAAATCATCTGTTATTGACCAGATCGGAGCTTTGATGTGTTTTGAAACAATTAAAAATATAATAAATGATTTTATATCTAAACCTTTTTGAAGGCGTTCCCACGAAAGTTTTTTTTTACCACTTCCGCTTTTCCAGTCGGATGTATTTGCATGAAGAGCAGCAGAAAGAGGAAAACAGCAGCGGGAGCGGAATGATTAATAAACTCCCAACTATTCAACACAAGAAGAAGAAGGAGCCGTAAGTCGGGACGTTTTCAGCGCCTGTCCGCTGATTCCTGGGAGGAAGGAAGAGCTTCCGGTGCAGCTCGTTACCTCAGGTGAGCTGTCTGCAGGTGAGCCGCTGGCCCAACAGAACCGGTACCAGATGAACAGAACCGGTACCAGTTCCCAGCCATAAACCGGTGGTACCGCAGAGTTGGACAGGAGAGCAGATTCCCTGCCGGTCCAGAAATACAGTAATAATTGATGTTCCGGTTCTCGATTCATTTAAACTGGAATAATGAGTAAAGTAGAGGAAGTTCAGGCCCGGCGGCCATGGGGGGCCATGAGGGCCATTGGCCCCCTGCACTGGAAGCTGTTTGTTGTTTTTGCCTTAGAAAGACCAACTTTCTGTTTTTCCTATATCAATATGATACAGTAGCAGCTTCCGCAGTTCCCACATATGTTCCCTCTGTCTCTGTTTTCAGCAGTTAAATCTGTTTAATCCGTTGTTAACACGTCGTAACCTGTTTTTCCGAGCCACTTTTAAACGCAGCGCTGAGTTTACACCTGCTGCTGCTGCACAGGTGAGTCAGAATCATTCAGCAAAACGTAAAAAACTTTGTACAGTTTTTCCCCCAAACTAACAGTTGTGTAAAGCTGCTGGCTGCAGGTAATGTTCGCTAACAGATGACTGGTTAATGATACAGAAGACACCAGAACCTGCAGCTCGGTAGTTTGTTTACATTCTAATTGATCACCAACATTAATGTAGAAATCCATAATGAACGTTAAATACAATGGACCTGGAGACTAACTTATTGGTACCAGAATTTTATGGTGATAAAATAAATAAAATGGAAAATCAGGTTAGAAACGCATAAAGGAAATAATTATCAGCTTTAATAAAATGAAACACAGAGAGATGAAAAAAAACACTGCATGAAGAAATGAAACAATTTACAGAAAGACATGAGAAGAGCAGAGCTGAACATAATCTATCATCATGGAGAATGTGAGGTTATAGATTATTTAGATCCAATTTCTGCGTCAGAAATATGAGGAAGAAAAAATAAACTGATCGTCGACCAGATCCGAATTAAAATGAAACAACATTCACTTTAGTTAAAACTCAGGATTAAATGTCTTTGGCACAATTTAATATTTATTAGAGATTGTGAGTTTTTCACTCCTCCAAGTTAAAAACAGGAGGCGTCACAGGAAATATTAGAACATTTTTTATTGTATTTTAACCCAAAGATTATAAATGACAAAAGATAAACTGAGCTCATAGAAAAGGTCAACATATGGCTACTGCAGCCCAAATCTTCCTGATATTTATCTTGGTTTAAAGGGCCAGCGTCGCGTCACAGCAGCTTCGTTTTCATCTTCATGTGTCCATCAGAAACAAACCTGCATGTTGCTTTGATTCTTTCGTCTATGTTTGAGAAATCCTTTAATCTCCATGGCAACCATTCAGCTGCATAACGTCTGGGTGGACCTAGCCCCGCCTTCGAGGCTTAGCTCCTCCCCCACTCAGCTCCTTCAGACTAGCCAGCAGGAATTAGTAAACAGCTGGTGAGCTCGTTATAGGAGCTGCTTCCCAGAGCAGCGCTGCTGTTCAGAGTCCCGGGTGAAGGTCACATGAAGGTCGTCAGGCTGAAGCAGCCAGGAGAGGTCCAATCTGGACCAGGTGTTCCCAGCTGCTCCCCCAGCAGGGAGTCAGGCCTGCTCCCTGCTGGCCTGACACTGAATGTGTCTCGGTTCCTGCTGCAGCCTTGCTCAGGGGAACCTCGGCAGGATGCTGGAGCAGCAGGCCCACCGGGTCATGGAGCTGTCGGAGTGGAGCCAGCGCTGGGAGGAGAACAAGATCGGCTTCCATCAGCCGGAGGTCCACAGGTAACCGTGGCGACTTCGGATCCGGAGAGCCAGCCGGGTCAGAACTGGACCGAGGTAGAACCAATCAGAACCTGAACGTGTCCCGTGTCCAACAGCATGCTGCAGACCAACTACGAGGCGGTGGTGAACGGACGGAGCGCCGTCCGCTGGTTCTTCCCTCTGTGTGGGAAAGCTGTGGACATGAAGTGGTAGGAACCTGATCCAGTCCGATCCGGTCTGATCCGGTTTGATCCAGTCCGATCCGGTTGATCCGGTTCGATCCGGTCCGATCCGGTCCGATCCGATCCGGTTCATGTTCATCATGGCTGTGTCTGACCCGGCTCAGGTTGGCGGATCTGGGCCACTCGGTGGTCGGCGTGGAGATTTCAGAGACGGCCATCAGACAGTTCTTCCAGGAGAACAACATGACGTTCAGCGAGCAGGACGTCCCCGCCGTCCCTGGAGCCAAAGTCTTCCAGGTGGGAACCGGAGCCGTCTGACTGGTTTCCTCCCAGTACGGTTGTCTGACTGGTTTCCAGTTTATCTCCAGAGATGATCTGGACTGATCTGGAACTCAACAGGTTTAACTTGCAGTGCCGGCGGTTCTGCAGGATGCAGGTCATTGGGTGCAGAAAGTTCTGCAGCTGCAGCCACCTGGACTGGAAGCTGTTCTCCTGGTTCTCCTTCTTGCTGGTTCTCCTGCTGGTTCTGTTCGGCTGTGCCTGCTGTCAGTAACAGCGGATCTCTGTCTGGTGTTTTTGTTCCGTGCAGAACCCGGAGCGCAGTGTGTCCCTGTACCAGTGCGACCTGTTCAGCTTCTCCAGGTGAGTTGTCCTGCTGGACGTTCAGGGAGACGTCGGCCGTCTCTGAGCGGTTCTGTTTGTGCCGCAGCGCCGTGGCGGGTCAGTTCGGGGCAATCTGGGACAGAGGCTCTCTGGTGGCCATCAACCCCCGGGACAGGAACCGGTGAGTCCAAACGTCCCGGCGACCCTCGGCGCGTCTCTCAGTCCTGACGTGTCCTCTGTCCTGCAGGTATGCGGCTCTGATCGTCTCTCTGATGGCTCCAGACTGCAGATACCTGCTGGACACGCTGCTCTACAATCCAGAGCGCTATAGAGGTGGGTTACCATGGAAACCATGAGACGTGGCGTCAAGTTCGGGGCTCACCGTGTCTGTCCTGCAGGTCCTCCGTTCTTCGTCCCCGATGAACAAGTCCAGAGTTTGTTTGGTGAGTCTGAGCTCCAGCCTGGAGCAGGAAGTAGCCTGATCCCAGCAGCAGCAGGTCCTGGGTATTTACTGGGGCGGCTTGTCGTTGTGCTGCAGGCGGCAGGTGTGACGTGGAGCTGCTGCAGTCTGTGGACGCGCTGACAGACCGACAGAGGGCCTGGGGTCTGGACGCGCTGACGGAAAACGTCCACCTCCTCACCCTGAAGGCCGACCCGGTCCACTGACCCGGTCCACTGACCCGGTCCGCCGACCCGGTCCGCCGACCCGGTCCACTGACCCGGTCCGCCGACCCGGTTCTCCTGTCAGCCACACAATAAAGCTGCTTTTTAAACAGAGTTCTAACGTTTGTTCTGTCGCTTCTTCCAATCAGACTAAACTCCCACCAGGTTTGTGCTGCTGTTGTTTTAAAGAAATGAATGAAAGGTTTCCAGAGGTCATCAGAGGTCAACCAGCCTCGCTTCACATTTACAAAATCAAACACATCAGGAAGTCATCAATGTTTGTGCAGCAAAAACATGTATTTGTGCTGCGTTTGTTCTGAAGATATTGATGATGATGATGATGATCTTGTTTTTCTTTATCTTTAAAATGGAAGCAGCACAAACAAACATTTGTCACCAGTTGTGTTTTATTTTGAAGAGGCTTGGAGGGAAACCGTCTCGGTTTGGGTTGGACCGGTTCCACCCAGATCCAGACCATCATCATGAGCATAAGCCCCGCCCCCAGGCCTGCGCTGCCTCACCTGCTGCAGCAGCAGGAGCTCTGAGTCCTAATTGGCTGAGAGATCTGGGACAGCAGAGGAGCTAATCTCCAGGAGGAAGAGGAGGAGTGAGGAAGGGCGGGCTGGGGAGAATCAGGATCTGCTGGAGATCCAGAGTGATCACAGATCTCAGAGATCCTGCTGAAACATTGACTGATGGAGAGAGGAGGAGGAGCTGCCTGGAGCTAAACGGCTCAAAATGTCTAAAACAAAACAAACTAATTAAAAAATATTTTTTTAGCTATGTTGCATTATTTTACTATAGTGGAACCAACAATTATTTAGTTTCAAACATAAAAGACTTGAAATGTGGAGCTGAACTGGACTCATAATGTCTGGGCAACAAAATGAAGCCGAAACAAAATGTTTGAATTTGCAAACAAAACAAAAATTTCTTCAATTTCAGATTATTTATTTTTCTTCCCAGGTTCAAAATAGTTTTCAGTCATTTTGTTAAATTATGTTATCAGGTGGAGCAACAATGAGACCAAAAGATTCAAAACCATTCTTCAGTTAATTTTACTGTTTTTTGTTTATGGGATTTTATGAAACTATTTGGGGATCAAAACGTTGTAACTTGAAAAAATGTAAATAAATCAAAGATTTCACTTTTTTCTTCAGTTTAAAAAGTGTTTTTGAGTTTTAAAGGTTTTTTAAATCTGTTTCTTTTCTTGGTTACACACTTTATGACCCCAGTGAAGCTGCACAGCCCGACCTGGGCGGAAGTTCAGGCCCTGAATGCTGCAGCAGGACAGAAGCTCAGCAGATAATCCAGACTCTGCTGGAGTTCCACAGATTTATCCTTCTGGTTCTGGTTCTGGTTCCGAGTCCAAGCTGTTGAGTCCGGGTCACACAGATGGTCTCAGGTCTCACCTGCTGTCCCTCTGCGCATGCGCAGTGACGGTGAGCTCAGCAGTCCCCGCCCGGCCGGTGCGCGGCCGGATGCGCCGGTGATGGAATGATGCGCAGCCAAAACGTCTCCAGTTGGATCTGATCCATAATCAATAATCATGCTGATCATCAGCCGCTTGAATCTTCTCTTCTCGTGCCAGGTCTGAGTCTCGCGGTGACTCGCACTCAGAGGCGCGCGCGCGCGGGTTCGGCGGCGCTCGCGCCCGCCTCCGTGCTCGTCCCAGCCGGCGCGCGCTCCCGCAGAGGATCGGATCGACGTGTCTCGGACGGAGTCGGGCTGCGGTCTCACGCGCTCCTGCACTTTGAATTCGGTCCGATTTCCGGAGTTGAGGAAGAGGAAGAGAGGAAGGAGGAGGAGGAAGGACCGGGAAGGATCCCAGTCCGGAGAACCGGGAGAACCGGGAGAACCGGGAGAACCGGGAGAACCGGGAGCAGCTGGATCACGACCGGAGCTGGAAGAATGAGGAGCGGCTGGATTCTCCTGAGCCTGGCGCTGAGCTGCCTCTGCGGGGCCGCGGTGAGTGGGGCAGGGGGACCGGGGTCCGTGGGGGTCCGTGGGGGTCCGTGGGGGTCCGTGGGGGGCCTGGTGTGTTCACGTGCAGCTGCGGGGATCAGACACACCAGTTGTTATGATTTCGGTCTGGTTCTGTAAAGACTTCATGACTTGAGGCGTGTGTGTTTGTGTGTGTGTGTGCGTGTGTGTGTGTGTGTGTGTGTGTGTGTGTGTGTGTGTGTGTGTGTGTGTGTGTGTGTGTGTGTGTGTGTTGTGTGTGTTTGTGTATGTGTGTTGTGTGTGTGTGTGTGTGTGTTTGCGTGTATGTGTGTGTGTGTGTGTGTGTGTGTGTGTGTGTTAATCATCAGTCAGGAAGGGTTGCTGGATGTTTCTGGTTCTATTAGCTACCAAATTAAAATAAATGTAGAATTCTGCTTAAAACAAGAAAAATATGAAAACTTTTTCATTTTAAGATGTAATTTGTGAAAATGTCATGTGAAAGGAAGAAGCCCTCATCAACCACCAGATTTACTTTATTTTAGAAGTGTGGCCTTCACTCAGAGGACCACAATCGGCCCCCGGCCCGCGCTTTGGACACCAACAGGTCCGATCCTGAACTTGGACCCGGTTTGGAAAAGTGAACAAAATTCCTGCAACAGAAGCTGAAAACTGTGAGGTTGTGAAATTGATAAATGTGACCTTTGACCTCAGCTGCCATGAACGACTGACCTGATTGGTCAAGGAGGAGCCAATCACAGAGCAGATCGTTCAGAGAAGCCAAACCTTTCCAACCCGCCCGGATGGTTTGGATCAGAGCGGCGACTCGGCACCGCCACGCCGTCTGGTTCTCGTCAGAATCATCAGCGTCGCCATGGTTACCGTCTCCGTCTCCATGACAAGCATGTGAGCTGTCATCATGTCATGTTTTCACGCCTGACCCAGATTGGTCAGAACTGCCGAACCGGCTCCAGCAGTCCGACGTCTTCAGACCTGGAAACGCCTGGAAACACCTGGAAAATACCTGGAAACACCTGGAAAATACCTGGAAACACCTGGAACGCCTGTAATGTTTAGTTTCTGCTCCATGTTTAGCTCGATTTTGAAATGTTTCCGAACGAATCAGAAAATAAAACCACAATTATTGTTTTAATTTGGGGAAAAGAATTTATTTGCAAAATAAATGTTTGGGTCTGAATCAAAGAAAAGGATCGGTTCCTTCAGCCGTCATTCAGAGTCAAACTAAATATTCAGTAAATATTTATGTATCAAGGTATTTAGTTTGATACATTATGTAGTTATCAAGCTTAATATTTAGTTTGAAGCTAATTATTTAAATAAAAAGCTAAATATGTAGTTAACCAACTAAACATTTAGTTATAAAACTAAAGATTTGCATCAGACTATGTAGTTCACCCTGCGTATTTAGTTTGAAGTAAATTGTAAATCCAAACTAAATATTTAATTCGCAAACTAAATGTTTAGTTTCAGTGTAATTTAGCTAACAAGCTAAATGTTTATCAAAGTGAAAATGTTTTTAACCGACTAAAGGCTCCAGATTAAATATTTAGTTTCAAACTAAACATTTAGCTCAGATATTTCATTTTTCATGGTTTTGTGGCTTTTAGTGTTTTATTGCCAGCAGTTTCTGTGGAATCTATTCACTTCCCTCTACCTACCAGAACCAGAACCGAGCCTGGGTCACCATGGCAATGCTGACGGTTCTTGTTCGGGTCGGTTCTGTTGGGTCCGGTCTGAGAAAACTTTGGATCTGAAGGGATTGATTAGTGAACGCATCACGTTCTGTGGGCCGGTCCATTCACACAGAACCAGGTCCATTCACACAGAACCAGGTCCATTCACACAAAACCAGGTCCATTCACACAGAACCAGGTCCATTCACACAGAACCAGCCTCTGAAGAGCTCATTAATATTCACACAGCAACTTGTTTGTCCCTGGATCTGGACCGACTCCAGAACCAATCACAGCCTGCTAACCTCTGACTGACCCGGTACACAGAACCGGACCAAGGAGTCGTCAGAATGACTTGGACGAGACCGTCAGTTGAGAGATCCGAAGATGTTGAAGCAGAACCTGCAGAGAACCTGCAGAGAACCTGCAGAACCTGCAGAACCTGCAGAGAACCTGCAGCGGTCCCAAGTTCTGCCCGGGTTGCTGGATCAGTTCCTCTGGTTCCTTCAGAAACGACCCGGTTAGACGATCAGCTACAACCTCAGTGGAACCTGGTGAGGAACCGGCTGGTCTGGGTTTAACAGAACCATCAGAACCGACCTGCTGTTTGGACCAGACTGTTTGCTGCTTCAGGTTCTGGTTGACAGCTGAGCCATTGGACCATGGCGGTTCTGTTCCCCTTTTATATATTTAACTCAGAGCTAAGAATTTAGCTTGCTAACTAAATATGTAGTTAAACAGTTCTGAATGAATGAATGAATGAATGAATGAATGAATGAATGAATGAATGAATGAATGAATGAATGAATCAGTGGATGTTTTTATTGGTTTTTATCTTATGACAGGATAAAAAACCCAAATCAGTTTTTATTGTGTAACTTTACAAACGGCTCCATGGAACCAGAACAGCAGAACCAGAACCAAACCGGTTCTGGTTCTGCTGCAGCAGCTTTCAGGTCCGAGTGGACACACACACACACACACACACACATGCACACACACACACACCCACACACACGCACACACACACACGCACACACACACACACACACACACACACACACACACACACACACACACACACACACTCTGACCCAGAAGGATTCACTCTGGATTAGTCCTGAGTGATGAGATCAGAGATCAACACCTGTTGGCCTTCACCTGGACTCCTGCTCTTCCTCCTGCTCTTCCTCCTCCTCTTCCTCCTCCTGCTCTTCCTCCTGCTCTTCCTCCTTCTCTTCCTCCTGCTCTTCCTCCTGCTCTTCCTCCTCCTCTTCCTCCTCCTCTTCCTCCTCTGAAGGTTCCTCTGCTGGTTTTCCAGGAGGCGTCCCGGATCTCCTCTCCAGCAGACGACCTTTATCTGGATGATCCTGGGTCGGGCGGTTTCTACCCAGAGGACGACGACGACTTCAACTCCGGTTCCGGCTCAGGTAGTCCAGAACCCCCGGTCTGGTCCGGTCCAGTTCCCGCCTCAGTCAGGTTCTGCTGAGGATCCGGTTCTTTTCTCAGGTGGAGATGAAGAGATGCTGGAGGAAACGGCGACGGTCAGTCGGATTTACATCGAGCCCAAAGCAGCAGAACCCACCAAGGACTCCACCAAGTTCTTCAGCCCCAGGATGGAGCCGGGCCTGGAGGGAAGCGCCAGAGACGGCTCTGCCAGGAAACCGGTCCAGACCGAGGTCAGAGGTCACGCTGAGTCATAAGAAGGTCAATGCAGCGCTGCTGTTAGCGGATGAAGCTTCTGCGTCAGGATTCACAGAGTCCATGTTGGCCACATTTCCAACACGGAGCCGTTAGAGTTGGAGTAAATGGTTGCATGTCGTGGTGCTGATTTTCCCGCTAAGCTTCTAGTGCTGCAGGGAAATCAGATCCCATCATTTCAGCCTCCAGAGTCGCGTCGTTTCTCAGCTTAGACTCTCGGCGAAGTGAAGCGTAGAACACGGTTCTGGTTTTCACGCTCGGCGCAGTGAACAGGATTTCCTGCTGGTCGGGTTTTGGGTTCCGGCCGCGTTTCAAATCTCACTTCGCCGCAGCTCCAAGCGTCTCAGGTAAAAACGTGATGTCAGAAGACTGTGGGCCCCTGATTGGCCAGAGGAGTGAAATGGTCGCGTGTGCAGCTGTAAGAACTGCGCAGGACGTCCTTACAGCTGCCATGTTTCTCCTTCGGTGCGTTGATCCGGCTGAACTTTGGGACTGACCCGACCCAGAACCGCTGACGGAAAACCAGCCACACTGCCGCCGTCAGCCCAGTTCAGAACCAGTAGCAACGCTGCGTCTCCTTTTCTTCCTCCCACAGCCCCCAGTTCCAGTCACAGAGGACCAGCAGAGGAACCAGTTCACCAGTACCACTGAGCCTCCGGGTTCTGCTCTGGAACCCGTTGAAGTCCGGACTGAAAACCTCTTCCAGAGGACGGAGGTGTTGGCAGGTTGGTCCTCCGGTGCGCGGATCAGATGCAGATGATTCATTGACACACAGCAGATTAAAGCTGCAATGAAGCCAAAACTGCAGAAAAACATCAAAACATTTTGCATTTCAGATAAAAACTAAAACTTCTCTGAAAATCTGTGAATCTTCCCAGAATTTCCTGAGTGAGAGTTTAGCTTCAGCTTCACCTGGTCCAAACTCTGAGAACAAATCATGTCCTATGAAGAACCTTCTGCATCTCATCAATAATCGCTGAATCAATAAATAATCACCAGATCAGTTCTGCGCTGACGTTCAGCTTTTCTCATGTTTGTTCATGAAGCTGCAGAAGATCAAACGTTCCCAGAGGGAGTAATGTCTTTAGGCAGGAAACGGTTTCCTTATTTAAAGATTAATTAAACTGTTTATTTGCATTTTTAATTTTAAGTTTTAATTTATGATATTCCATGTAAAACAATCTAAGTGGTTAAATAAAAAATCTGCAGAATGTGGCATTAAAATGACTTAAATAATTGATTAATCGTCAGAATAATCGATTACTAAATGACTCGTTCGCTGCAGGTTGGATCACCCCCACCTGTCTGCATGTGATTGGTTGACACCAGTTTAACCTTTGACCCCATGTCTCCCTCTCAGCTGTTATTGCAGGCGGCGTGATCGGCTTCCTGTTTGCCATCTTCCTCATCCTCCTGCTGGTTTACAGGATGAGGAAGAAGGACGAAGGCAGCTACGACCTGGGAGAGAGGAAGCCTTCGGGATCAGCCTATCAGAAAGCGCCGACCAAGGAGTTTTACGCGTGAGCCTGTCGGACCCGCGGTCCAGCAGACAGGAACCGCGTCGCTGAAGAGGAGAACTTTTCTTAGAACTTTGTTTCCCCAGACAAGCCAGAGGTTCTGCTCGGCCCGGAGTTAACCCGTTTGTGTTTTAGCATGTCACCTGTTCATCTCCAGGCTCTGGATCACCGTCTGTTCTCACACCGATCAGAACCCAAACCCCGCTCCGGTTCTGAGTCCAGAACCCAGAGGAATCGCGTTCTGGTTCCAACAGGAAGTAGATCTCTGCGCTCCTCTTTATTAGAACCGGAGAACCACAGACTCACATGTTCTGTTGTTTAGTCGCGCTCTTAGTTCTGAGCTTTCAGTCCAGTTGTTTCTTGTATATGTAAAGAAAAATGAAGATCTATAAATGTTATTCACAAACGTCTGAAACCCTCAAAGTGCCTACCTGTGTCTGAGATCGAGCGGTCACGGATCTCTGGACGTTTTTTAGTCGTATGAAGCTGACTGTATTGTTGTACATGTAATCTGAACCAACACTACTGAATAAACTTTGTGGCCTGACTTCCGGCTCGTCCTCCCTGCTCATGCGCTAACGGCAGAGCTAGTCTTTCTGTTAGCGCCGTAGCATTTTGCTCGTTTTAAAACTGCTAGCTTCCTCTAAATAAATTTTCCAGATAAATTATAAAACCTAAATTACTTGATTATTTTGTTTCAGCTGAATAAAGTTCAAAGTTTCAGTTTCATTTCCTCTCCTTTTGTTCCAGTTCCCAGGATGCATTGCTGTACAGCAGTTAGCTGTCTCACAGACCAAAGCTGTTAGCAAAACTCAACTACAAAAATGAAACAAGAGAAAAATCCTTTCCAAAGAATCACTTCCTGAAGCGCTTCCGTACAGCCAGGTGTGTAATGCCTGATTTAGCCCCACTGGGGGCGCTATGCAATGTTGTAGCATGTTTTGTAATTTGTGTATAATGCGTATCGATAGTTTAAAAGAGCACATTAGCATTAGCTTCTGCTGGGTGCCATGTAGTAGCACAGAGGTTCAGATGAACAGAATAATTGGGTTGTTAGCAGAACTAATGTTGATGATTAGCACTTTAGCATTAGCTTCAGATAGATACCATCTTGTTTTAGCACGTTAGTGTTAGCAGAACTAAAATTTATGATCGGAGCCTTAGAGTTAGCGCAGCTGACCTTTTAGCTAGCACTGCTTGCTAGCTTGACTTTTACTTTGGAGTTCAGTCTTCAGAGGATCCAGGTGGAACAGAAGCTAGCTGTCCTCAGAGTGAAGACGACGTCCAGAGATGATCTTACCTCTGAGTTTGTTCCCGTCTTTATCCTGAGTTAAACCTGAACTCTGGTTAGATTATGTTTAGATTATGTTCTGATCAGTTATTCTGACTGTTGGACACCTGATGAGTTAATAACCCAGTTACAGAGACCAACCCCCCTCTGGGCCTCATTTCTCTGCAGAATTAATCCGCTCTGTAACCGGGTGAGATTAGGACGCTGCAGTGATATGCCGGAGCACATATCCACAGAGGATTACTCATCTGCTCGGTGATAATCCCCTCAGACTTTAAGTAATGTGCTGCAGGGAATTACAGGCCGCCTGTCATCTGAAACACCGCGTTTCTACGCCTTCATGGCTCGACTCAACCACAGGAACCTTTTAGTTTGGGACGTTTTCACAGATCCCAGGTCCCAGCGGAGCCGGCGCTTGGCACAATGAGGGCAGCTGAGATCCGCCTGAAGTTTTACTGATGGCAGCGACTCGGCCGGCGATCAGCTGTAATCAGCCTGTCATCAGATTACAGCTGTTTGGAAAACAATTTGGGTTGTTTATCCAAAATCATTTCTCAGTCATTTTTCCACCTTGTTTTGCATCAATGTATAAATACTACAGTTTGACAAGTTAGTTAGGATTCTATATATTTAGTTTACCAACTAAATACTTAGATCTATACTAAATAGTTAATGAAATATTTTGTTTACCAGGAAATATTAAGATAGCAAGCGAAATATAGCTGGATTGGCTGAATATTAAGTAAATATTTATTTAAGCAAGTAAATACTGTAAACTAAACATTTAGTTCACAATATTTATCTTGTAAACTAACTGTTTATTTTACAAAAACTACATCTTATAAATAATTTTTTATAAAAATTAGTCTCTGCTCCCTGTTAGTGCCTCAGTCCCAATTCTGGTCCAAATGTTTGTAGATAAATATTTAACTTACAAGCTAAATGCAGGAAATTGAACATTTAGTCTACAATATTTAGTCGTAAATATTTAGGCAGCTAACTAAATATTTAGTTAGGAACAAAAATATTTCTCTTGCTACATATTTAGTTAACCAACAAAATATCTAGCTCTGAGCTAGCTTAATATTTAGTTAACTCCATCAGTTTAGTTTGTAAGTTTGTAAACTAAATATTTCGATAGTTATCTCCATATCGGGTCAGACCCGCTCCCGTTGTTCTGGTCGAGGTTCTGCTGTTTGTTCTGGTTGGTTCTCATCTCTCTGCTCTCCAGTCGCTGCTTTGGTCAAATGATTTTTTAGTGGTTTAGTGGTTTAGTGGTTTAGCATTAGCAAAGCAATATTCCTGTTAGTGAACCTACATTTTTGGTTAGCTTTGGCTAATAGCTACTGCAGATTTTAGTGCAACTATTCATATATTCTCTGTTCCACCCTGGCGGCCATTTTGAAAAAGGAAACACAAAATCAAGAACATGAATATGAATAAGCAGTGATTTGATAGCAAACATTCATCTAACTGACTGGAAATCCACCGAGGCCATCTTGAAAAATACAATAATCACTAAATGTCATTTCTTTATCCAATTATATATGATTTGCCACCAAAATTATTTATCTGTGTAAAACATTTGTAAATTCAATGAAAAAAAAAAACAATTTCCAGAATGACCATTTTGAAAAATTGCTGCCATTTTGATTTTTTTAGTGGCTAATGGATGTTTTTTTGATGAAAATCAGATTCTAAGTACAAAAATCATTTTATGTCTTCATATCTGACTATTTATCTCTTTGATTAGTCTCTAAAGATCCGAGTCGTTCTCATTTAATCGCTCAGTTTAAGTTGATGAGTTTAAGTTGATGGAAGCCATCCATTTTAGAATGATCTCAGGAGAAAACGTGCTGTTCATCTTCCTTTGCCATCTCTGTTTTACCATCAAACACCAGCTTGTTTCTTCGTTAAAGTCGGATCATTTCCAGCCGGCAGCCGAAGCTGCAGGTGGTTCTGCAGAGGCCCGGCAGCTGCAGCATCTTTATTCTGCGCCTGCATGAATAAAACAAAGCTGTTGGGTTGCAGCAGAACCTGGCAGCGCTGACCGGCAGTCTCACTCCTCACCCTCTGTGAGGATCATAAATCCAGCAGAGCTGTGAAACAAGCCGGGTCTGTTTCTGCATGAGAGCGAGAGCTGGACGGGTCCAAGCACCAAACAGCAGATCAGCGTCAAACTAAACGAGGAAGCAGCTGCCTGGAGTCTGCAGGAACACTTCATTTGCTCCGCTATAAAATATTCAGCCAGTGGTATTTTTGGTCCAAGGCCGTCGGCCGTCAGCAGGAAGACCTGGTCAGGTTGGCCGATCGCTCAAAATGCTGCGCAAAAGATTCCAGACAAACTGTCAGAAAATGATATTTCACTGCCATTCAGTAAACAGTGGCTTTTATGTCGAAGAGACATTTCTGCTGCTAGCGCTAGGCTAACATGCTAGGCTAACATGCTAGGCTAGCACTGTATTTACCCAGAATGCCCTGCGCTGTAGTCTCCGGTCCGCTTGGCGTTCACATTCAAACTGAACCAGAGTTCACTTCATCCGAACCCAGACCGAGGTTTGGAGGACCAGAGGTCAGAGGTCAGAGGTCAGTTTTTCTTCAGGTGCATAATTATGACACGTCTCACATTAAAGTCGGATAAAATGCGACATGATCATTCAGACTGCAGACGTTTGAAAACGATCAAATCCAATTCAGTTTTTGGGATGAGGAAATCAGAACCGGGCCGATCAGACAGGAAAATAACAAATGATATTTTCTGCTCTGAAAGAAAAGTGTTCAATAATGGAAGCTGATTGGTTGATGAAAACACACGTCAGTAAATGGGTTCAGAACCAGAACCAGTGGTTCTGGTGATGTTACGGGTCCATGGTTCTGTGTTTCTGGTCTTCGGTTCTGATCTGTTTTGTAGTTTTTGGTTTTGCTCCTCCTGGTTCTCCTCCGTGGTTTTTGATTCTTTGAGATGTTTTCAAAGCTGTTTGTTCATCTTGACTTCTGCTCATTATCTAACAGTAAATGAGTCTGGCGTCCTTCCTCAGGCGTTGGCCGGTTTGTATTTGGATCTAAGTTTCTCTGCTGCTCACAGTTCAGGCCCACTGAGGAGAAATGTCCCTCGCTGGTCTCCGTAGTCCCATTCATCCCAGCAGGAGTGTGTCCTTCAGAGCCTCTCGTCTGCGCCCGGCTTCGCTGCGGCTTCCTGGGGCAGAACGGGGGACCGCCGAGCGTCAGACGTCACCCTGCGGTTTACATAACCTCTGAACAGCTGGGCTTTCACATCAGCCGGGATGAAGAAGTTGGTGTGAGAAGGACGCAGGCGGCTTAATGTGGGCAGTGAGCCTGATCTGTGTGGAGGGTAACGTCATGGAGATGCTTTCTAATGAGGACAGATGGGATCTCACTGCAGAGAGGATGGAAATAAAAAGAACTTCTGACTGAAAATTCAACCTGGGAACGTAGTTTGGTTCTTTCCAGAGAAAGTTCTTCTGTCTTTATGCTCTGAAACTTAGAGACATAAAAAGCAAAAAGTGGCTCTGAATTCAAACTAAATGTTTAACTTTCACTTTGTAAAACAGACAATATTTAATGTGTCTAAAGAATCACATCTTATTAGTTTGAACAGATGAAATTTAAAAAGTTAGTTTAGCGAAACAACAACAGGGTCAGCAATAATTTGAGTTATTTAGATTGTAAAAGGAGGAAAAATGTATTATTTTCATCATTATTTTTTATTTTCAATGTGACCTTCATTCATTCATTCATTCATTCATTCATTCAGGTCATACTTTCAAAGTATTTAGCTAGCAAGCCTAATACTGGGAGTAAACATAGTGTTTAGCTCTGAGCTACCTGAATTAGCATATTAGCTCATATTTGGCTAATATGCAAAGCACTTGTCAAAAAGTGGAAATGGACTACCAAAATAAAAGCTGGGTCTTAGGAATTCACATATTAGTTAAATATTTTGCAGTGACCTAGAGCTAACTGCATATTTAGCTAGCTTGAATCTAAATATTTAGTTAGCTTTGAGCTAGCTATTTAAATTCACTGTAGCTAGCTACGAGTTACATATTTAGCTTCTAATTAAATATTTGGCTTGTTAAATTATTTAAAATAAGTTTGAAGCTTCATATTTAGTTTTCTAACTCCAATATTCAGTTTGGAGACTAAATATTTAACTTGCTAACTTAATATTTTGTTTGCAAACTGTTTTTCTTATTACAGGCTAAAAACCAAAAATATTGCTGTCCATTTTTGACTGTGTAGCTTTACAAGCAGCATCTCATGACTTATTTTTTTAAAGTGTTTTCTTTTTTCTCAGTCTTTAGAAATGTTTTTCCCAGAGCCTGATTGTGCTGACAGGTTTTATTTGTGACCCAGTGAACAGAAATGCAGAACTCAGATTCATTTATTCATTAAGTTCAGGATTCCCGTTTAGAGGCCCAAGCCAGCGGAGCCGCCTCTGAGCAACGGTTGCCCTTCATTCTCACCTCGCCCTCCGTCTGGTCCTTCCTGCCGTAACCATGGAGACGGAACAAAACCAGAACCCCTTATAGCAGCAGGCTCAGGTGCGCCTGACGCAACGTGTCATTTTCTCTGATTTCAGGCTAACAGGAAGTCAGAGGTTGAACCAGCTACTGTCCTGGTGATTGAACTAGACCTTTCAGGAGCAGCAGTGCTACTGCTGCTTCCAGAGGTGGGACGTTATGAGGTGGGACATTTTGTCACACATCGATCACTTCCTGTTCCTTCATCGATCACTTCCTGTTCCTCCATTTCAGTATATGTTTCCCATTCAAATTCAGATGTTTCCAGATTCTTTTGGAGAGAAAAAAACAGTTAGCCACTGAAAAATTCAAGATGGCTGCTATTTCATGACTGTCATCAGGAAAAAATATTTTTCTATACTTGTTCCAACATTTATTACAGATGAATACTTTTTGTGTCAAATAATTGGACCCACAGAAATCCTGCATTATAATTTTTGGGTTTTTCAAAATGGCCGCCATCACTCATGGAAAATTAATTTTGGACTAAAATCACCAATTGAATGCTTTTGGTGTCAAATCACAACCAACATATTTTGAACCATAAAAGTCAAATATATTTTCTTGGCCTCGTGTCTTTTTGTCTGATTTTTCAAAATGGCCGCCATTTGTGATGGAGAATAAATGTTGGACAGAGCTAACCAAAACGTTACTGAACATAACAAGATTGTTAGCTCCAGTAAAGTTAACCGCTAAACACAGAAAGAAATCAGCGAAAGCTAATGCTAAGCTGCTAAGCATAATAAATTAGCAGAAGCTAACCCCAAACATTAAGTCTCTTCTTCTCCGTCCAGTTGATAACTGGTGTGAGGTTTTTCCCTAGTTTCTGATTTTCCTTCATATCATTTCTTTAGTTTTATGAAACATTACATAAAGTTTATCTAAGTCATTAAAATTGGAAACATTTTATGTGACTAATTGATCTAAAAGGCTTAAAAATGGCAGCCATCTTGAAAAATGTCCTTCCCCTGAAATTCATTGGACCTGAACTTTATGCTCACAGCTCATCGTTTTTCAGAAACATAATCTGAAGTCTGGATAACTCAGATTACCCAGACAGACGTTTGGATAATCTGAATGGCTCTTAATCTGTGACTCTCAGATCTCCTCCGTCGTTTATTGGCTCATTAATCCGAACTGTGATGGTTTCCATGGTGACTAACGGGTCGTGTCTCTCCAATTGTCCTGCCTTGGTTCTGGTGCTGCAGTCAGAAATAAATGGGAAATATTAGAGCTGGATGTCTGTTGATCTGAAAAACATTAAACCATCAAACTGTGGATCTGATGCTAAAAGCGAAACAAGAAGTTACGTCTTCTGACCGAACCGCAAACGTCCAGATGAAGAAGTCTGGACAATGTTCCTCTGAGCTCCAACCAAACCTCGACACAGGCTTTTATTTTGACAGGCAGACACATTTTTTTAACCACTGGTTAAAAAAATAACCGCTGAAACGACCGCCATGTTGGCGTGTCGTCATGTCCTGGTTGTTCCAGCTGAGTCGATATTTTTATCCTCCAGCTTCTGCTGCAGCCTGAGTGACACAGGAGACCAACAGAGTTCAGGACTGTGACTTTCTATGAACCCAGATATACACACACACACACACGCACACACGCGCACACCTACACACACACGCACACACACGCACACACACACACACACACACACCTACGCACACATTTTTGGGGTTGCAGCTTCGGTGTATGTTGCAGTCAGAACCTTTTTAGCTCTGTAAGTTTTATTTAGACCCACATATAAAGCAGCCAGTGAACACATGAAAGTTTCCAGTGACAGCATGAAGGCTGCAGGAGTTTCTGTCTCCGCTGATCCGGTTCAGACTGCAGAGAATAAATCAACTCTGACCTCCAACATCTGGAGCACCTCAGGGCTTCGACTTGAGCACTTCCTGTTTTTGCCTCATTTTCTCTAGTTGGACAAATCTTTAAAACATTTCATAACATCTCATCGCTTTTATGCAGACGACAACCAAACATGCAGCAAAGACTCCAAACACACGAATGATAGAAATTCAAAATAAAACCTGAAAACTAAAATTCTGCAATCATAGGAAATAGAAGCAAAAACCTGAAATAAATCTAAAAAAAAATAAAAGAAGAGAAAAAGGGAAAAAATCTGCAAATTATGGAAGCATTTAACTGCCAGAACTTTTTTATTAAAACGAGAAAACCTTGTTAAAATGTGAATCTTGATTGTTTCACATGTCATTTTAATGAGAAACTTTCTGGTTTTAATGAGAACGTTTCACATTTTTACGAGAATCTTTCTTATTATGAAAAGACGAGTTTCATATTTCGTTTTAACGAGATGTAAAAATGTTTTTAACAGATTACAGCTTGTTAAAAACATGGAGTTCGCTGTGACTCTGCTTCCTCTGGACAACATCTAAAACCCAAGAGGTTTTACTCTTTTTAAAAGAGAAACTCTTTTGGTTTGAATGAGATGTAAATGTCGTTATAACAAGTTTTAAAAATCCCATAAAAAAGTTTTCTCCTTTAAACGAGACACTGCTCCTGATTTTATTTCCAAACTCAGGCAGTTAAGTGCTTCCGTAGAAATGGCAAACCGCATGAAGTATAAAACATTGTGAAGAACAGGAAGTCCTCCAGGCCACTAGGGGGAGTCGATCACCAAATCAAATGAAACCAGATCCTCAGGACGTCCAGAAGAACGTTGGGGGAAAAAAACTACATGTTTTTTTTTCAATCATTCAGGTTGTTTTACAATATTATAAAACAGAAGCATAGTTACATCAATAACATTACTGCTCTAGGCTCCCCCTAGTGGTCTGGAGGATTTCCATTTTCTTGCTGTTGTTTTTGCTGTTTGCAGCATTTCCTTCATGTTTGCTCCTTTCAGCCTCCGTACAGCCAGCAGTCAAATGGTGGAGATTAAGAGAAACTTGAAATTAAACTTGAAATTCACTCATAACCTCGTCTGACATGGTTTGTTTCATTTTAAAATATATTTCTCCAGTTTCAGCAGGCTTCGTTTGTCTTTTGTTTTAATTTTCCTGTGTTGTAACGTCTGTTCTCTGTTGCAGTAAAACGTTTTGTGAAGATGATCTATAAATAAAACTGATTTGAACTCGAACACAGTGGTGAGGTTGGCTCACAGAGGAGTGTGTTTGTTGGACATCCTGGCAGGCAGAGGTGAGAGATGAAGAACCTCAGGCGCGTTTCATCACTCAGCAGCAGACGGTCAGAGTTTCACCCGAATGTTTCTGAGTTGGACTTCCTGTCGCTTTGGTTCTGCAGCTCATCCAGAATCGCGTCTGAAGCAGCTGACTTTCTGAAACCTGGATCTGCTTCAGCTCCGCTCTGCTGCTCGGCTGTAAGCCGATTCGCCTGCATACCTGCATAATGATGTTTATATGGTCAGCGACGCTGTGACCTCTCCGTGACCCCAGCTGAGTCTAAATATAACTCACAGCGGAGCCTCGGCAGGAACGTCTTCACGCTCAAGACTTTAGTTTATGCATTAAAGTCTTTGCTGTATTTTTAATGTCGCCTGCCGACGTTTTCCAAAACATCGAAATGTTCAAACGTCTGGATTAACCTGGAAGGTTCTCAGTTTGTTCTCCGAGATCTGAATCTACGGAAGCCCTGAAAGGTCAAAAAAAACATATGATTGGAGAACCATGTTCTGATAACTCTGACCAAACGTTCTTTTTCTCTTGACTTTATGTCAAATGAAAGTAAAAAGAAAACTCTATATTCAAATATTTCAAATGATTTTGGAAACTTTTTTTTCTGAAAGGAGGGCAAAACAAATATGACACGCTAACTAAATATTTAACTTGTTAATTTATAACAATATAGCAATACTGTTCCAACTAAATGTTTAGTTTGCTAAATTGTAGCAATAGAAAAATATTTAGGTTGGAGCTAAGAAATTAGCTATATGCTAACAGTTAGCTAACTAACAATGCTTACCTTACTCACTAAACATGTAGCTTGCTAAGCTATAGCAACATTTATTGGAAACAAATATTTACCTAAATACTTACCTTGCTACACATTTAGCTTGTTGACATGTATAGTTTAATTTATGACTATATTAAGCAGGTTTTGTAATGAAATGTTTAGCTTGCTAAATGATTAGATTGCAAACTAAATATATTACATTTTGACTGTGCTCTTAGAAAGATGGCCGCCATAATAACTGATCCTGCAGTAAAATGGGTCGTTCCTCTGTGACTTAAAGAGACGGCGCAGCGCGGCGCCGACGGTTTCTGTTTCGCTGGGTTGAGCTTCACCAGCTCAATGTTTGCATCAGGGATGTAAATCAGGGACCAGAGTCAGGAAGGCGACACCTTGACCTCTGGGCGGGTGGAGCCGCCTCCGCTGCTGCGCCACATGAGCGTTGGTTATTTGTGATGAGCTGAGGAGGATTTAAAGAGTAATGGACGCTCGGTAATCCCATCAAACAGCACAGGAAAGACATAATCTCTGGACCTTTGGCTTTCTGACTCACTGCTGCCCAAAATCAGCTTTTTATGGCCCAGATTAAGTGTGTGTGTGTGTATATGTGTGCGTGTGTGTGTATATGTGTGTGTGTGTGTGTGTGTGCATTTGTGTGCGTGTGTGTGTGTGTGTTGTGTGTGTGTGTGTGTTCAGCGTGTCTCTTTCTGATTGATGTGGTGCTGCAGCAGGAGCAGTCGGGCGTCTGCAGCAGATCCTCTGAGCTCTTCATATCATCTGAACTCAGGATATTTTATTCAAAAAAAATAAACATCAGATTCTTTTCCACTGAAGTGATGAACTTCACAGAGTGCGGAGGAAGCTGAGATTACCTGGAGAACATATTCTGTGTAAATCCATCATAGAACCAAAACGCTCTTTAATCCAAAATGTTTCGTAACCCTGCAGCCGGTAATCCCGGTCCGGACAGCGAGTGATGGCGTTAATCTGGGAACCGAACTCATGGAGCCGTCGCTCCAGGAAACATTCGCCCAGGAAAAGAGAAAATGTTTCATTTCTGAAACTGGATTTGATCCGGTCCAGGGTCATGGACGGGTCGGAGTCTGAGGTCAAAGGTCATCATCACTCCATCAGTTATTTATTTCTGAAGCATTTAATTCAAAGCTGTAGTTAGCTCAAAGCTAACTAACTTTAAGCTAACTAACTAGCTAAGTAGTTAGCATACCTGTAGCTCTAAGCTAAGTAGCTTGAAGTAGCTAGTTTTAAGCTAACTACTTAGCGCTAAGTTAAATAGCATGTTCCCTTGGTGATGACTGGAAGTGGACTACCAAAATAAAAGCTGGGTCTTCTGAACCTCTATTTAGTTTATGTTTAGAAAATAGTTTGTCAAAAACGATGTGATGGAAATATGACTGAAAATTAACCTACATTTATTTCCTCTTATAAAAGGTCAATAGCTACATTTTTAACATGGTAACTTTACAAACATCAGTCTGTTTATGAGCTGAACATTTTCCTCATTATTAAATAAACTCTGTACTTTGGTTCTTCACAAACTGCAACTCTTCACTGTTATGAATCCTTGGAATAAATAAAAAACATCAAATTCTCCAAATCTCCACTGAAGTTTGTGGATGAAATAATAAAATGGAGGGAAATGATGTGAGCTCTTTACCAGAACTGGCTGAGCTTCCCAGAGAGCGGAGACAGAAAAAAGACGTGGATCTTTTCTGTAAGATGTTCCCTCGGTTCTGAAAGAGGCTCTTTGGGAAAAGCTTTCAGTGAACATCACTGCAGGACATGATGTGCAGCAGCTCCACTGAGCACGGCCAAAGTGGCTCTGCACATCAGCCCCGCTGAACTCTGTTAATCATTAATGTGTGTGTGCGTGTGCGTGTGTGTGTGTGTGCATGTGTGTGTGTGTGTGTGTGTGTGTGTGTGTGTGCATGTGTGTGCATGTGTGTGTGTGTGCGTGTGTGTGTGTGTGTGTGTGTGTGTGTGTGTGTGTGTCGGACAGGGAGCTCCTTCCTTAGAAAACAGTTTCTGTCTCCATCTTCTCTTGTTGGTCCAGTTATTTGAACGAAACTCAGTTCAATGTCAAATGAACTGATTCGTGTTCATAGTTCACCATGGCTCCATAAATGAACTGGTTCTTTTATCGTTTATTAATTTGTCTGAAATAAATCGAAAAAACTATGAATAAAATGTCAAGATGTCATTCTATAATTAATGTAGACAATCCCGTTACCTAGCAACCGTTTTGTCTTTTCTTTTTTTTCTTCACTCAAACTGTTTTATCTTTCATAAATATATATTTTCATGTTTTTACTCACATGTTTTTACTAACGGCCCTCCCTCCTTCAGGCAGTGGGGCTCTAAAAGCCGCCCCCTCACCCCCCTCCGCCCTGCCCCTTCCTGCCCCCTCCTGCCCCTTCCTGCCCCTTCCTGCCCCTCCTGCCCCTTCCTGCCCCCTCCTGCCCCTTCCTGCCCCTTCCTGCCCCCCTGGCTGAACCTCTTCCTGCCCCTCCTGCCCCCTCCTGCCCCTTCCTGCCCCTTCCTGCCCCCCTGGCTGAACCTGCAGACTGGAGCCACGTGATCAAACACAAAGCATCTCCAGATCCAGTCAGAACCTGGCAGGACGCTTTGCTTCTTCTTCTGCTTCTTCTGTTTAATTAAACGACAGCTGGTAGGACTGATGATGATACAGAGCCAGATGATTTCTGCTGATTCCACATTGATCAATCCTCGTCTCTGGAAACAAACAATCATTTATTATGTTGATCTTTAATTCTCACACTCTGGTCCTCATGTATGGAACACCACAAAGGCCAAAAGGTGCAACACTTCATGTGTTTTCTCAGTAAGCAGCTGCATAGCAAAGTAAAGGAGCCACACCAGCAGCGAATCAAAGACCATTTTCATCCAATCAGCTTATTCCTTGGATGAAACAGAACCAATCAGAACCATCAGTCCAAAATACTCCAGGAAGTGACAGAAGGTAAAAAATAAATCTGAAGCATTTAAGAACAGAGAACATAAATCTCTAAATTTTGTTGCCCAGTAATTGAGCATAACAAATACATATTTCCTACCAATCTGAAGTGATGCGCGCCATCTTGGCAGGTGAGCGCAGGGAAAAGCGTCGATGAACGACTTCCAGGCCAACAAAAAGAAAAGATGTGGACACTTTATTAATCTGTGAGAAAAAGATTCATGAACAAAATGGCTGCTGTCGGGATCGACCCGTATGAGACGCAGAAGAAAAACATCAGACGATGTGGAGAATCTGCCTGAACATATCATATCGATCTGACCTCAGCTAGTTAGTGAACA
The DNA here is from genome assembly GCA_922788865.1 of Poeciliopsis turneri. Classification (NCBI taxonomy): domain Eukaryota; kingdom Metazoa; phylum Chordata; class Actinopteri; order Cyprinodontiformes; family Poeciliidae; genus Poeciliopsis; species Poeciliopsis turneri. Next base: position 921,027 of record CAKLNU010000860.1, read on the forward strand.
TGAAGACTGAATGCACCACAGTCGGACACAACCTGCATTTAAACGGATTCGTGACGGACGTACCAGGTTCTGGTGCCTGGCAGAGGAACAAACATGGCGGCTCGCAGATAAAGGCTACATTAGCTAATGCTGCTGGTTCGCTGTGAGGCCTGCGGAGCCCAGCTCTGCGCTAACCGCTACCAGATGTCCTGTTGTGACCATTTACAGCTAACGAGGCCTCTGGCTTGTTCAAAACCTCCCGGTTTCAGTCTGAACTGTTCTTTAATGTGAGGCTTTTATTGCTGCTGGGAGGCAGATTGTGTTCTGAGCCACAGATACAACCGCAGAAGAGTGTGTGGGATTTTAATAAGGTAATTACAGTGAAAACACACCAAAAGAGAAAGGCTGTTAAACTCTCCTCCAGCTCATTACTGAGCCCCACAAATATCCAGATTATTGATGACTGTGTTAACCACGTCATGTCCAGTTAAAGGGCACTTCACATAAAATACCCTTTTCTTTGAATGCATTCAGTTGTGAACCTGGAGTCTGTAGGAGGGCAGAAAGTTTCATCTGGTTTCTCCTGTTTCTGCTTAAATATGTTTTCTGGTTGGGTCACATTTTTGAGTTTTCTCTGCTGCTTTTTATGGATTTTTTCCAGTGGTTGAACTTTTACATAACATTATTTACTGCAGAACTGCTGAAAAAGGTCATAAACGTCCAGATAACCAGCTTTTAATTTCTCAGAGTGATTTTGCAGGAATGTTGAAGCTACGAGGGGAAAAGTGAAAATGTTTGGTTGTTGGGTTTGTGAACTAAACCAGAACCTCTGATGATTCTGGCTAAACTTTATTTTACCTTTAAATCAGCATCAGCAGGGAAGTCGTCTTTGTTTCACAAAACTTTAGATTTACCAAAAGACTTTGTCTGGTTGACGTTCAGCTCCTTCTGTCTCCATGGAAACGACAGACGCAGCAAAGCGCTACGTTGCTAACAACGCTACAGTGACAACAAGCTTTACTTCAGCTGTGAGTTTGTTGTGTTGATGTGACGTCATGGCTGCTGTTTTGCTAGCATTAGCATCGCTTGCTAATGTTAACGCTGTGTGCTAGCTGTTAGCTCCCAGAACCGTACCGTGTGTTTTGATCCGGTTCATTAAACAGTTTGGTTTTGTTTGTTTTTGTCTTGGGGAACATGATGTTCTTGGTGCTAGCATTAGCTAAATGGCTAACTAGCTAAGGCTTTGTCTGCAGGCGTCTTTATTCATCTTGTGGCAACAATCTCTGACTTTACCGTTCATGACAACTTTCAATAAATGCAGGAACAAAATGTTCTGCTCTGCTGTCAGCAGTGTGTGGATTTAAAGAGATGCTCTCAGATTTACCTCAGATCAGGAGGCAAAGAGCTTCAACAACCAGGAATTCAGACCTAAACTTCTCTGTTACTCTTTATTTTATAGACAACTGGATGATTTAAATGTGAGAAGGAATCAAAAGCATGATATGTTCACTGTGAGCTGACATGAACGTCCTCCGTTTCCAGTCTGGATGTTTCATGGTTCACAGAAACAGCCAGAAACATGCCTGCTGCTGCTGCAGCGTCACTTTGTGATTTAATATCGAAGGAATGAGTCAAACTGTGAGGATGATGCGGATCGGATCGTTTATCTGGATCACTTTTCCAGCAGTAAACATGTTCACTAAGACAGAGCAGCTGGGTTCCCACAGAAGCTGTGTAGAAATCAGCTGACATCATTAATTGATGCTTTGGATGGACGGAACCAGAACCAGAACAACACCAGGTGCAGAACCCTGCAGGCTGCACTGGAGCTGATTCAAATAAAAGGTTCTGGTCTCATTCCAGATCCATCCTGGGAGGATTTTCAACTTTCCGGGGAAGTTACGGCTTCAAACGAAGTTTCTGCTGAAAGAATAAAGTCTCTGCTGAGACGCTGCAGTCCCATTGGCTCCTGACCAGCCAATGAGACGCTGCAGTCCCATTGGCTCCTGACCAGCCAATGAGACGCTGCAGTCCCATTGGCTGCAGCCACAAACCCAACCGTTCCCAAACAGATACTGGACAGCCAATGAGACGCTGCAGTCCCATTGGCTGCAGCCACAAACCCAACCGTTCCCAAACAGATACTGGAAAATATGAATGGCACCAATTTGATGTTTTTAGTCGGAGACAGGAGGAAAAACGGGGTTTCATGTTCAGAGTGTTATTCATTCATTAATGTCACAGTTTGAAAACTAAATATTTAGATTGCAAATTAAATGTTTAGTTAGCAATATAATGTTTAGCTTTAAATTAAACATTTAGTTAGCTAAATAGTAACTTGGAGCTAAATATTAAAATATTATAACTATTCAGTTTAATAACTAAGTGTTCAAGCTAAATACTTAGCAAACTAAATATTTATTTTCAAACTAATATATATAGTTGGCTAGCTAAATATTTAGCTTCGAGTTAAATTATTTGCAAATTTTTAAATTTTTTAAAATATTTATTTTTTCAATGTTTAGCTATAAAGTTAACATACTATAATAACATTTAAATTCAATATATAAATATTAACTTGGATTCAAATTATTTAGCTTGCAGTTAAATATTTAGTTTTTAGATTATTTACTTTGCGTCAAATTAATTAGACAAGTTTAAATATAATTTAATTTATAATATAATTTAAGGGCTGCACAGTGGCGCAGTGGGTAGCGCTGTTGCCTTGCAGCAAGAAGGTCCTGGGTTCGATTCCCGGCCTGGGGTCTTTCTGCACGGAGTTTGCATGTTCTCCCTGTGCATGCTGGGTTCTCTCCGGGTTCTCCGGCTTCCTCCCACAGTCCAAAAACATGACTGTCAGGTTAATTGGCCTTCCCAAATTCTCCCTAGGTGTGTGTGTGGTTGTTTGTCCTGTTTGTCTCTGTGTTGCCCTGCGACAGACTGGCGACCTGTCCAGGGTGACCCCGCCTCTCGCCCGGAACGCAGCTGGAGAGGAACCAGCAACTCCCGACCCCGTTAGGGAGAAGGGTCAGAAAATGGATGGATGGATAAATATAATTTATATTATAATTTGCCAAATACCTTGCTAACTAAATATTTACATTGAAACTGTGACATTTATGAATGAATGAATGAATGATATGGTGCAAATATGACTAAAACCCCATGAACTCCAGCCTAAAAAAGTCAAATTATGATTCTTTTTGGAAACAGCGTTTAATTTCTGCCTTCAAAATGTTTATCAGTCTGAAAATATGAGCTTTAATGTTTAGACCTGAAGCTCTGAGAACAAACTATGAGGAATGAAACAGTCCTGATCCCAACGTGACCCCGTGACCTTTAGGACTTCAGCCTCTCAGGGTTTTCCCTCTGGAGAGATGCTGCCCTCTGGTGGCCATCCTGGTGTGGCTTCCTGTAACATTCACAGACATTTTCACACAATGTTTGCTTCTGTTTGTTAAATTCAATTCAAATTCAACTGGAAATAAATGAAGAAATAATCTGTGAAAACTCAAAATACTTTGTGTTTAATTAACAACAAACCGTATAGAAATGTTTCCTCTCTATCGCTAAAAATCTACTGCAAAGTTCAAATCTGACATTTAAGAGCTAAAATGAGAAAAAATAGAAAATCTGGACAAAAATAAAGAAGATAAAAATAATCTGACAACAGTATTTCTTTATGTAGTTTTAATATTTTCTTAGATTAAATTTGAATTTGAAATGTTGAATTACTAGTACTAGTAATTTAATTACTAATAATTAAATTCTAATTATAATTACTACATTACTATATTATAATTACTATATTATTACTATAAATTACTAATTTAATTATTAGTAATGAAATTACTGATGATTAAAGTTTAGAGGAAATGCTTTGATTCATAAAGACAAACTTGCAGTCACTTTATTTTTGTTGGATTCAGAACTATTAAACTTTTTCTTATGAAAGTAGAAAAACAGTTTTTAGATGATGATTCTAAAAACCTGAATAATGATCCAGAACCAGAAACATTTCTTTCATTTCATGGAGAATTTGATCAGAAATATGACTGTATGAAACTTTGTTCCATTACTGCCCCCTGCTGGTAGCTTTGTTTTTAATTCATGGGTGTCCAAACTGCGGCTCTGGGGCCATTTGTGGCCCTTGGAAAAATCTTGTGCGGCCCCCCTGACTTCAGTTCAAGACAATTTTATGAAATTTCTCATTTTCATTGTTGGGAATAAACTAAAAGAATTTCTAGACTAAATGAACTGAAAAAAATTATTCTAAACAGTCAGGAAAAAAAATCACAACAAAGTTATTTTGTGTTTAAAGTTAGAAAAACAATATGGCCGCCGAGTCTTTCAACTTTGGGATTCTGATCCATGTTGGAAAAAGTTTGAACACCCTGCTGTAACCTTGAGCGCCAAGCGAACCAGAGAGCGCTCCAAAACCAGGAAGTAGACTACAGCGCAGGGCATTCTGGGTAAACACAACCAAAGCTAACATGCTAGCCTAGCGCTAGCAGCAGAAATGGCTCCTGGTCTTCAGCCAAAGACTAAAGAGAAATCCTCCAGCACTAAACTCTGACGCCTCCATCTTGTTTCATCTGGTGAAACAGGAAGTTGCTCTCAGCGTCTTCAGAGGTTTTAGTGTCGTTTCCTGCAGTGATTCTTGGTGCAGCGCCCCCACAGGCCAGGAGGGGAACAGGCTGGTTGGACTCAGAACCGCAGCAGCAGGAGGTGGAGCAGATGTTCTGGTTCCAGTAGAACCGGGTCGGCCGGACCACCTTAAACCTGACCTGGAGTTTGTCCACATGTCCTGGGAAGTAAAGGTGTGTTTCCCTTTAATCCTCAGCTGTCCGGACCAGTGGAGCTGCAGTCGCTGCTATTTGTGGACGCTGCGTGTTTGAGCTGCTTTGTTTCTGTCGGTGGTGACAGATCTGAAGGCAGCAATGAAATCTCAACTTTCACCTTCTCAGAGCCACACAGAGGCGCTGGAGGTGCTGGTTCCCATCGGCCCGGGTTCATCCAGGATCAGACGTCAACAGCTGCTCCAGCTGGTCTCACTGGTTCTGCAACACACTTAAAGCAGGAAGCCTCAGTTACAAAGCTTGACAGGGACGTTCCTTATTCTCTGACTGCTCTTCATATCTGCAGCCGCTAAGTGAAGCTAACGCAGCGCAGAGTGGAGATAAATCCCAGCTGACGCTTTTATCTGCTGCTCTGAGGCTTCAGGCCTGATTAGAAACCTCACACACATCCAGGTGTGAGAAAAACCACTGGAGTCTCATTCTGCTTCACATGTGGCTTCTTATCACATGTGAACATATATTTCCCACATGTGCACCACTAATGATCTATTTTTTACATGTAAACATCAATATGTGAAAAATCCCATAAGCTCTGCGCTGCTGCAGCTCCGATCTGTTTCTGTGCAGGAAACGCGAAGCGCCGCTGACCAGCCTCCTCTGAAACAGGGAAACACGTCGGCTCAGATCCAGAGGATCAGCTGCTGACAGCAGAAAATAAACTTAATTTTTCTGTTTCTATTTTCTAATGAACTCTGCAGTGACAACATGCAGAGCCGGCCCAATGCATGTGCACGCTAAGCGGCTGCTTCAGGCCTCCTCAACACCTGGGAGTGATGGAAGGAGCTGATTTCTCCCTCACTGCTGCTCTGAGTCCAGGCAGAAATATAAAGATGATCAGACTCTGGTCCAGGGAAACGTCTCCCAGCTGGAATAAAGTCAGCATGCTGCTGAACAGCTGTCTGAGGTAAAAATAGAAGCTGTGAGAGGACCTTCATGCCTCTCAGTCCCCACACCTAGCAGCAGATATGAAGCCAATTAATGAAGGAGCTCAAGTCCAAACTCACAGACAAGTTTTCTGACTCTCAGCAACATCTGGATCCTGAGTGAATCACCAGCTGCCTTACTGCTGCCTTACTGCTGCATTACTGCTGCCTTACTGCTGCATTACTGCTGCATTACTGCTGCATTACTGCTGCCTTACTGCTGCCTTACTGCTGCATTACTGCTGCCTTACTGCTGCCTTACTGCTGCCTTACTGCTGCTAGCTGTAACCTAGAGGATTAAGTCACTGTGTGCAAGCAGTTCAGCCACAGAGTCATGAAATTAATGTTTTATTTATGCATTTCCTGCTGGTTTATGCTGCATTTGTTTTCATACAGTGAAGAACAAAAAAAAAAGGCAGATTTATTTTACCGACTCAATATTTAGCTCCAATGTAAATATTCAGTTCCAAATTTAATATTGAGTTACCAAGCAAAACCAAATACTTAGCTTTCCAGCTAAATAGAAATCAATAATATTGAGCCAGAAAGCTAAATGTTAGCAAGCTAAATATTTAGTTTAGAAACTAACTATTTAGCTCCAAAGTAAATATTTAGCTCTGAGTTAGCTAAATATTTTGCCCACAGGCTAACTATGAGCAGATGTTAGCTAGCTCAGAGCTAGACGTTAGCTCTGAGCTAGCTACGTCTGCTCTGTCTTTAAAATGTCTCATCCTTCGTTTTAAGCTGAAATGTTGGACAAGAAAACAAGAATAGAAACAATAAAGAATAGATTTGAATACAGGAGTTAGAAAAGAGGTTTTTATTTTGGTAGTCCACTTCCAGTTACTGGGAAATGAATTAGCATATTAGCTAAACATTAATCTCAGAGGTAAATATTTGGCTTGCTAATTAAATATTTAATTAGTAATAATTAGCAAGCTTTGTTTTCTTTCAACAGGCTAAATTTAGTAAATTCTTGCTGTTCATTTTTGAGTTTGTAACTTTCCAAATGTTTTGCTGACGTGACGCTCCGACAGGTCAGATGTTTTTGTTGTTTTTCCCTCAGATGTTTGCTGAAAGTTGCCAGAGTTGAAAGTGTCTCCAGGTGAAATTAACTGTCTACATAAAGAGAAACAATCTTTCTAAACTTCATCGGCTTCATTCTGCAGAGATGCTGCTGCTGCTGATTTTGGAACCAGATGATGTGGAACTTCAGTGTTTGTCTCCAGATCCAGATCTTCGCAGCGTCATTGTCAACCGTGGGTTGAGAGACTTTTGGGTTTGTTCTGGTTCATTTGATCCAAACATTCATCAACGTGATGAAACGTCCAACATGGCTGCCGGTTGTAAGACACTGAATCTCAAAGCTGCTTTATTTTTACTGGACAAAGAAATATGATCAGACCGGTGGAAAAGCATATTGTAAAAGGAAAAAGTCTTCATGTTACATTCCAGGGATAAACAGTGAAGGCCGCGGTGAGTCGGCGATTGGGAGGCGATGACAGCAAACTGGCCAGGGTCACATAAATATTCTGCAGCAGAGAAAAACGGCACCAACATGCATTTACTGCAGCTGCTGTCTGAGCCAGACTTTCTGTAAAAGCTACTTTTTAAAGTTGAGTTCAGTTTATTTATGTAGCGTCATTTCACAACAAACATTTCAGTTATCAATCAATTAATGCACTGAAGTTCATTAATCAAAGTGGTTTCCATCGAGTTGTCAGAAACTACCAGAAAACTGCAAACCAGCTGAAACACTGAGCTGCTTCTGAACCAGAATACATGAAACATCGACCAAAACGTCTGACGTTTGTTCAGTTGTTGACTGTTTCTTCATAACTTTGTGAGTTTGTGTTTTTGCTTCATTAAACTCTTTGACCTGCTGAGATTTGCTGGATGAATTGACTGAGTTTTAAGTGTCGCTTTAGAAAAGGTTCATGGAAACGGCTCAGTTTGAAAACTTCCTTAATTTTACCAAAAGCAAGTTTTTCCTTTAGTTTCTGGTGGATTTTAGTTTATATTGGTGAACAAAATGAGACGTGGAAATGTCACCTGCCTTACCAGAGGAACCAAACTGGGACTCTCTGCTCCATGCTGGTTCACATCCTCTGCTTCCTGTTTGTTGCAGCCATGCACCGTGAAAACATCTGATAAAATTATGCTTGTGAAGCCTGGTTCTGACTGGTGACAGTGGAGACGAAAAACTCATGTTTTACAGGAAGAAACCTCCAGCAGAACCAGAACCTGAGCGGCCATCTTTCACCACCAGCTGCAGGTTTGAGAGGACAGAGCAGAACTTTATCTGTTAATGGAAAGTTAAAGTTAACTGGAAATTGTTTGGCTATATCATCTGCAGGAGGGAATCACAGCCAATCAGAGGATCAGACCAGGTGTGGGTCTCTGAAGGGCGTCTAAAGAAGAATCCAGTAAAACCACATTGATGAGAAAAACAGAAGAATCTCATTGAGCTTACTTGAAGAAGCAGATGGTGAAGTTGAGACTCAACCAGGTTGAAGGGGATTGATGTGGAAAACTTGAGCTGTTTCTGAAGCATCTGGTGTCTAAAGGGAGGCAGAATCAGTCACATTAAAGTTGAACAAAATGTTTTCCCAACTTTCATCAACCAAACAGGAGAAGATTCACTGCAGGCCTTTCACATGACGGCGCGCTGACCTGCTGACTGTCACGCGGCGAACAATCGCTTCCTTTAAGGGTCTGAGGCTCATCATGGATCTGCAGTTTGGTTCTTCACAGTCCGGTCCGCTTCAATCCCACTCCGGTCCGTTTGTCTACAAAGTCTGGTTCCGTTGGTGAGGTGTGAATGCTAACCGACCTCTGACCTCCAAACCTCAATCTGGGTTTGGTTGAAGTGAACTCTGGTTCAGTTTGAATGCACATGTGAATGAAGACCACTCCAAAAGCAGGAAGTGGACTACAGCGCAGGGCATTCTGGGTAAATACAGCCTAAGCTAATATGCTAGCCTAGCGCTAGCAGCAGAAATGGCTCCTGGTCTTTAGCCAAAGAGGGGAACATGTTGCTCAAAGGGTTTGGTTGGTCTTGGTTGGTTGGCAGGTGGTGAAGTTTTGGACCCAATAGAACTGAGTCAACCGGACCATCAGGGTCAAACAAGCAGGTTTTCACAATAATATAGAACAGCAGCATGTTTACAAAGGTAATGTTACTGACTCCAGACTCCCCATAGTGGCCTGGAGAACTTCCATTTTCTACAGCTTGCTGCTGTTTTTGCTGTTTGCAGCATTTTGGTTTTTATGTTGCATGTTTGTTGAGTTTCACCGTTTGCTGCATGTTTGCGTCTGTCGGCCATCTTTCTTCCCACCTTTGGTTTTGTCAGAACCTCAGAGATTCTGCTCCATTTAGTTTTTACTGGCGCATAAATGTCATTAAACATGAAGCTGCTGCTGGAACTGATGCTGTTAGAACCGTCACACAGATCTAATTTATTGACATTCTGTCACAGTTCAATGTTTCGTAGATTTCCTTAATGAAGAGTCTCTGTGAAAATCTCTGTTTTTATCTTTGACAAACAAATTCTCATGTGAAGAATGTTTTCCTCAGACAAGCAGAGAGCGAACATGCTTTATGTCTCAGCCAGTCTGAGTTATTCTGAGGCTTTGTTATCTTGTGTGTCTGTGCTGCTCTGCTCCCACACACACACACACACACACACACACACACACACACCCGGCTGATATCGCTGCATACCCACGCAGGACAAACTGCAGAAGCGTGACCAGAAACCATGAGCACGTCTGACACAGTTGGCAGATATGAGACAAATAGAGAATGTTGAAAATCAGCCCAAAGTGGAACAACAGCTTGAAGGTTTCAGAACTTTATAAAGACATTCAGGCTCCATTCGGACCGGCTCTGCTCACGGCGCGTTAGTCCAGTCCGGTTGGGGAGGTGTGAATGTGAACTCTGGTCCACCTACAAACCTGAGACTGTTTTCACACTGGATGGTCCAGTCGACTCGGTTCTGTTTGAGCCAGAACATCTGCTCCACCTCCAGTAGCTGAGATCCAGATTTTCACAATATCTGGACGACTCAGTTTGATAGCAAACAAACCAGCCTGTTCCCCTCCCGGCCTGTGGGGGCGCTGCACCAAAAACCACTGAAGGAAACGACATGAAAACCTCTGAAGGTTCTCATGGATTTAAACCGAACCAGACCGAGGTTTGGAGGACCAGAGGTCAGAGGTCGGCTAGCGTTCACACCTTACCAACCAAACCGGACTTTGACTAGACAAACGGACTGGAGTTGGGTTGAAGTGAACTGAACAGGGTTGGTGGGTTCAGTTGAAGTGAACTCTGTTTCGCTTTGAATGTGAACGCCAAGCGGACCAGAGTCCACAGGAAGTGGACTATAATGCAGGGCATTCTGGGTAAATCCAACCAAAGCTAACATGCTAGCCTAGCGCTAGCAGCAGAAATGGCTCCTGGTCTTCAGCCAAAGACTAAAGAGAAATCCTCCAGCACTAAACTCTGACGCCTCCATCTTGTTTGATCTGGAGAAGCAGGAAGTTGCTCTCAGAGGTTTTAGTATCGTTTCCTGCAGTGGTTCTTGGTGCAGCGCCCCCACAGGCCAGGAGGGGAACAGGCTGGTTTGTTTGCAATCAAACTGAGTCGTCCAGACTATCAGCTGTGAAAATCTGGATCTCAGCTGCTTTTCCTCGATCTTTGACTCCTCGGGTTCATTCTTGGACTACAAGGAAACAGAATGGAGAGCAGATCGGACACAACAAACAAAACTTTGTCTAGGCAGATTTTTAGCTTCTCATCACTGGAGGAATGAGTTCAGGAACTACAAAACAAATTCTGCTGATGTTATGAAAAAACTTCCTGCATCCCAGAGATTCAGGAGAAAATTCAGATGAATGTTTGTATCCACTTCCAGAAAAGAAGGAGGACGGCGACCACATGAGGCTAGATGTAAACCGATCCCCCTGGTCTGAGCTTGGGCCAGAATCTCACACACACACACACACTGATGTGTGCACGGCCACATTCCACTGCAGGCGCTGTGAGAGGCAGGCTCAGTGTGTCCTGGAGCCTGGAGCTGCTCTCCACTTCAGAGCAGAGCAGGAAGCCGCAGCGGAGACCAGGGGAGGTCTGACAGCAAATTCCAGCTTTCCCAGAAAACATTTCACAGTTTCACGCTGATGGAGGATCAAGCCTGACTTTGATTTCCTGCAGAACCAACATGCAGAAGAAAGCTGCCTCTCTGCTTCAGATATGAGCAACTTTTCCTGGCAGAAACACAATTTGGAGATTTGGAAACATTTGACGAGTGTCTTGGAGGTCCAGCCAAAGGACGGGTCAGTCATGGCGAGCAGAGTCCTCCAGCCTGTAGTCATTCTGCTTTAAGGAGAAGAGTCGGCCATATTGAGCAGGAAGACCTCAGAGCAACCTGTTCACCTGCTAATCCTGACATGATGCTTGGCCTCCATGTTGGACGCCGCTCGCTGTTTCTGCTCGCCCTCCTCCTGGTGACTGTGCGCCGTGGCGAAGCCGATCAGCAGAGGTTTCATCAAATCCAGCATGGGCAGTGCACCTACACGTTCATCCTGCCTGAAGAGGGACAGGCCAGCTGCAGAGAGGCCAGAGGCGGCAGCAGCAGGACCAGTCAGCACGACGTCAACGCCATCCAGAGGGACGCGCCGCCGGCCGAGCCCAGCCTGAAGATCCAGCAGCTGGAGAGCGTCATGCAGAACTACACCCAGTGGCTGCAGAAGGTAAAGCAGGAAGGTGGGCAGCAGCCTAAAAGATGCTCCAGGATGCTCCAGGATGCTCCAGGAAGCTCCAGGAGCTCCAGGAAGCTCCAGGATGCTCCAGGAGCTCCAGGACGCTCCAGGATGCTCCAGGAGCTCCAGGACGCTCCAGGAAGCTCCACGCACTCGGCTGCATTGGTTTACAGATCAGGCAGTTTTTAGAAAAGCAGTTAGATTCAGAGGAAATCCTGATGTTACTGTAAGAACAGGTAAAGTTGGGATACCATCATAAAAATTCAGGTTGTATGTTCTTCATATTTCCCATTTTCATGACTTGGATGAAACTGAGGATTTTGCTGTTTGTGAGTCTCACACCTGGAAGAAAATGAAGATATGACACAAAATGAGAGTCGTTTTAAAGGTTAGCATTAGCTTCTGCCAATTTTTATGTGGTTAGCATTAGTGCCGCTATAATTACTTTCTTAGTAAGTTAGCATTTAGCTAACGTTTTGCTGCTAATTTTGGAGCAAACATCAGGATTTGTACGTTGTGATCATGTCGGCTGTGATTGGACACCAAACATGTTCAACTAATTGGCAACTTTAGACAAAAAAGTAACTTTGAACGGCAGCCATGTTGAAAAATGAACCATTATCAGTAAATATGAATTATGTGGATCCAGGTCTTCATGATTTGACACCAAAACAATTTATATATGATAAAAGAAAAATCTAGTGCAAGAATACGTTTTCCTTGACGGCCATCTTGAATTTTTCTGTGGTTATATTTTTTAAAGTAAGCCCTTGGGAACATTTATGCAAAGTTATCTTCTTGTATGCAGATGTGACAGATTTCGCTGATCTGGTTCTCAGATCTTGGTGTCATAGAAGTGCAGAAATAACCTGAGCTCACTGGACTCAGACCCAGAAGTTGAGTTTCATCTCAGAGGATGTTTCTCTGGACGCCTCATCAGGATCTTCCTGCGGCGCGGTATGGACTGTCCGTCCTGAAGCAGCGTGTTGGCGTCCCAGCAGACGCAGAAGAAGAAACCGCCGTCATTATTCTGGAGGTCGTTTGAGTCCAGCTGCATTCAGAATGTGAACAGATCTTTGGAGTCGTGCAGAACTTCCTGCTGCGGATGAACAACCAGCATCTCAGCTCTGCTTAAAACCTGCAGATCATCAGATGTTCATGGTTGATTATAATTTTACTCCAAATGAAATCAGAAATAATTTCTCTGATTGGTCAGTGGGAGATAAAATACAAATTTCTAATCTTTCTTTTTCTGAGTCTGAACATTTTTTTTTCTCAACATTTAAAATCATAATAATAATAATAATAATAATAATTTGGAGCAAAGTAGAGTTTTGCTTCATTTAATATTTTTCTTGTATTTAATATTTTTCAAGAAAGGTGGAAAATCTGAGTGAAATTAACAGATTGAGGCAGAAGAAACAATTTTCAAGTCGTTGATTTTAAATCCCATAAAAACAAATAATCTGGTCAGAAACGTCCAGTATGTTAGTGATGTAACATTCCAACAGAGTCTCATGTTGATTTCAACCCCAGGTTTCTGAACCTCATGCTCTTTGTTTTTTATTCATTCAGTGAATTTATTTAAGGCGGACAGAACCGAATCCTGACTTCAGGTTCTGGACCGTAGCTGGAAGTCCGACTGTCAGCCGACGTTCTGGGTCAGCATGAGGACCGGAGGAACGATTCCCATCTGAACGATTCTCATCTGAACGATTCTCATCTGAACGATTCTCATCTGAACGATTCCCATCTGAACGATTCCCATCTGAACGATTCTCATCTGAACGATTCTCATCTGAACGATTCTCATCTGAACGATTCTCATCTGAACGATTCCTATTCTTCTTCTCATGCATTTTAACGTATTTGGCGGTGACGGTATCGTCTGCGTTGATCTGAACAAAATGACTTTCATAACGACGCAATTAAACTGTTAAAAGAGAAAACCATCAAAACCATCCATCCATCTGGTCTCCATCACAGATCGTTTCTGTTTTCTACTCCCTCCTTGTCTTTGTGTTTTTCTGAATCCATTCTGGCGTTCTCGGTTTGCTCTCTCTAACTGCTGCCTTCTCGCATCGTTTTTCTGGTTGCAGATTGAGAGCTACGTCAGGGAGAGCATGAAGACGGAGATGGCTCACCTGCAGCAGAGCGCCATGCACAACCACACGGCGGCCATGTTGGAAATGGGAACCAGCCTTCTCTCTCAGACCGCAGAGCAAACACGCAAGCTGACTGACGTTGAGACCCAGGTGACGTTTATTTACCTTTTTCTTCCCCTGATGTGAATTTGGCTTTTTGATAAAACTAATGACGTTCCAGGCTTTAGTACAATTTTTGTTTCACTGTGAAATTTGCTTCATTGAAGTTTAAAACAGGTTTTAGCAAGCTAAATTTAAGACTTTTAAGACATTTTAATGCTAGTTTGAATTAAATTTAAGACATGAATAAGGAGTGGCCGATGATACATTAAAATTAAGGAAAGTTTTCCTTAACAAAATCATGAACTACCTCACAATCTTACTAAAAATGTTTTAAAAAATGACTTTTTTCAACCACTTTTCATTTAAAAAGCTTCATAACTTTATAACTTATATTTCAGTCTTTGGGATATAAACCGTTTTTTCTACTTGTTGCAGGTTTTGAATCAAACGTCAAGGCTTGAAATTCAACTGCTGGAAAATTCTCTTTCTACTAACAAGCTGGAGAAACAATTAATGATCCAGACGACTGAGATCAGCAAGCTGCACAACAAAAACAGGTGGAAATGGAAAACCTCAGAGCTGCAAACAGGGAAACACAGACAGAGGCGAAAAGAAGAAAATCAATGATTCTATAAACAGAACAGCACATCTCAAACTCCAGCATCCTTGAAAATAAATATGAATAGTTCTATTTATTTTCCAGAGTTCCTCAGTCCAGGGTTTCTGCAGCAAGCGAAGGGAGCGGCGCCCCCTGCTGGTGCAGCATCACAGTTAGTGACTGTGGAAGTGAAGCTCATTTAATCTGGGAAGTTATGAGAAAAACATTCAGAACATTCTGGGGAAAATGGATTATTTAGAAAAAACAGATCTGAGTAAAATCTGGAGGGATTCTGAGAAACACGACTTTAAAATGTTTCCCTCTTGATTTGGTCAGAAAGAAAACTGAATAATCATTCATTACACTCTGACTTATTATTAAACCCCTGATATTGTTAGATATTATGGGTTTAGTTACACTTTAAATGTTGAACTTATTGTTTTTATCAGTTGTTCTGTTTCTATTTGAAGGTTAAATCTGTTTCTCTCTAAGCACTTTGTGCTTTTATCTATAAATTGCTTTTTACAAATAAAGTTTATTTCCTTCTTTCCTGTTTATGTTCACTAACTGGAAACCAGGGCTGCAAACGTTTGGATCAGTATTTATTTTCCAGAAACATTTCATCCTGATTGGATGCCAACCCTCCGGCTTCCAGAGCTCAGCTGACTGATCTTCATGTCCACAGCCTCCTGGAGAGGAAGATGCTGCAGATGGAGAAGCAACACGCTGAAGAGCTGGAGACGCTGAGGCAGGAGAAGGGCAGCCTGCAGGCCCTGGTGGGCCGGCAGAGCGGCGCCATCCGGCTGCTGGAGGCCCAGCTGAGCCGGGCCAGAGGGAACAGCAGCGCTCTGCAGCAGATGATGGGCAGCCTCTGCTCCAAACAAACGGGTACAACCAACCAGCCCGTCTCCACTCAGCCGTTCAGGTTTTACAGTGCATCAGCGGCTCTGATCCGATTCAGTAATAAAACGCTTTATTGATCTTGTTTATGTTGACATGAGTTCAGTTTGTCTCACAAACTGCTTCATTCATTTAGAAACCTGGAAAATGTTTTTGATCGGCTCAGATGATGTTTAACCTTCTGACCTTTGACCTTTGTTAACCGTTAGTTTAAGTGTTAAAGTCACGCTGGGCGTTTTTGGACGTTTGGTTTGGAACGGTCCGATGTGCCAATTATTGTTTTGACTGATTTCTCCACAGTTTAAGTCGTTTGTTTTCATCAAAGTTGAAAAGATTTTTAGTTATTAGTTTACAAAACA
Organism: Poeciliopsis turneri; assembly: GCA_922788865.1. Taxonomy (NCBI): domain Eukaryota; kingdom Metazoa; phylum Chordata; class Actinopteri; order Cyprinodontiformes; family Poeciliidae; genus Poeciliopsis; species Poeciliopsis turneri. The sequence goes on from CAKLNU010000860.1 coordinate 936,615, forward strand.
ACTAATAAATAAAGTATTTTAAAGTCTAAGAGCCAAAACACCTGCAGGTTTACTGGGAAGTTTTGGTTCTGGAGCAGAAAGAAGAGATTTGATGCACTGAGAGGAGAGCAGGCGCCCCCTGGTGGAGGACGGAGGTCAACCAGCTGAAACATTTGAACAGTTCATCTCTCTGTGTTTACATTGTTTTTAGGCTTATATCAATTAAAATTAGTTCATATTGACTATAAACCTTTTTTATTATCAGTTGTAAATATTTTCTTTCTTTTTCTGTCAACTCTTGTTTGAAATCAACCTAAAAAAAAAAAACTCCAGAAAACCTTTCAGTTTTAAACTAGGTGTAATAAAACTTCTCCAACCTTTCAAAATGTTCAGCAGTAAGTGGGGGAGGGTCGAGGAAATGCTTCCCTTAAACTCGCCTGACTCACCAGTTAAATGAACTGGTTATGTGTCTTAACGTGTCCCTAACAAATAAATGATCTCTAATTATATTGATTTGGCTGCAGTGACGATTTATTCACTGAAACTATGACATCATTTCTCTGCAGGCGAATCCAACCAATCAGGAGCTGCGGATCAAGAGAAGACGTTTGGTGACTGTGCAGATTTATACAAAGCTGGTTTCCATAAAAACGGCGTTTACACCATCCAGATCAATCCTCAGGAAACCAAGAAGGTATCTGTTCCTCGCTTCCGATTTGCTGTCTGTAGACCTGAACCGGACTTTAGGTCTTGGCCCAAAGCGATCGGGCCGGGCCAGGGGGATCGACCCGGTGGCCCGGTTAGGGTTAGGGCTGGGTTAGGGTTAGGCCCGGCTCCCAGCTGCTGGACAAACTAAAACTGTCCTGAGCTAAAAGAACTAAACTGCTTCCCGTTTCACAGGTTTATTCATCAGAAAAGCCAAATGAAGAGCGAAGCAAGTTTATCTGGATCTTCATCAGCTGCTCCTTTCTGCAGGTTTTCTGCAACATGGAGGCCGCAGGCGGAGGATGGACCGTCATCCAGCGCAGGGAGGATGGCAGCGAAGATTTCCAGAGAGCATGGAAGGAGTACAAGCTGGTGAGACGAAGCGTCTCCCGATTAACCCGCCACCAAATCACATGTTGACAGAACCAACAGAACCAACCAAACAGAACCTGATCATGAAAAAATGCTAAATGATTCTGACAAATAATCTGTGAACTGAAACATTTTCACTCCCAATAATTTCTGAACTTCTCAGGTTTTCAGTTTCAGTTTTTTACAAAGGAGGAGATGATTAAACAGGAACCAGCAGACTGTCTGTCTGTCTGTCTGTCTGTCTGTCTGTCTGTCTGTCTGTCTGTCTGTCTGTCTGTCTGTCTGTCTGTCTGTCTGTCTGTCTGACTGACTGACTGACTGACTGACTGCAGGGTTTTGGGAGTTTGCTATCAGAGCACTGGTTGGGAAATGAGCAGATTTACCAGCTGACCAGCCGACGGCAGCAGGTTCTTCGTATCGAGTTGACGGATTGGGACGGACACCAGGCCTTCTCGCTCTATGATCGATTCCAGGTCGGCAACGAGAAACAAAACTACAGGTGATGTTACCCGTTTAAGCGAAGACACATGACATGTAAAAACCTTGGTCACTCTGCAGGCCTTTGACTACACCGTTTGTTGAGTCACACGTTCAAAAATGAATACAAATGTTTTGGGTTATTTATCCTGTCATTAAAAACAGATGAAGGTTCATTTTGTCATATTTTCATCATGTTTTCCATTCATTTGTTTGCAAACTTAATATTTAGTCCATCAGCTAAATATTGTTCTGTAATTTAAATATTCAGATCCAAACTAAATATATATTTTGAAGCAATATTAAGGTGTCAGGGTAAATATTTAGCTCCATAAATATTTAGTGAGCAGGCTAACTAATTAGCTCTAAGCTAAGTAAATGAGCTCTGAGCTAGCTACATATTTAGTTAGTGTGGAGCTAGCTAAATATGTAGCTACAAACTAAATATTTATCGCTAAGCTAGCTAGCTAAATATTTAGCTAATATGTAAATTCAGTTGTGTCAGTGGACTGTCAAAATAAAAGCTGAGAAATTCTGCTGATGTAGCTCCATTAGTTTAACTGCCTTTAAAACAGATCATACGTTAAGAAAAGAGAGCAAGAAGTGATGTGAGTCTTGTGTTCTGACCTGAAGGGATTTGGCGAATGTTGGTCTCCTGCACTGCATGCCGACCCCCGACCCCCGACCCCCCCAGGAAACCTGAGCCTGAAGTGACACCTGTTGGCAGGGACAGGATTTTCCTCTGCAGCTGCTTGCTGAGATGCTTTCAGTCAGAGATCAGAACGCTGCCTGCTGGAGCCCGGCCCGTTTGGTTTACAGCCTTAGCGTTATCAGTCCTCCTCAGAGTTCTCTCTGACACCAGAACCGCTCCAACGATCCAAACAGCCACGTGATTTAGAGGATCCAACGTCAACTGGAGCTAAAAAACTTATTTGCTAAAAGCCAGAAAGAAGCAGAACTTTGGATTTGTTCAGTATTTGGTTTGGATGCAGTTTCTTCAGATGATGCTGTTGGCAGGAAGGATCTCCTGTAGCAGTCAGTGTTACAGTGAATCAGAAAAGGCCTCTGACTGAAGACTGTTGCTTTTGACAGGCTCATGTTGTGACTCGCTAACATCTCAGTATCAGGGCAGCAGAGACGTCCTGGATGACATCATCAGCTGTTAACTAGCTCTGCTAACCTGCCTCCTTTGCTTTTGCTGCTCCTCTAAATCTACTGTATGGGTAGAAAGTCGGGTAGAGAAACGGCATGGGGTTGAGAACCTGCAGCCATGTTCTATTGAACCAGACGATGCCTGTAATATTCTGGCTGGATCCATTTTTGGGTTTGAAGTTCATCTGGTTTGTCTGTCAAAGACTTCCTGTTTCCTGTTTCCTGTTTCCTGATTAGAGGGTTTGAACTTCCTCTCTCTGCTCTGACCTGCTTCCACCAGGTTCACCTCTTCTGGGATTCGGGGTCACAGTTCAGGTTTTCGGTTTTTTTTGTTTTGTTTTGCTGATCAGCTGCTATGAACAACACCTTGTTGCCATGGTTACACATCCTAACTGTCCTTCCAGGTGCGCAGCATCAAGAGCCAGAGAGAACAGCTGTTCAAACACTGCAGGGACTAAATCTCTCTCATTTAAACAGTTACACAAAAATCAAACCAACATGAGAGGAAAAACCACCAAAATGTTTTTTCTTTGTCCGTTTTGTTTCTCCGCTTTGCTGCATGTTGCGACTTTTTGGCGTTTCCAGGCTGTTCCTGAAAAGCCACAGTGGGACAGCAGGGAAGCAGAGCAGCCTGGTGATCCATGGAGCCGATTTCAGCACCAAAGATCAGGACAACGACAACTGCTCCTGCAAGTGCGCTCTGATGCTGACGGGCGGTGAGTCCATTAATTACGCAGAACTGCAAAAACATCTGAACACGGATGTTCGGTCGTTTTCTTTTCCCGCTTTGAGAGTCTTAATTTTCTATTAGCAAGTAAAGAGAAATGCTGAATTAGTCCCTGGATGGATAGAATCCAAGAAAATCTATGGAGCTAAATTGGGGCCATAACGTTTGTTCAAAGATACCTCTCTCTCTTCATAAGTATATATATATATATATATATATATATATATATATATATACATGAATCTTTTGAAACAAAGAAAAACATTTTTTTCCAGTTTCAACATTTTTCAGTTGTAAGTTTTTTTTTTCAGTATAACTTTTTTCTTGATGTAACTTTTTTCTTCAATGTAGCTCCATAGAATCCAAGTTCAGCTTGGAGCTGTGGCTCATGAACAACCAGAAACATAAATGCATGTGAAGTTTATGATTTTATTTATGTTCAATATCCATGAGGTGAATTTGTGCGGCTCAGGTTGGTGGTTCGATGCCTGCGGCCCGTCCAACCTCAACGGGTTGTACTTCAGCCGCGGGCAGCACGTAGGGAAGCTCAACGGCATCAAGTGGCATTACTTCAGAGGACCCAGCTACTCCCTGCGCGGCACCGCCATGATGATCCGCCCTCTGGACTTCTGAACCAGAACCTGCGCCGGAACAAACTGACGTCGGGATTCATGGTTTTTCTATATTTTCCTGTAAAATGGACAGAAAAGTTCAGAGGAAAAACTCTGTTGTTTTCTAAACTGATGTTAATTTCAGCCATTTATAGCGATTCTGCAGCCGGTTGAATAAATGTCTGTTATTAATATCGTCCAAAGTATATTTACAATAGCTGCTGTTGTTGCTTTAGAAAATATTGTACATACTGTAAGAAGTGTATGCACTGTTATGAAAGAGTGTAACTATTTTAATAATTACTGTAAGTAAGTTTAGCATTAGATTAAAATAAAGTGAGGAAAATGTGTGAAATTATAAATCAGTGACTCAACAAAAATCTCAGAAATGATTGTTTCATTTATGTGTTTACATTTTGTTCACATCACCCAACAATCAGGAGGCTCAGAGGTCAGAGGTCAGAGGTCAACAGCCTGGAAGTGTTTCACTCTGTTGGACTCCAGGCTGGTTCAGATGTATTTTACACACCGCCAGCAGGGGGAGCTGTGGCGGTTTGCCTCAGACTGTCTGTTCCCACAAACTGTGAAGACAATAATCTGGGTAATTTAGCCGGACATAAGAGGAAAAATTAGGATTTATTTTTCAAATGTATATTTAACCATTTTATTTAAAATATTTTAATTATGATTTAAAAACTAAATATTTACCTTGGCAATTATTTAAACAGAAAGTTTGTGATTAAAACTAAACATTAACTTGCAAAGTTATTGTGTAGTATGGAAGCTAAATATATCATGTAGTTTTCTAACTAAATATTTAGCCAAAAACTGAAATATTACAAACTCCATATTTAATTTAATTAGCCAACTAAATGTTTTCAACTCCAAGTTAAAAACGCAGCTTGCTCAGTAAAGTTTGTTAGAAAGCTAAAACATTAGTTTATAAACTGCTAGTTGTTAGCTTTTAAGAAAACTAAATGATTAGCAAATACAATGTTTAGTTTGTAAACTAAGTTCAGTTTGCTAATTAAATATTTAGTTTTCAAACTAAATATTTAGCTCCAAGCTAAAAGGATGGAGGGAGAGCTGATCTTCCCTCCATCCAGGACTTGTACAGGTCAAGGGTCAAGAAAAGGGCAGCTTTGCAGACCCCACATATCCTGGACACAAAGTGTTTAAACTTTCACCTTAAGGTGGCGCCAAATAGACGAGAATAAAAGATCTGAGTTTTGTCTCCTGCTCCTGTAAAAACATCATCCATGAATCTATTCACAAGAAAATCTCCAACATTTTCACCACATGGAAGTAAAGTCACATTTTTTGCTTCTCCACAGAATAAATCTGCTGCTTCAGGCTGCGTAGGAAACAAACAGCCATGCTGTTGTTCCATATTGTAATGATAAGTTGTGATGTTTATAATTCAGGTTTTGTGAGGAATCTATTTTCTGTTCTCTTTATTGCTGCAGGTTCGGTTCACATCAGGCTCTAGTTCCTCTGCTTGTGCAGCAGAGAGTTTGATATTGTTGAGCTGCAGAACAAACAGCTGCTTCATTCAGCTGCTTCAGTCGCTGCTTTCAACCATTAAAGCCTCGTTTTCCAGGCTAAAGCTGCAAAGATGAAAACGTCTGAAAGCAACTCGATTTTATCACAAAAATGTTTTTCTGTTCGTTGAAGAGGAAATCAGGCAGTAACTCAATTTGTAAAGATGCTTTTTCCTCTTTTCATGATTGGAAATAAAATTTACCTTCAGGTTATTTTCATTTCTGGATCCTGCAGGAAAATTCAATTAAAAAAGGGAAAATTGATTTTGTCAGAATAAAAACTTTCATTTATGTTGTTTTATTATTTTAATCTGAAGCACTTCATAACATTTGGAGCACAAATAAAATATTAAATTAATTTTCAGGGCCAAATATTTCAAGTTTACAGTCAAGAAAAGAGGATCAAATTTATCAGCTGTTCAGTTTCACATCAGTGATTTTAATTCTGCAAAACATGAAATATCATCAAGTCCAGTGTCAATATTTCACGATGCATCAAACAAGACAAAACTAATTTACAAATGACTTTTCAGTAAGAAATAGAAACTTGTTTTGAGTAAATTATTCCTTAATATTGACATAATCTCAGTGTAATTCATATTTTTTCATTAAAATCAAGGAATTATTTACTCAAAACAATCTTACTGAAAAGTTGTGTGTAAATTAATTTTGTCTCGTTTCAAGTGCAGTGAAACGTTTTGACGAAAATCAGACAAAAATATGTTTTGTGTTTTTATTTGAGCTGAAATAAAAGAACTAAACGTTAACGTTGCTGCATGCAGAGGTTGCAGGAGTCATGCAAACTGTAGCAGCTGCAGAACAAGCCGGCTGTCTGATCTGGACCTGAGGGAACAGAGGGAACAGAGGGAACCTTTCTCTCTCCTCCTCATCGGGCCTCTGAGTGGGCGTCCAGCTCCACGTCGGCATTCCTGCCAGGGTTCACGGCTCTCTCCCGGGTTTGAGTCCCACAGCTCTGTGACATGGCTGCCATTGTTCCACGCTCGGCCGGACCGCAGGTCGCTGCAGGGGGTCCGGCCCACTCCCTGCATGCTTCTGTCAGGCCCGTGGGTCGAGTCCTGCAGGACAAACATGTCCACATTTCAACGGCTCCACAGGAAACTGGGCGCCATGTTGGCTCCACATGTTCAGGATTCCTGAGTGGAAGAGTTCAAGTTTCGTGTTTTTCCACTTTTTATTGGACTTTTGATTTCCTCACAAAACGATGAGCAGCTGAAATCCTCAACATCCCTAAAGCTGCAGCACGTCACAGATTTCCAAGATGGCCGACGGTCTTCAGCTTTTTCAGACAAATATTCCATAAAATGTCACATTTTCATGACTTGGATGAACTTTTTGTCACATCAGCTGTTTATTGTTGAGACTTTAAAGTAATAAAATCTGGAAAGTTCATAACTGAGGACTTTTAACAAGCCTCACACCAACAGGAAACCGTTAGCTTCTGCTAATTTGTTCATGTGTTTAGCATTAGCGTCAATCAACTGTTTGCATTTAGCGGTCTATAGCGTTAGCTTCACTAATTGTTTGGTGTTTAGCAATGACCTCCTGAAATGTGCCTGTGTTTAGAGGTTCAGCATTAACATCTGAGTTTCTACATGTTTTACAGTTCAGCTCTGGTTCCACTTAGTCTTTTAAGTGTTTAGCGACTTAGCATTAGCTGAGCGACTTAGCGTTAGCTGAGCGACTTAGCGTTAGCTTCTGCTGCTAAACGCTTAGCGGTTTAGAAAACCTGCTAACCTCTTTGGTTAAAACATGCAGGCTCTGATTTGACACCAAGCACATTCATCTAACAGCTGAATTTAGTGCAAAAATTAATTTTCCATGACAAATATGGTATCCATTTTGGAAAATTAAAAAAACAAAACAAGAAATACCAGTAAATATCATTTTTATGGCCCAGTTATGTATAATTTCACACCAAAAGTATTTATTTGTGATAATTACATTTTCCTGTTTGGCTAGCTTGAAACAGCCGCCATATTTTCTGGGTTTTGCTCGGATCATCTGTGCCAGGTGAGGTTTTTATATCTGCATGTGAAAAATTGGCTGAAGTGGCTGAAAAGACAGAACTACAGAAACAGGAAGTCCTGGATCACTAATTAAAAGCTGCTACATTTTCTGCTCACCTATCAGGACGAAAAGTGGAAACTAAAACCAAACATTTCAGTCACATTGATACTAAATATTATAATTATAATCATTGAATGTGATTAAAGGTTTCCAGACGTTGGAGAATCAGCTGATAATCTGTTTGATTTATCATTATAATTAAATCACATTATTCACTATAATAGATTGAGAGATGCTGAATCTGCAGCCTGGTTGCTTCATTATGTTTCCCTGACAGGTGGGAAGGTTTTGCTCTTGGATTTTGAGTCGTTATTAAGCATTTTAGGAAACATGGATGTGTTTCTGAGAGGCTGGAGGAGCCGATGATTCACCAGGAGACGCTTCGCTCTGCAGCAACCAGAACGCCTGGTCCTGTTAGCTGCAACATCATGCATGTTGATGCCACAGCTTTCATTAAATAGACAGCCGCAAATCAAATTTGGTTTCATTTTTATGAAGTCAAGTCATTCCTTAATCTCCAGAAATTGTGTTGAAGCTGAGATAACATCTAGAAACATGTTTCCTTGTCAGAATAATTTAAACTCTTTTTCTCTAAAAGCAGCCAAAACAAAAAGCCTTTTGTGTGAAAATGTTAATATTCTGCGGTTGCTTGGGTGTTTCCAACTCGGCCTGAAGAACAACAGAAACTGCTTTGTTCTGCTGCAGCATCACTGGATCAAACAAACAGAACCGGGACTTTCTGTGCTGATGGACCAACTGACTGGAGCTTCATGTTCCAAAGACGCGTCGATTCGGTGGAAAATAAACACCAGATGCTCCGCAACGCTTTTCTGTTTCATTCTCAATTGAAGGACAAAAACTTAAAACGATTAAAATCCTTAAAACAAAACGACTGAATGTTTTCACCAACTATCAACTCAAAATCCAACATGGCCGCCGTCTGAATTAAAAACAAAACAAATGTAGTTAATATTCTGCTACATAATCTGTAAGGAAGAAAAAGTTTATTTGAAGGTAAAATTGTTTACAATAATAGTAATTGACTAATGATAACGAAAGAATATCATCAAAAACCAAAAGACGATAAAATGAAACTTGGTTCCAATTTATTTACAGTGAACTAACCTGTGAATTAACGGAGCTGACAACATTTACGATCAGGAGCATGTTGCTAACTGCTACATGTAACTAACAACAACATGTGGCTAACTGCTACATGTAGCTAATAACAACATGTGGCTAACTGCTACATGTGGCTAAAAGCAGAATGTAGCTAATCGTAGCTTGTTGCTAAAGGTGACATGTGGCTAACTGAAGCATGTAGCTCACAGTAATATGTATTTAACAGTGGCATGTGGCTACGCTAACTGCAGCTAATCCTGTCTAAAGTTAATTAACTCAGCAGAAATGGAACCAATCAAGTTTCCAGATGAGGAGATCATAGCTGCAGCCTCCACTGAGCGTTGCATGATGGGTAAATTCAGTATCATGGTGGAACATTTCCAGTGTGAGATTATAATTTGATGAATTATAGCTGAGGTTGGTTGGTAACTTGTTGGGGTCACCGGGTCTTCAGTCTCGGCCCGTTTTGTTTCCAGGCCTTCGTCTTTGCTCTCCGCCTCTTTTAGCCGCGGCGCGTTAGCAAGACGTGTGAAGGCGGCCCAACAATGGCCTCTCAGTGCATCGGGCCTGAGTTCAGCCTGAGAGATAACCCTTGTTGTCCTGCGGCCGGGGTGAGGCAGATGGGTGAGGAACAATGGCCGGACCCGTGTGGAGGGCGGCAGCGACTGACACAGAATGTCTGGACTGGAGCCAGAACCAGAACCGGGCCAGATGTCTCCGCCCTCCCCGACCTCACCCGCCCCACGGCGCTCCGGGGTCAAGGCGACAACACCGAGCGACGGCCCGCCCCGGCCGCGTCAGACGGGCTGAACACACCCTGGGGGAGCGGCAGAGCTGGGTGTTGGCAGCGTGGGCAGCGGATCAGAACCAGAACCCTCCGCGGCAGATATAATGGCTACAGCGAGCACCTCGGGGCAGAGCAGCTTCGGGCTTGGAAAGAAGAAGAAGAGTCCCGGTCTGATGGATCAGCTAAGCAAATTGTTTGGAGGAGAGAAGAAGAAGAGGAGCAAGGTGAGCATCTGCTGCAGCGCAGCCTCCTCATGGCAAGCTGCACGCTCTGGAGTTCTTCCATCCACTAAACTTTATCACAGAAATCTTTCCAGTCTTGGGATTTGTGGGAATTTTCTGAGAACTTCAGGAAATCAAAGAACTTGTTTGATAATTACTAAAACTAATTTTATGGTGCAATTTTAATTTTGGGGTTTTTATTTTCAGCGTATTGTGAACTTAGTGACATACTTCAAGTTAAATTTGTGTTTTTTTGTGTTATATATTTATTTTAAGATTTTAAAAATCATATCTGAATATTTATGCAGTTAATAAAAATGCGAGGTTGAATTTGTGAGCATGTAACTGATTAAAATATCATTTGAAATGTTCAGAAGTGGTTGAAAAATCCAGTTTTGTGGAATCAATTTAAACATGAAGCTTTTATTCATTATTTCTCATTTTAAATATGATTTTCCAGTTTTTAAGCCAAATTTAAAGAGTTTCTCTTTTGATCACTTATTGTTTTCTGTAAACTAAATTAACGCAGTTATCTCAGCCTGACCGGTCTGAGAGGATGCTCCATTTTGAACTCCAGACTGAATGTTGTTGTCGTTTCCGTGTCGCCTGCTCAGGGGTCGTTCCGGGGTCACCTGGCCGCTTCGCCCCAGCAGCCCTCGGCTCGCCGTCGGACCAATGAAAACCCCGTGGTGCATTTCTTCAGGAGCCTCGTGAGTCTCGCTGTAAATCACACTTTCCTCATTTAACTTCTCTGCTTTCACATCTCAGTTTCATCCAACATCCTAACAGCGACTCCAGGTCACATTGTTGGAAATTTCCTGCATTTTTTCCTGCAGGACAGCAGCAGTTCCTTCACATCCTGCACTGACTGTGAAGCTGCTTGATTCTTTCACCTGCTTACTAATGAAAAACTGCAGGAAACGTCGTCACTCAGAGCTTGTTGTTGTGTTTCTCACGCTGTTGTTGTTGTTGTCGCCTTGGTGTTTCCCCTGCAGGTTTCTTCTCCTCCTCCTAAATCCACGGTGAGTCTCACTATTGTTTCCCCACATTCATCTGCAGGATGAAGTTAGACTTGCTAATGCTTTAAACAATATGACTTTGAATCCAGGAAAGATTTTTGATTATTGAGAACATTCAGCAGTTCTGGCTTTACTGCCATCTAGTGGCAGCTTTAAAGAATGCAGATTAAAATGAATTAGCCCATTAAAGCACAATCACCTTCTGTTTGTAAAATCAGCAGGAATCCAATTAAACTCCTTTCAATCCAAAGTTTACTGTCTTGATTTGTTGCAGAGCAGATCCAGTTTTAACATCACATTCCTGTTGCAGCGCGAAGGTTTTTTATGTTTAGTTTGTGATCTCCTCTGGTGGAGCCTGAAAGAAACCGGTTGGTCTCTGCAGGAACATCCAGAGATGCAAGCTGAGGTTTTCTGAGAAGTTTGAGCCTCAAAGTGGTTTATGGTGCATGATTGGGTCCTGAATGAAGAACGGAGGCAGCAGGCAGCTGTTGGGTTTAGTTTTCCTCAGTCCCTCCTGGTTTTCATGGAAATTCACGCAAAATCAACATCCCTGCATTTTTCTACAAAAATGATAAAAAACTTGAAGTTAAAGCAATACTCACTCCCACCTGCAGGTGGCAGTATTTCTTATTTCTACACTATTGCCTGAGCCTGAGGTAATCGTCCAAAAATTCACATTTACTGTCATATATAAACGCATAAACGCAAATGACCGGAAAAACAGTATCCTGGTTTTCCTCCTGATGGTCCGATCGACCCGGTTTGATTCAGAACCAGAACTCCACCATCTGCTCCAGCTGCTATGAAGCCAACCAGCCCGTTCCCCTCCTGGCCTGTGGGGGCGCTGCACCAAGAACCACTGCAGGAAACGACACTAAAACCTCTGAAGACGCCGAGAGCAACTTCCTGTTTCACCAGATGAAACAAGATGGAGGCGTCAGAGTTTAGTGCTGGAGGATTTCTCTTTAGTCTTTGGCTGAAGACCAGGAGCCATTTCTGCTGCTAGCGCTAGGCTAACATGTTAGCTTTGGTTGGATTTACCCAGAATGCCCTGCGCTGTGGTTCACTTCCTGCCTTTGGAGCGCTCTCTGGTCCGCTTGGTGCTCAAACCGAACCAGAATTCACTTCAACCGAACCCAGACTGAGGTCTGGAGGACCAGAGGTCAGAGGTCAGAGGTCGATTAATGTTCACACCTCACCAACCGGACCGGACTTTCTGGGAAAGTGGACTGGAGTGACTGCAGGATCCAAACATCAGGCAGAACTTTTGCTCTGTTTTGGTTTGTGATGAGTTGTTGGTCTGAGTCCGTTGGATTTGTTGACATGTTGGAGGTTCTGCTCTGACCCGGTTCTGTTTCTGACCTCACTGTCTGTTTCTCTTTCATGTCCAGTGGAGAGAAGTCTTGGGTTTGGTACGTGACACAGTCGAACTGAGCATGTGCAGTGACCCCTGATAAAACCCGTCTGTGGAGAACTTCCTAACCTCTGCGCCCGCGTCCCCGTTTCTGCTTTCAGTCCCACGTCGGCCATCTTTTCATACCTGCGCCGGCGGGACCTGATGACTCAGGAACGCCCCCTTCACTCACACACTGATCGCTTTAACAGTCGGTTTTGTTCAGTTTGAGAACAATCCTCTCTCCTCCTCGTTTGCTTCCATCCAGAGCGACTCGCTGCTTCTGGATGACTTTGAAACCGCTCAGCTATTTATGACCCGGTAAACACCTTCTCTCACAGGACTTCTCGGCCTCCTCCTCCTCTTTGTCTTCTTGTTCTGTGTAACACCTCCACCTCCTTTGTGCCAGAAATAACTCTCCAACCCTCCCTTTGTGCCGTTTCATCTCTCAGAGCAATTTGACGGTAATCTGTGGACTTTGTCTCGTCCCGTTTCTTTCCCTCCTGGCAAATGTTGGTGTTTTTCTTCTCAAAGGTTTCCACTCGTATTATTCTGTTGCAGTAAAAGTTTAAACGTTGCTGCAGCAGAGGCACCAAACGTCTGAGCCGTTTTTCTTCCACCACTGAGCAGCTCAGCGCCGGCAGATCCACCGACACGTTGAACTGCCAGATATTAGGAATAAATTCTCCTTTCAATGAAAAACTTGCTATAACAGAATATAAAACTCATCAGTTTTTGTCTAAAATTAAAAATCTTCTTATAAAATTTAAAACTCAAAACAAGAAACTCAATTGAACAAGTTTTGAATCTCGTTTTGAGAAACTCAGTCGATGACAAACTGTTTCTTTAAAAGGTGAAACTGAAACATGTCAGACGTGCAACTTGAAGCATGTATTTGGTGTGGAGAACGAGCAAAGTGAAAACCTGCTGATGTTTCAGTTTCAGCAGCTCTTTGTGCTGCGATGTTAACAATGTGACTCATTGGCTGCTTTTCCTTTATGTGTGCAGAACTTTGTAGATATTCCACTAATGTCCAGAAAATACAATTTCTCCATTATGGTGTTTCTATTGAAGAAGGAATTGTATTGAAGCTCACAGGGGAAAGTTTGTGCAGGAATGAATGAATGAATCAGGTTTGCTTTCAGCTCACTGAGGCTGTTTTTCCAGGCCTCTGCGTCGCGAACTGAGAGCACGAAGTCGCCGGTCAGGAGACGCAGAGAACAGAGCACGCTGTCCAGGATCTTCAACCTGGTGAGCTGCCTGCATGTTTGCCTCCTTTAAAGTTTCTGGTTTTCTCCCTGAGTCTGGCTTCACAAACCGTTTCCTGTCTGTTCCACCAAACGCTTCAGTGACGCTCTCCTCCGAGATCAGTGAGTAGCTCCAGCAGCAGCTCAATCCATCCGCTTTTAAATCATCATAATCACCTAACAAGCTTCAGAGCTTCAGCATTTACAGTCACACAGCCGTGGGAAAAGAAAGTACACCCCGTTCATTCAGGAGATTTCAATCTACTGGAAGCAAACAAAACACAAATGTTTGCAAAAAATAAAATAAGTGCACCTCCTCTGAGGGCTGGACTGCTTGGTCCGGATGTTTGGTGTCGGTTTGTTGCTCTGGAGCTTCCAGGTTGATCCACCACAACGCCAGGCTGGAAAACCAGCAGCAACTGGGAGAGTTCAAAGGTCATCTCCACACCACCTGAATCCATCGTTTCCCAGACAGGAAGATTATTCAAATATCTTTGACATTTCAAAATTATTGAAGAAAAAAAAACATTTTTTAAATTTAAAACATTTAAATAAAAAGAAAAATAAATGAAAGATTGAAAATAACTGAAAAAGAATTAAAATAAAAAAATAATTATATATACATATAAATCTCAGCATGAAGCTCAGAGACATGATAAACAGATCAACTCTATGGGGCTCGGTTAGCTGCTGAAAGGTCATGACCCTGATCCATCATGGCTGCTGAAGGACGAAGCCTCTTCACTCTAGAAACAAGATGGCCGCCGGATGGAGGTTCGCAGCGCTGCATCTGGCGGAAGGACGGGTCTTCTGGGACGATGTCCTCGGGAGACAATGGACCAAACATGGATCAGCAGGAAGCACGGTGGTGGAGGAATGATGCTTTCATTGTTCCAGGACAGGAAGATCACAGGAGTCAAACTCCAGACCTGAAACTTTAGACGTTTCTCTGCTTCAACAGACCTGAATCATCAGCACCAAGAACCACTTCAGGAAACGACAAAAACATCTGGAAACTAAAATGGAGGCGTCAGATTTTAGCAGATTTCTCTTTAGTCTTTGGCTAAAGACCACAAGCCATTTCTCCTGCTAGCACCATGTTTATTTGGGTTGCATTTACCCAGAATGCCCTGCACTGTAGTCCAGTTTCTGCTTTAGACCACTTGGCGTTCACATATGGATTCGCACCGCATCAGAGTTCACTTCAATCTGAGGTTTGCAGGCAGCCCAGAGTTTGTGTTTTTGGTTTGGTTACATGTTGTGCTTTTTGCACAAATGGAAAAGGGGGCGGGGCTTGTTCTGCAGCCACTGATTGGCCAAAATTGGGTCCAAACTGGGTCATCAGCGGAATGGCCTACTCAAAGACCAGATCTCAACCTGACTGAAATGCAACATTTGTTGATAAATATTGGTTATTTGGGAAAGATTGTGGACTTTCTCATCCCCGACTGCAGATGCAAATATCCATCATTCATCAGTTTTCAAACAGCTTCTGACATCCGGCCTTTCTGGAGTTTTCTGACCTTCCTCTGTTTGTGTCTCCAGGGAGAAACCAAGTCCCGTCCACCCCCAAAACGCTGGAGCACCATCTTCTAAGCTCTCCGCCGACCTCCACCGCTCAGATCCGACGGGACCGGAACACCAGGAGGGAGAGGCGGATCTGCAGGAGTCAGACCCACAACCTCAACAAACGTTAACCGACTAACGCAAAGCTTCTCCAGACTGAGACACGCATTTTCTCAAATCTGGAGAAAAGTAAAGTTTGACTTTGTTGCTTCTAAAGAATGTTTGAATGTTTGTGAACGTCCTGCTGTCTGAGGTTCGTCGTGTCGTTGCTGTCGCTGAGTTTTAGTGTTAATCAGAACTTTATCTCTGCAAACTCCAGTTTAAATATCAAACAGATCTGTTCTGGTCAGAGCTTCGTGTTTCAGGTACTGTAAGATGCTAAATGTTACGCGGCCCTTTTCACTGCACTGTGACTAACTCTTAATCTCATGATATGTGTGCATCCTAACGGCGGTTTGCAGAAGGCGATCAGATGCAGATGTGTGTCGTCTGAGCTGATGGTTAAACTGTAAGTGAATCAGAGGTTTTAGACGGAGTGAGGATCAGAGCTGAAGGGCAGCATGTTGGGTTCAAGTGTTATGCTAAATCATTTCTCATTTGTTTTCATAAGTTTGTTCTAACAGGAAACAAAAACACTGTAAATATCTTTGATCCTCCCTGATGTTCATGTGAAACAGCTGTGCATCGTAACAGAAACTCGCTGAGTCTCGTCATTAATAAACGCTCAGTAAATGTGGCTTCACTCCAACCAGCCTGTTTGTTGCAGAAATAATTTTTCACACTGCTGATCAATTATCCTTAAATTATGTGACAAAAGTTAATTAGATGATGTCACAAAGACACATGGAGGAGAGGCAGAGAGCAACACCTGCAGATAAAACCAGGAAACAAAAGCAGAAATAAAAGCAGAGAAATCTAATCCAGATTAGAAACAGAAACTCAGTGTGTTTTCTGGATTATAGAGTGTAATCCCATGTGTGATCATGGGATTACACCAACTTCCTAAACACCCATGTTCTGATTCGGCTCATATGTCAGCAGGTTAAACCCACATTTCTGTATTAAAATGATTTTTATTGGTCTGATGTGATGTTCTAATCCTAAATGTCATGTTTTCATTCACTATAAGCAGAAAATCATCGATATTAACAAAATAAAGGGGTAAAAACATCAGCATGTGTGGAATTAATCTAATGTGTTTTGATGTTAATATAATAAATGAATGGAAGAAAAACAAAGTCCTAATAGCTTGTTAGCCATTAAGCTAGCTAGCTGTTTAGCTAGTTTAAAATATGCTTAGAAAACATGTAAATAGAATAACTTGACTGTTCAGCCCTTTTGGTTGCTGAGAACAGTAAAACAAATAAATGATTTATAGTTTTAGTTGCATTACTTGATGAACTACTTCCTACATTTCCAGAGATTTGAGCTCCAACAGCATTTTGATTTGAAAGTAAACATGAAGTTTTGTTGAAAAGCCTGATCTGGAGCGTTGACAGAGATCCCATTATTCCAGGAAACTCCCACATGTTGCAGTGAAACCCTGAGGAGGCCGAGAGGCGCTGCCTTCATCACAGCCATGACTCACAGCTCAACACTTTCTCTGCATCAGAAAATTAACAGGCTCAAATCTGCAAACCGGTGGTGGTTGCATGTCTGTGTGTTAAAGGTTTTTATTTTATTTGAATGAACTGCCTGTAAACGAGCTGATGAAGCCGCGTTCAGCAGCGCAGAACTGACTCTGATCTGAGGTCTTTCTGACTTAACGGCGTCGCTGCCTCCAGTGGAAACGCATCACCACAAACACAACGTCAAAAGTCCAACAATACAATATATATATATGAATTTAAGCATATAATTTGTACTATATGTAGTTGGTTCTTGTTCCATCAGTTTGGTCGTCTCTCTTAATACAGACAAAAACAGGCAGAAAAACATTTTAATACATTTATTTCAGTTCAAATTAATAACTTATGTGCAAAAAGCAAATGAAGTTAATTTCCGAAGCAGAGCTCAGGATTCCTGCCGCCTGCAGGACTTTTAGCTCTCGCTGAATTGCTCGGCTGCTTCCTCCTTGAAGGCGTGACCAGCAGAGCCCAGATCCTGAGGCGGCGCTCCCAGGATCCCGGGAACGTCGCCCAGCAGCCCGCCCATCCCAGTGTCCTCCACCTTCACCTGTCCCGGCGCCACAAACACTTCACAGTCATCAAAGCCCAACCCATATCTGTCTTCCAGCTCCGCCGCCGTCGCCGTGGCGCCGCCGCCCGCGGAGGCCAGCCTCTGGCACCGCGCCTGGTGGCGCAGGAAGCTGTCTCTCCACACCACCTTCTTCCCACACAGGCTGCACTCGTAGGGCCGCAGGCCGCCGTGGGTCTTCAGGTGCTTGGTCAGGTGGTGCTTCATCTTGAAGGACTTGGTGCAGACGGGGCAGCCGAACGGCCGCAGGTTGAGGTGCTGCATCTTCACGTGGCGGTCCCGCATGCTCTTAAGCGTGTAAGCCTTCCCGCAGTGGCACAGGTGGACCTTCCCCGCATAGCCGCTGGCGCCGGACGCCGAGGACGAGGAGGACGGCGTCGGCGGGGAGGGAGGCTGGGGAGGAAACGCGGCGGAGGACGACGGCCAGTTCCCGTCCGCCATGTGGAAGTCTGGGGACAGCAGAGGACGCTGGGAGACGTGTCCCGTCCCGTCCTCGATCTCATCGAACGAGCCGAAGCACTCCAAGTCTACGTCTCCATCATCTTCCTCCTCTTCGTCGGGCCAGGAGCCGCACGGCGGACCCGGAGCGCCCGGCCCGCCGGCGGGGCCCTGGGGGGACGGGTCGTCTCTCTGGAGTCTGTCCTTCATCGGATCCAGAGTCTGCCTCCCAGCAGAACGGCCGCCATCCTCCGCATCGCCTGGAACCCGAAGATCTGCAGGAAGAACAGAGGAACGCCTCAGAGCTGAACTTTGACCTTTAAAGGTATTATGTGTTTTCCAGACACATTGTACCATTGAAGTAACTATTTACCTTCAGTTGTTATCAAAATGCTGCACATATCAAATATAGCTTAAAAGAAAATTGACTTCCTAATTTAACACCTTGAAATTGGGCTTCTGTCTCTTTAAGAAGCTCCTGCTCTCTCTGAAGCTCCGCCTCCAGGAAGTCGTCCCAACATGGCTCCTCTATTAACCCTTTAGGGTTTTCACCAGCGTCACTCTGAGCAGTAGTTGCGTGCTAATTGCTGCGGGCTAGTCTGCAGGAGTTTCATTTAATCTGAGAAATTAACGAGTTTTTCTTGCTAATTTTCAACTGAAAAAAAATGAAATGTTTCAGTTTTTTTCTAGAAAACTTCTGAGTGTTTTGGCAGGAATGTATTCCTCTAGGTTTTTTCTATCATGGCGGTCCGGATTCGCCGTTTCCTGTTCTGGTTCCTACCAATCTGTGTGAAGCCGCCCTTCGTCTCCTCCTCTTCCTCCCCGACTCCTTCATCAGCCTCCGTTTCTCTCGTGGCGTTCCTCCTCCTCTCCTGGGTCTCCTCTCCGCGCTGCTGGAACCGGACCTTCTGCTTTGGCGCCTCGGCAGCCGGAACCGGGCCCAGGTACCGGCCACTCTGGCCCGGTCCGTCGTGGCCCGGTTTGGCCGGGCTGGTGATCCATTCCTCCTGGCAGCCGGGCGGTTCTCTCTCCGGGTAACTTGGGAGTCCGTCCAGCTGGGAGTCGGCCGGGTTCTGCTCGGAGGACGGGCGCGGCCGGGTCCACCTCGCCTCCTGCTGCGGCCGCCGCCACGTCGCCAGCGGCGGCAGCGCGTCCGGCTTCCTGTCCCTGCGCCGGCCTTCTCGCTCGGCGTACAGGCACTCGGTGCTGCTGGGCGACTGCTGGCGGGACGCCGACCCGGCCGCGGCGCAGGGCTCCGCCGACGGACGCGGCCGCTTCAGGATCTCGGTGCATTTGTCGACGATGTGCCACATCTGGAGGAAGCTGGCCACGGTGACGTAGTTGACGATGTCGTCGTGAATGATGCTCAGCTGGCCGGTGTAGGCAGAACTCAGGACGCTCTGGAAGGCGATCGGGTCCAAGACGGAGGGAAGCGACACGGTCGTCACGTCCTTCAGTAACACCTGAGAGAGAAACACCTGGTTACAGAACAGCCAGGTTCCCCACTGCAGCATCAGCCTGGCGGGCCACCAGACTCGACTTGTGCTCAGGCTAATCTTTGTTTACTTCTTTTAGTTTCTGTTTTGTTTTTATGTTTGCCTTTTCAGGCTTGAAGGTTCGGTATTATTGACCATGTCTTAAATAACACACAACTATTTACTTTAACCCAAAAACCATCAGGATCAGAAAGTTTCCCTTGACAAGTCAACGATTAATGATTCATCTAAAGCTGATCAAGTAACAATCAATAAGGACATTTTTCAGAATGTAATCAATAAAAAATTTATTTTGTGTCTGCTGTATTAAATACTAAATAAATAAAACAAGAATTGTGGTTTTCTAACATTATTACACTTTGATATATTTATAAAATACATGAACATGAACTTCTGATAAAAGACAAAAAGATTAAAAAGTGAAACTCCAAATGTCTCAAGAATAGAGAATTTTTAATAAATTCAGTTTCCATTAAATGCATTAATTCACCTCAAAACCAGCAAGTCCTGTTAGAATTATGTGATGTTTCTGTCGTTAGAGCAGCACATTGAGGCCATTGCAGGTAGAAAAGGAGGAAGAAATGTTCACTAAAAACTCTCAAGTTTGGAAATTAAAGTATTTTTAAAAATTACTACAACAAACAACATTTCTGGGTTTGAAAAGTCAAAAGTTTGCTTAAAAAAAAACTCAAAAATTTTTAGGTTAATCTCAGAAATTTTCTTGAAAAAGTAAACCTGGAAATGTCTGAGTTAAAGAGTCGAAAAGTTTTGACTTTTGAAAACAATTTTTATGTTTTTTGTTAGATTAATCTCATAATTTCTGAGTTTTTTGGCAGAAACTTTTTAAATCCCACATCAAACTTTTGTTTCTTCTTTCCTGTACGGGTATGGCGCCACCATTTTTGTATCAACTGGCTCCTTTAAGGATGACCAGCAGCTCCCTCTGGTGGATGGAGGCCAAACTACAACAATAAAAGACAGTTTGAACTAAAGTTGTTCATCAACTGTAACTCATTTTAATTTAATAATTGTGAACTCCTGGGTGTCTTTTCACACTCAGGTGAGAAAAGAAGGAACCCACCTGGTCGTGGAAGTAAGGCGAGGATGCAGCGAGGACGCAGCGATGTGCCCTGAACACCTGACCTTGAACCTGGATGGAAAGGTCGCAGAGCCGGCCTTCCTCACGCTGCCGGTTCAGGTTGTCCAGAACGGCAGCACGGACGCCAGGAAAACACACCTGGACGGTCAGAGAGGGCGGAGCCACAGAGTCGCAGCAAGTTGGGTCCATGACGACGGAAAAACTACAAACAAGAAGCAAACACATCCGTCAGATATCGATCTGAATTATCTCACTTGACCTTCAATTACAGGTTCATGCAGAACCAGAGACTGATTTCATTCTCGTGTCTGAGTTTGGTTTTTACTCTGGTTGCTTTTATTTTCATGTTCATGGGAATAATTAACCCGGAGCTTTGAAAGTTTTGTGGTCCAGAGTATCCAGGTGGAAAATATCAGCAATCTATGAAAGGTCAAAGGTCATCTCCAGCCATCTGAGGTCCATTATTCCCAAGACATTCTGAAATTTTAAAATAAAAAATTTGTTTTTTATTTAAAAAAATAAAATACATTAAAATTCAAAAAATAAAGTAATGATGTAAAATAAAATAACATTAAAAAAATTATTTTAAAACATCAAAACAGTCAAAATATTATTCCAAAGAAGGAAAATTATTCCAAAAATTAAAATGATTATTTTTTATCTGTAAAACTACATTTTAAAAAATTAAACAATAAAAATATAAGTTATGCTAAATTAAGATAGAAAGTATAAAACAAATTAAAATACAATATTAAAAATGCAAAGATTTAAATAAAAACAAAAACAAGATTATTCTACAAACAAAATATATATTTAAATTAAAATTAATGTTTTGTTTAATTCAAACTGAAACAATAAAAATGTTACAGAAAAATAATAAAATAAAAACTTTGCATCAAAAAATTTGCATCAACATTGAACAAAAGATTATCCCCAAGATAATAAAATATTTTTAAAAATTAAGTAAGATAATTGAAAACACAAAAGTTTACTTTAATAAAAAATTGTAACCAAAATTTGTTTGAGAGCAGAAGCAGCAGCAAAGCGGCTAACAAAGGAATAACTCAAGGTGCTGCTGTGGCCTAGTCAAAGTCTGGATCCCAACCTGACATGCGAGCCGAACAGGAGCCGAACAGAACCTGTTGCTGTTAGAGGTTTTACCTGCAGGTGGACCGGAAGTGGATTGTTTTTAACAAACATGTAAATTAGCCTCATTTCAACATCAGCGCTGCTTGAACACCGAACCGGGCCGATAATAAGAAGGTTCTGGTTCCGTCAGGTCATCGGTTTTATTGTTATTTACAGCTTCAGCTGTTCCTTCCCACTTCCTGGTTTATGCTAACCGTTAGCCGCTAGCTGCTAACCGCTAGCGGCTAGCTGCTAACCGTTAGCCGCTAGCTGCTAACCGCTAGCGGCTAGCTGCGTCAGTCTGGTTACCTTGGATGGTTTCTCCGCTCTCGGTTGGTGACGGGATCCTCGATTATTCCCAAAACAACATCGCCGTTTCTCACATTACTCCTTACGTTCCCGGTGTGAACTACCGCGGCCTGTTTAGGACAAAACACACCAAGCTAGTCCTGCAGCAGCTGATGCTGCGTTCAGTGTTACTGGGAAATAGAGAAATACGATTCAAATGTCCTCCGTTAGAACGAGAACAACTCGCATAGTTGACAATTGGATTTGATAGATTAATGTTCAAATGTTGCTGCACGCTGACAATTAAATTAAGTAGCACAGTTATTGATTACATAATTCAAACGTGTAAAAACGTAGTTTCTTTTTAATCAAACGTATAAAGCTAACAAGCTGTGGTATGTTTTAAGTTGGTGACACAAAATGTCTAAATATAATCCTAGACAAATCTACCCTAATTGTCATCCAGCGCGACCGCAATGCTTCATTTTAAACGTTTACTTCAAGTCGACATTGGAAATTCCGAGTTTCCGGGAGCACGTGAACGCAACACAACGGTCCGCTCTGAGCAGCATCCAGATCCTTAAGCAGTGAGAGAAACTGACCCAATTCCAGCCGGAACCACGCCGGTTCCGGCTCCTGAACGTTTCACCCATTTAACTGACACTTCTGTTTAAAATGTAAGTCTTTATTAATGTAATACGCTCATGTTCTGAGATGCTGAAGCATGGCGTTTCAATATTTATGAGTCAGAAACATCAAAACTGCAAGAAATAAAGGTTTGAAATATTTGTGTAATGAATATAATAGATTAGTTTTATTTTCTGAAATGAGGACAAAAATAGAATTGCACTGATTTTCTGAGCAAAAACCAGGGACCCATAAACTAAACTAAAGATTTTCCAAAGTAAACATTTGATTTTGAAAACTAAATATTGAGCTCAGACCTAAATATTCATCTTGCTAATTATGTTTTGTAAATATAGACACTGTACATAGTTAGCAATTATGAGACACATATTTAGTGACCCACCTAAATATTTAGTTTGTTGTTGACTATTTAGTTAGCGAGCTAACTGGCAATTGTTGCCATTTCAGTAGAAAGATAAAAATGTAAGTCTGAACTAAATATTTAGTATGGAAATAAATAAATATTTTGAAAACTAAACGTTTAGTTTGGAATAGATGTTTAGCTTGGAGCGAAGCATTTCATTTTCAAACTAAATATTTATCTGTAAATAAAATATTTATTTTGCAAACTAAATGTTTAGCTTCCTAAATGTTTAATTATTTAGGTTTTAAATTAAATATTTAGTTTGAAACTCAAACATTTGTAAATGTAGGAATGACATGGTGAAAATGACTTTGTAAATAAACACATGTTTTCTAAACTAAATAAACCAAATTATTCATATTTTTATGTAACTTTACAAACTTCTGAAGCTGAAATGACTTTGTTTTGCTCTTTTCATTGAGGTTTTGTTTTGCACTGATTGTTGCAGAGGTCAGTTTTGCTCCTGGTTAATAATCAGTTTTTGTCTCAGATGTTTTGGGAATTCAGATTTCGAAAGATGAGGAAAATAACAGGAAACGCAGCAGCTGCGGATAATTCCTGAAAACTCTCAGAATCCCAGAAGAAATGCAGACAAAGAACAGACTGTACTGTGCAATAACGCTGCACACACACGCACACACACACACACACACACACGCGCACACACACACACACACACACACACACACACACACACACACACACACACACACACACACACACACACACACACACAGAGATTTTAGAATAAATTATTGAAGTTGTGTAAAATGCAGTTGCATTGAAACCGGTCAATTTTTGTCCAGAATGAAGCAGACAGAAACAGAAACTCTTCCGGCTTGTTTTTGTTATTTTTTTCAGTGTTTTTGGACATTTTAATAAAATTCAGTCCAAACCAAATATAGAGACGAGGCTGAAGTTAGCTTCCGATTGAAAGCTAAAGGGCGAATCCGCTTAATTTCCCCTCACCTTGAGCATCTTTAATATCCTCTGATTTAATAAGAGCAGCAGCTGGACTCTTCACACCTGAACCAGAAAATTCTCCACTATCAGCAGAAGATTTAAAACCCAGTTTGTGAAACATTTATTTAAACGCTGAAAAGTAAATTTCAGAATACTCTAAGAAAGACGAGGGTATGGTAGCAACTGCACATTTCTTTTAATCTGACTAATTTTTGTTACTCATTTATTTTTTCCTTTGTGTTTATCCCAGCGCCTTTCTTGTTTTTATGGATGATGAAATAGAGCCATCATACTGTAGTTGTTCAGCTGGATCAGTTGAAATATGGTGAAAAATGCTGAAATTGAAAATGTATTTCTAATAGTGTGGAGTAATCCTGTCCTGAAGTTTTGTTTTCCAACATTAAAGATGGTAGAGGAAAAAATAGGCGGAATCGCCCTTTAACAATTCTCCGAGTCGGAAGCGAACTTCATCTTCGGAAAACACGAACGCGGTGATTCTGTCCAGCTGTGAGGTCGTTATTCTCCCATTAACTCCGTGGAAACGCTCCGTGGAGCTTCGGGAGGTTTGGTCACACCGGAACTTAAAACCCCCGCGCGCTCATCCCGCATCGCCTTGCTGACGCGCGCGGCTCGTTTCTGCCTTTCCTTTTATTATTTCTTTATTTTTACCGCAGTGCATCTGCAGCATCCTGCGTGACAACAGGAGCCGCTGTGGCGTCAGAGAGCAGCAGCCGCAGAGAGCCTTTCCTGCCGCGGCCGCCTGCGATGCCAGCGCGTCCAGGAGCCGGGGGTCAGCAGATCGGTCCGGCCGGGGAGCTCGCTGCGTTTCGGGGCTCCGCAGGACAGAACGGAGGCCCTTGATTCAGCCCGGTGCCTTTCCACCATCTCACCTCCCTGCGCTCTGGATTTAACTCCCGCAGCATCGCGCAGGCAGCCGGCATGTGAGGACAGACAGGAGCTCATTTAAAGGCGCATTTCTCATCGTGAAGTTGTTATTGTTCGGCTCTGGTGACCCTGAGACTTCAGGGCCAAAGCGCACAGCTCAGGAAGGACACTGAGGCTGCAGCAACACTGTGAGGCTGCAGCAACACTGTGAGGCTGCAGCAATAACATTTTTAGGTAGAAACCCAGCAACCGACGGGAAGCTGTTGCAGAGTGGAGCCAAAGAACAGAGAAGCTTTCACCGGGTGACCTCCGACCTTTAAACCAGACAGGAATCAGGAGATCCAGGTAGATCCAGGTAGAAGGTGCAGGGAGCTGACGTCATGGCGGCCTGGCCCCCCCTGCTGCTGATCGCTCTGCTCTGCGGCCTGTTTGGTGAGTCCCGCTGCAAAAACACCAAACTGTGCGCCAAATTTTCCCACTAAAGTTTAGTGGGAATATAATATAATATAATATAATATAATATAATATAATATAATATAATCTGTCATCTTGAAATGAGACAAAAATACTTAGAAGGTTTCAGTCAGAAACATGAGCTTGTTTTAAGTCAGTGATTCCTAAAACCTGCTTTATGTAACTTTTATTAAAAATGTCTTTCACATGTTTGTTCAAATTGCCAGTTTGTTATGAGACAGATAATCTGTGAAAACATGGATCATCTTCCTTCCTCCTCCAGCTCTGAGGAATTGGACCAAAACCAACCAATCAGAGCCAGGAGGCCGGACTTAGTGCTGTCAATCAATCTCTTTCACTGCTAAATGTGCTAATGGCACAGAAACAAGTTAGTTACAGGAAAACTGTTGCTCCGCTGTCATCAGTGGCAATGCTAACTAGCCTAGCATTCCCCAGAAGCTATGCTAGTCTTCTTTTCAAGGGGGTTGGCATAACCGCCATCTTCTGGAATGGAGTGTGTACTGGCATGCTAAATATTTTGGTTATGCTAGCTGCAGCTTAGCAGAGAGAAGGGGCTGGTGATTGACAGCATTAAGACCCGCCTCCTGGCTCTGATTGGTTGTTTCTTGTCAGTGTTGTTGTGTTTTTTTTTCTTTATTTTTGATTTGTGTATTAAAGTTGATAAACATTTATTGCTTCCATTGGCAGATTATTTCACACATATCAAGATATTTTTTCCATGTTATAAATGAAACCAGTGGATCCAGAACTTCCCATCAATATTGATGAACTTAAAACCAGCTGCTGTTTGTTCCTGAAAAGTTTCTTCTGAGTTAGTTTGGTCTCATTTCTGAGATATTCGTAGCAGAAACCAGATGAAGTTCTTGGTTTCCGATGTGTTTGTCGCCATGGTAACGTCCCGTTGTGGACGCAGCGCCCTGGTGCGACGGCGCCTGCGCAGAGGTGGACTCCGATACGGAAGCCGTGGCGGGAAAAGGCTTCAAGCTCGGCTGCATCTCCTGCAAGAGGCGCAGCGAGGTGGAGGGCTCGGCCACCGTGGAGTGGTACTTCCAGCCCGATGGCGAGTCCGACTTCATCCATGTGAGTCCAGAACCAACGTTGTTCCTGTTTTCCATCCAAACCACCAGAACTTCCTGTGATCTCAGGAGTTCTGCAGAACCGCCTGCTGTGTTTATGGGTTCAGTCAAAGTTACACACAAAGTATTGATAATAATATTTTGAGTTAATTTATTTATCTTGTCACAGAGACAAAGATTTGGTTGTTCACATTTTCATCATGTTAGTCATGGATTTACAAACTAAACATGTAATTCACAAATTAAATCTTTAGCTTTAAAACTAAACATTTACTTTGAAAGCTAAAAATTTATTTCCCAACTAAATGTTTAAGCCTGAGCTTAATATTTAGTTTTCAAATCTAAATATTAAATCATTATTTTGCTAACTAAGTTTTAAGTTTGTAACTAAATATTTATCTTTCTGGATTTTTAAATTCTGCTGCTGGTGGGACTGAATCGCAAAGCTAGTTAATTAGCTTTAGTTAGCTGGTTCTTTTAGCTTCGCTAGCACTTTAGCTGACGTAACTAGCTAACTAGCTAACAAGCTTTTGTTAGTTCCAAACGCTAGAAGAACTTTGTGATTAATACTTTAGGAAACTAGTACATTTATAAATGAATAAACATGGTAAAAATATGGATTTTATTAATAAACTATCCAAAGTTAATCCACCAGGCAAACTGGGCCTGACGGTCACACTTTGTTTGGACCGTTTTCCTTTTCATGTACTGAAGAACCGTAAAGGATCCGTCCATTAGCGCAGAGAGGCTGTGCAGGAAACTGACACTAATACTGAAACTGAATCTCCTGCTAAAGTCCAGCAGCTCCTCTGATTAACATCCTCCTTCCTGCCCACCAGATCTACAGCTACAATGAGAACGGACCCACCATCGAACACAACTTCTTCGAGGATCGAATCGACTGGAACGGCAGCAAGAGGAGCAACGACATCCAGGACGCCTCCATCTACGTTCTGAACGTCACCTTCAACGACTCGGGAACCTACCGCTGCTTCTTCTACCGCACCCTCACCTACGAAAACTACGAGTTCTTCGACACCGTGGACAAGGTGGTGCACCTGACCGTGGTGGCCAAAGGTACGGCGCAGTCTGGAAGCTGCACCTGCAGCTCTCAGTGAGGGTCAGGGTT
The DNA here is from genome assembly GCA_922788865.1 of Poeciliopsis turneri. NCBI lineage: Eukaryota > Metazoa > Chordata > Actinopteri > Cyprinodontiformes > Poeciliidae > Poeciliopsis > Poeciliopsis turneri. Next base: position 963,845 of record CAKLNU010000860.1, read on the forward strand.
TCACCTTTCACCCAAAAATCCTCAATTAAGAATCAATTAAGGGTTTAACAGTGAAGCTAAGTTTGTGTTTAACTTTATAAATGTTTAGCTCACCTGGTTTCCTCTGCAGTCTTACATTCAATGTCTGCCTTGAAGTTTTTCTTGTCGGCATTTGAGAATTTTTCAAGTAGCAGCTGCTTTTCTTCAAGCTCTTATTTTGAAGTGGTTGAAGTATGTTAGCGCAGCAATTCCATTTCCTCTCCTTATTTTTATAATAAAAATACTTGGCCAAGTATCAAGTATACAAAAAACTAAAAATACAAAAGTTCTTTTAAATGAACTGTTTTGAACTCTTTTTGGTCACATTAACTTGACTTCTTAGTCAAGTTAGCGCTTACAGCTACATTTTTAGCTTCAGCCTAAACATTGAATGTTTAGCTAAATATGCAAATTAATATGCAAATTAATATGCAAATGAACTTTCCGATAACCAGGTAACTGCGTCCTAATGGATGCAGATATGAAACAAAATAATTTGTTTCACAATAATTATTTAACTTCAAGCTAAATAGTTAGCATTTATGTAAATGCTAACTATTGAAGAGGACTACCAAAATAAAAGCCCAGTCCTTCAAAATCGTTTATGCTTTCGAATCATTTAATGTTTTCTTTTTATCATCTTTAGATTCATACTTGAAGTTAGCATTAGCATTAGCTTCCACTAAATACCATGTCAGTACAGGCTGATCTAATCCTGATAGTATTTTAGGGTTAGCACAGCTAGCATTTTTATGTAGCAGTGTCACTGTGGGGTCCAGGTGCCGTTTGGGTCTGTCGGAATAATTTAACGCGTTTAGATCTTTAAAAAATGGTCTTACAATGCAGAGAGTATTAGCAACGTTAACATTCCCGTTTTCATCCAGTGACTCCTCTACTTCAGAAAAATGGAAAATTATTGATCTGGCAGAGTTTCAACTTGGCTCCTGTGGCAAAATGTTTGGACGCCACGTCTTCAGGGGTCGAGCATAAAAAGCGTCTGTCCGAATGGATGCGGATTGGAGCTTCGCTCAATCAGCAGCTTGTTTCCCTGAGTCAGCAAGCAGACTGCAAGCATCGCCCTCTTTAGCTGGGCTTGTGCTGATTCACAAAACACATCGTACGTTTTCACTCTGAGGGATCTGTCGGCGGCTGCACAGTGGCGCAGTGGGTAGCGCTGTTGCCTTGCAGCAAGAAGGTCCTGGGTTCGATTCCCGGCCCGGGGTCTTTCTGCACGGAATTTGCATGTTCTCCCTGTGCATGCGTGGGTTCTCTCCGGGTTCTCCGGCTTCCTCCCACAGTCCAAAAACATGACTGTCAGGTTAATTGGCCTTCCCAAATTCTCCCTAGGTGTGAGTGTGTGTGTGCATGGTTGTTTGTCTCTGTGTTGCCCTGCGACAGACTGGCGACCTGTCCAGGGTGACCCCGCCTCTCGCCCGGAACGCAGCTGGAGAGGAACCAGCAACTCCCGACCCCGTTAGGAAGAAGGGTCAGAAAATGGACGGATGGATGGGATCTGTCGGCTTCCCTGCAGCTCAGAGAGGAACTGCAGTTTGGAGAAAAGCTAACAGCTGCTAACAGCTGCTAACAGCTGCTAACAGCTGCTAACAGCTGCTAACAACGGCTAACAGCAGGAACCAATCAGTGGCATCAAAAACATACCCAAAACATTTCTCGATTTCAGTGAATCATTTATTGCTATATGAGCCACAGATCTATTCACAGGGTCACAGATGAAGACAACTGGAAACAAAAACCAACAAAGTATTAACGTTGCTGTTAATGTCATGAGAAGTTTTTTTCCAATTCTCAGAATAATTTCCATTATGATTTTTTACCAACATTTTAGTGAAATAAAATTTTCACAAAAAATCTCTGCAGGTTTTCATTTTTCAGGATAACGCCCCAAAGCGCGACCCCAACCCAAAGCGCGACCCCAAAGCCAGTCAGCCATGTTTATCACTGTCAAACTAAATAACTGAAACTAAATTCTGTTAGGAAGCTAAGTATTTAGCTTAAGTTTTAGCTACAAAATGAATGAATAAATAAATAAATAGCCAATTTATTTTCTGAAAAGCTATAATATTTAGGTCAAAGTTCAATATTTAGATGCCACGCCAAACTTTTAGTTTATTTAGTTGCAAATTAATTGATGTGTGAATTCACTTGCCAACAGCTGGAAGTGGATTACCAAAGTAAAAGCCTCCACGCCTTTATAAACTCCTGCTATAATCGTTTATAACAGATTCTCTTTCTGAACAACATTTCAGTTTAAAACGAAAGAAAAGTCATTTTACCGCAAATGATGCTAATAAGTTGTCATTGAAAGTGTAGCAGTGCTGACTGCCTGTAAAAGCTGCTTCCTGCCTGCAGCCACCAGGGGCACGGCGTCCATCGTGTCAGAGGTCATGATGTACGTGTCCATCATCGGGCTGCAGCTCTGGCTCCTCATAGAGATGATCTACTGCTACAGGAAGATCGCTGCGGCCGGGGAGGAAGCGCTTCGAGAGGCGGCGTGAGTCTCCCGCCTCGGCACCGCCACCTCAATCTGTCCTGACAGGAAACACAATTAGCCTAAAAACACAAAGGTCACACTGTAGCATCAGCTGGTAACCATGGTAACAAATCAGTCTTGATTATTGAGTAGGAGTATTTAAGAAAACATTGTTTGTATGTAAATTTGTTTTATCCTCAACTAGAACCAAATCAGTAAAAAAATCTATCAATCGCCTTTTACTATCAATTATTAATTAGTGAAATAAATGATCAGCAGGTCAACAGATTGCTACATATGATCTAACATTCAGTAAAGGAATGTTGTGTTTTTGCATTTAGGCAAAAAATGTTTTTCTTATTTAAATAATAATTTCAATAGTTAATTTGCATTTTTTATGAATTTCTAATATTTTATATGAAAAAGTTCATTAAAAATCTACAAAATGTGAGATTTTTAAATATTTGATTAACCAATTATTGTCAGAACAATCGATTAATCTATAATCTGAAGCAAAGTTGTAAAGAAAAAACATTTTTTATTTAATTTTGGGTGATTTTCTGCAAAAACTGACCAGAATATAAATAATGTTTCCCATTAAACATGTCAGGAACAGTTTGGTTTCTCATGTTCTCTGGTTTTCCAGCCAGGTTGTAACCATGGTAACATGATTTCTCCCGTTTCTCCTGCAGGAATGCTGAATATTTAGCAATCGCTTCGGAGAGCAAAGACAACTGTGCAGGTGTGCAGGTCGGAGAATAGCACAGGTGAGACGTCCAGCTGAAACGTTTCTAATCATAAACACAAAATCCTGAAGTTTCACCAGTTTTACCTCTACAACACAAAACAGTTGAACATGATGCAAACTTCAGGATTTCTGATTTTTTGAGAGTAAAAGATCTGTTTCTGCGTCGCATAAAGTTTTTATTTTCTCTATTTACTGATCAAACTGAAAGGTAAATTTTTTTCCCAGAGAAAACAAAACAATGTTTCAGGTCCATATTTACTAAAACATCAGCTTAAAATCAGAAAACATAAAAACTTGCAAAACAAATTGAAATGATTTTTCCTCTGTATGAAGTCAGATGGTTTTATGAAGTGATGTTTTGGTTGTTGATAAAAACGCATCCAGTAAGTTTTTTTTCTGGTTTTCTGGCCCCTCTGCTGTTTTTGTCGCCAGGTTTTCTTCCCGGACTGAAAACTTCCCTCCAAGCGCCGACCTGCATGACGACATCCTGGCCAGAACCCTCCTCTCCATCGCCATCCTGCGCGAGCCTCTTCTGGACGAGCTGAACTGGACCCGGCCGTCCGCTGACAGCATGGAACCAGAACTGTACATAGTCTTGTTGAAGCATGTCGTATCAGAAACCGTTATGCATTAACGTATCCAGGTCCATATGTAGTCACAGCAGAGCTTTTACTGACCCAGCAGAGAGAGACGCACCTCGGACCGGTTCTGTACGGATAATCACTGATTTATGAACTTTACTTCCACTTTTATGGGCTGATGTTTGTAAAGATTAACAGCAATAATTTGGGTTATTTAGCCTCTTGTAAGTGGATAAATTCATATCTTCACCATGTAATTCATACATAAAAAAATGTCAGTTTCAAAGTAAATATGCCAGCAAGCTAAATATTCAGATTAGCTTAAAGTTAAATATTTAAGTAGCAAGCTAAATATTTAGTCTGTAAAGTTTATTTGAAAAGCACAAGACAGTTTAAGCTAAATATGTAGCTTCAAGCTAGGAAATTTTGAAGTAAATATGTAGCTCCAAACTATTGAATTTAGATCTAACTAGTTAGCTTGCTAACTAAATGTTTAGCCTTCATAGCAGATATTTAGCTTGTTAGTTAAATATTTAGCTCCATTAATTAGTAAATTGAGTTCAATATTTAACTTCCTGATATAAAACTGGTTTAAATGAATAAAATGGTGAAAACGACATTAAAAATTCACCTCCATTTTTCTTCCTGACAGACTATCCATCCATCCATCCATCCATCCATCCATCCATCCATCCATCCATTTTCCGTCACCCTTCTCCCTAACGGGGTCGGGAGTTGCTGGTTCCTCTCCAGCTGCGTTCCGGGCGAGAGGCGGGGTCACCTGGACAGGTCACCAGTCTGTCGCAGGGCAACACAGAGACAAACAGGACAAACAACCACGCACACACACACTCACACCTAGGGAGAATTTGGGAAGGCCAATCAACCTGACAGTCATGTTTTTGGACTGTGGGAGGAAGCCGGAGAACCCGGAGAGAACCCAGCATGCACAGGGAGAACATGCAAACTCCGTGCAGAAAGACCCCGGGCCGGGAATCGAACCCAGGACCTTCTTGCTGCAAGGCAGCAGCGCTACCCACTGCGCCACTGTGCAGCCCCCCTGACAGACTAAATAACTCAAATTATTGCTGTTATTTTTTAACTGTGGGACTTTACAAACAGCGCCCCCTACACTAACTCATAGTTCTACACTTGATATAATTAAACGTGATAAGAACCTAATGTCGGGTCCAGTTTTTCTTTCTGCAGTCATAATGTTTCATCTGTGTCATATTTTAGTGTCATTTTAGTTTTTTATGTTGAATATTTTAAGATTTAAACAATTTAACACAAAGTAAGTTATTTTTTTGATGCTGATATTAGAAGCAGAGATGCAGAACTGCAGTTGTGTGATTTTACTTGTAGAGGGCGCTAAACACTCAACAGCCAGGAAGCGTTCAGGGAAGCTTTATTTACCCCAGGAGCAACAAGAGAGCCTGAAACTGAGGAGGAGCAACCAAAACCCAAAGAACTGCTGATCTGGAGGAGAAACTTCTGGATCACAAGAGGGAAACCAGCCAAACCGGATCAGGAGATTTTCAGAAATGAAGCAGAAAAAGCTGCGTTTGTTGTCAGCTCATAGCTGTAAGACGCAGTCTGTCCCGGGATACGCAGGCAGGCTGAGCTGGTACTTCTTCTCCAAAGCAGGCGGGACGAAGCGTCCTCCCAGGAAGTGGTACCGGCCTCGGAACAGGGAGGCGGATTTCTTCGGCGCGGTCAGAGAGATGAGCATGTCGGGCTGCAGGCCGTCGGTGCTGCCCTGCTCCACATCCCAACCTGAACAAACGGACAGAACCAGGATCAGAACCCACACACTCATAAAGACTCAAACACTAAACAATGTGGAGAAACACAGATGCAGACATGAAAACTATTATATGGAACCTTTTAGACTTTTAGAAACGTAAGTAATATTGGCAGTGAACTGTCCTCTGACATCGAATGTTTTCTGAGTTTATTTGTAGTTCAGATGGAAATCTTGGGTCCTGTAGACCCGGTTCTACTGGAACCAGAACATCTGCTCCACCTGCAGCTGCTGTGGTTCTGAGCCAAACCAGCCTGTTCCCCTCCTGGCCTGTGGGGGCGCTGCACCAACAACCACTGCAGGAAACGACACTAAAACCTCTGAAGACGCTGAGAGCAACTTCCTGTTTCACCAGATGGAACAAGATGGAGGCGTCAGAGTTTAGTGCTGGAGGATTTCTCTTTAGTCATTGGCTGAAGACCAGGAGCCATTTCTGCTGCTAGCGCTAGGCTAGCATGTTAGCTTTGGTTGCATTTACCCAGAATGCCCTGCGCTGTAGTCCACTTCCTGTTTTTGGAGCACTCTCTGGTCCGCTTTGCGTTCACATTCAAACCGAACCAGAGTTCACTTCAACCGAACCCAGACCGAGGTCTGGAGGACCAGAGGTCAGAGGTCGATTAGTGTTCACACCTCACCAACCGGACCGGACTTTGACTAGGCAGATGGACTGGAGTTGGAACAGCTGGTGTAAATACCTAATCAAACTCTTCAGATGTTTCGTTCAGCTCTTATTTCCACTGGTTTGTAACTTCTAATATGAAGCAGTTTTATGTTTCTCCGTCAGCCAATCAGGAAGCTGTTTGAAGTCCCGACCTGATGGGATGTCGATGCTGGCGACAGGAACCGTGATCTTCTTCAGAACGTCCAGGATGGAACCGAACGGTTCCCGCACGGCGCCCTTAAAGCTGAAGCCAAAGATGGCGTCGATCACCAGGTTGTACGCCTCATCGATCACTTCCGCCTGAGAAACAAAGCAGAGTCAGAGATCCGCGTCGCTCCGCGTCAAACGGCCCGAAGCGATGAAGATCCAACCTCAGGGATGTCCGTCAGGAAGGGGATCTCCATCTTCTCGCACTGTGTGGTCAGACCCTGGAACAGCGGCTTGCTGGGCCGCTTCGGGTACAGGACGGTGGGCTCATAACCCTGCGGCGCGACACGACTCAGGAAACACAAACATCATCTGCATAAAAACACGCATGGAAGGAAAACTGACTCACAAACAGCTTGAGGTGTCGGGCGCAGACCAGCCCGTCGCCACCGTTGTTTCCTGGTCCACAGATCACCAGCAGAGACGGTCTGGCTTTGACCAGAGAGGACAGAGGGTACGCCTGCAGGGGGCAAAGGTCAAGAACCTGAGACAAAATGGAGGACGATGTCCGTTCCACTGGACCCAACGCCCTCAGGCAGGAAACCGTCTCTGCAGAACCCGGAAATGACCACAGAAACCTTAAAAGCACCAAACCCAAACAGACAGAGGGCGGACTCCAGTCCATCTGGGTCAAACCCAGTTGAACCAGTATCCTAACTGGGACAAGACAGAGAGCTGAACTGGACCCTGAACACTGATAGAGCTGCACAAAATTCTATATTTCAGCAAAATCACGAAAAATTGACCACGATGAATACTTCTGCTGTCAAATCGTAAATAACTGAACCCAGAAAACCAGATTTACTGACATTTTGGGGATTTTTTAAGACTATCATGGAAAATTAATTTAAAATCAATAAACAGATGAAAGTGTTTGGTGTCAAATCATAACTTACACATTTTTAATCATATATATTTTCTTGATCTTGTGTTCACCATGGTTACAATGGAGAACATATGTTGGGACTAAACTTAGCAGTAGTTATTAGCCACAGCTAACCAACAGCTCAGCTTCACTAATGACCAATTCAACACACTAAAATCTTAGCTCTGCTAGCAACTTAAAAACACTAAAATATTAGCAGAAGCTAAAGCTAAACAAAAACTATTTGTGGAAGCTGAAACATGAAAAGTGAACCTAACCCTAAACTGTTCAACATAAACATTTTGCAGAAATTGCTAAATGCATTCAAAATGACCAGAAACTTCTACACACAAATTCTAACTTTACACTTTACACTGCTGAATACAGAAAATACAGAAAATATTCCTGTGAAGGTTCTGACCCGTGTGACGGCCGTGGCGCAGCTGAGTCCAGCCAGCTCCATCAGCTGATCCACGCTGAAGCCGTATTCGCTGAACAGCTCCTCGTCGATCTTCTGGGCCTCTTCCTGCCTGCGGCGAGTCCAGAGCTCAGATTCACCTCACACACCTGGGTGTTTGGCACACACACTCTCTGAGAGCTCACCCGAGATGTCTGACGGCGTGGGCCATCGTAGACGCCGCTCTGCCCGACAAACACAGGCTCTTGTGGCGGTCAGCTGCAGCGGACACAGAGCATGACCCCGCCTGAGCGAGAGAGGCCGCGCAAGGTCGCGAGGTCACCAGGAAGCCGATCCCCAGCAGAGCGCGGATGTTCAGCATCCAGAGACGGATTCCTGGGAAGAAAACAGTCACAGGCTGGTGAATACCGGCAAAATATCAGCGTTTCTCTCTGAATTCAGAATCCATGCTTCAGTATTTTAAATCAATAAACACTGCGACAGAAAGCAGCCGCTGTGGAACCATGTGAAAAATCTACAAACACTCATATGCACTGGGTTTGGCTCAAATAGAAAATACATAGATTTACTGTGAAACAGATTCTGAAACATAAAAACAAACTGCTATAAAAACTAAATAAATAAAAGCAAAAAAGAAAAGAAATTAGGGAAATGCTGAATAATACATTTTTGTCAAATACAACACATTTCAAAACGAAATAATTTATCAAAATAAAAATATTCTGATTGACCAAAATGAAGAAATAAATTAATATATTTCTAAATATGTTCATTCAGTTTCTGCCTTCTTTTTAATTACAGAAAATGATCAATTAACTTCAAAAGGTAAAATAAATGCTATAAAACACTAAATCATTAATAAGGTTAAGGTAAGAAAAAAAATACACAGGCATGTTGTGTTAGAAATTATATAAATACTAAAACAGAAATATTAATAACTGCTTCACTAAATATAAACAACAGATTTCAAAACAATTTAACAAACAGAAAAACACTGAGATTTCTAAATATTACTGATGTATTTTCTTGATTAGGTAAATCCAAAAATATGTTTAATGTAATAAGATAAATCACGCTTAGTAATTTGAAAGTAAAAATATTTTTATTTTGGAAATGATGGACAGAATAAATGATAATCACGTCCAGCTGCTATAAAGTCCGAGTTTAAAAAATCACAACTAGAGCAAATAAGAGGAGAATAAACTTTATATTTTATACATCAATTTTATACATTAAAACGTCCTGTGTCCATTTTATTTCACATAACTTCTGTTATCACATCCGGTCTTTCTACGCTCCAGTTTCCTGTTTGTTGATCTTCAGATGCTAACAGCTGTTAGCTTCCTGCTGCTCTCTGGAGTTTATCAAACATGGAATAACCAGAAACAATCTGCGATCATTAAATATGTTTTTCACTTTACAAACAAGTTGTAGAGTCTTTAAAATAAACTCTGGACAAACCTGCAGCCTGGTGAATATCAGCAGGTCTAAAGATTAGCCGCAGCGCTCTGGCCGAGCAGAACACTTCCGGGTTCACAGCTACAAGACCAAAAAATAAAAGCTGCCATTTCAAAATAAAAGCTCAATCAGCAAAAACATGATATGTGCGAGCTGCGTCCCGTTTCAAGCTCTGTAGGACAAATCTTTCGATACAAATCTTACTCAAATGGGGCATTTGAAAGTATTTTCAAACAACACAATCATTTCTGCATTATTCATTTAAACAAAAAACAGATAAAAATTTAGCTTGCTAATTGAATATTTTCCTTACACATTTCATAATGAACCTTTCCTGCCTCTGAGTCAAATGAAAAATTTCTTTTGTCCTAAACCAAAATAAATGTTTCTTAATATAAAAGCAAAGTTAAATTACAGTCACTTTATTCACAAGTAAAATGTGATTTAATTTTTTTTTCAAAAATCCTAGGAACCTTGTTTTATAGATTCAGACTAATTTTGTCAATATCTCAATGATCCCATTTATTTAAAATCAGATTTTAATGGTCCACTAACAAAGAGAAATAAACAAAATTTCAATAATACATTTTTAGAAAATATTTTTATTTATATCAGAAAAATACATTTTCTGCAGTTATGTAGCCCAATTTAGCTAGAATAATGTTATTGTTAATGACTCAAGTCAGATTTAACAGAAGCAAAAGACTGGAAACAGAACTGAATATAAAAGGATAAAAAACTACAAAAGCATTCTTAGTTTTTCTTAAAGGAAAAACTAAACTTTTAAACATAAGTCAAGTCTTATCTTTAAGCATGCATGGGTGTACAAAGGAAATTAATATAAAAGTCAGAATTATTACAACCTGAAAAATGTTGAAAGTATAAAAAGAAAACTAAAAGCTAATACTTTCTCCACACTACTCAGATAAAAGATAAACTTCATTGGTCGACGTGTTCACATGATCGGACAGCTCTCCATCCTGGATCCAGTCTGGAAGAAAACAGGTTTGGAAAGGTCAGAGAGATTGACTCAGAGCTCAGAAGATCCCAGAGACAAACGTTGAAGTGATGGGCAGCCGTCTACCTTGCGAGGTGTGCTGCTGAACACGTACGACTGCGGCACCAATCCTTCAGAGATTCCTCCGCTGCGGAACGAGCGGGACGCAGACGACACGGAGCAATTGCTGGATTTGTCAGACGGAAGTCCACAGGAGCCGCAGAGGACGGTCCGACTGCGCAGGTTGTACTCGCCGTCTGCGCAGGTGCTGTGAGCCACCTGCTGGAGAAGACAGGAAATTCAACCACGTCGAGTGAAGAGTAAGAAATTGTTTGATGCTAAGGCTGTTTTTACACCTGATAGTTTAGTACACTTGGTTCAAAACATCAACATTTGCTCCATTTCTATCTGTTGTGGTTTTCTGAGTCAAACCAACCAAACTCTTTGAGCAAACCTGTTCCCCTCCGGCCCTGTGGGGGCGCTGCAACAGAACCACTGAAGAAAACGACACTAAAACCTCTGAACTTCCTGCTTCACCAGATGAAACAAGATGGAGGCGTCAGATTTTAGTGTTGAGGGATTTCTCTTTAGTCTTTGGCTAAAGACCGGGAGCCATTCCTGCTGCTAGCGCTAGGCTAGCACATTAGCATTGGTTGTATTGCTAATGTGCTAGCCTAGACTAAAGAGAAATCCTCCATCACTAAACTCTGACGCCTCCATCATGTTTCATCTGGTGAAGCAGGAAGTTGCTCTCAGTGTCTTCAGAGGTTTTAGTGTCATTTCCTTCAGTGGTTGTTGGTGCAGCGCCCCCACAGGCCAGGAGGGGAACAGGCTGGTTTGACTCAGAGCCACAGCAGCTGCAGGTGGAGCAGATGATGGAGTTCTGGGTCCAATCAAGCCGAGTTTACTGGACTATCAGGAATGAAATGTCATAAAAGTTTGAGCTGTTCCGCTCACCATGTCTTCATCTTCATCTTCAAACTGAGTGCGGGTTACCTTCCTCATGGCCATCTCCTGGTAGGAAAACACATTTTTCATGAACTTACATGAACTTTGCAGCTTTACAACCCGACAGCAGCTGGTTTTCACTACCTCTCCGTTGGCGCTGATCAGGGTGGTCTGGAACTGGTCTCCGGTTCCCCAGGAGCTCTGGGTCTTCCACAGCAGGTCTGAAGGAGGGTTGTGGACTCCCCCAGAGCTCGAGGCCCAGATCTGACCCCAGCCAATATGGCAGACAGTTAGAACAGCTGAGAGCTGATTGGCTGCTCGGTGTGGAGCATAAAGACGTTGCCTACCGTGACTCTCTGACCGGCCTTCAGGGTGAACTTAGCCGGGAACTTGAAGATGATCGGAGAGTTGGATCCGATCTGCCGCTTCAGCTGCCAGTTCCCCAGATTCTGGTCCTGCAGGACAGACAAACAAAAGTTTCAGAAAACATGAAGGACTCAGAGAAGAGCAGATGCATCATATACAACAGGTTTGGAAGCTACTTTCACTAATAGGGGGCAGCAAAATCAAACACAGAGGCTAAAAGAAACAGCTTTGTTCATAAAAATGTGTTTCAGTCAATAAAAACAAGTTTCCATCATTTTTCAAGATGGCTGCCATTTTTAAACTTTTTAAATCAACCAAGCCATTAATTTTCATGACTTGGATGAACTTTATGTCACATTAACAGCAGAATCAGAAACTGAGGATTTTGCTGTTAGCGAGTCTCAGACCAGCTGGAAGGAGGAGAAGGTGAGACAGACGTCTGCATGGTTAGCATTAGCTTCTGCTAAGTTTTATAAGTTTTATATGTGTTTAGCGGAGATGGTGTACTTGTTTAACGGATTTGTGTTCAGTGAACCTAAGTTTTTGTGAAAAAACAAGTCCTGGGAACAGATTGGCTGTTGTGTTGCTTCCTATATTAAATCTGCTAACATTTCAGCTCAGATCTTTTCAGTGTGGATGTGGCATCAATGTTAAGAACCAGTTAACCAGAAACTGAGAAACTATCCAGCTGACTGACACCCTGATAAATACCTGTTTGTGTTCACATCACAGCATCATCAGTAAAAAGATCAAGACTGTTGACGATAAAGCAGAGGGAGGCCAGGATGGATCCCTGAGGAACACCATGAGCTGTTTTCCGCTCTCTCACCTCATCCGCCTTGTTGCTGAGTCGGACGTACTTCCCGTCCAGGTCCACCTCGTCCACGGTGACCCGCCCGCTGGCCGAGGCCTGCTGGGTGATGCGGGTGCGCGCCACTGCGCCGCCGGCGAAGCTGGACGCCTCGCTGTCGGTGTCGTTGTGGCGCCGCCTCTTCGCCGGGGAACTGCGAGCGCTGCCGTGGATGGAGCGGGAGTGGGCCACGGAGGTGGAGGAGCGACTTCCTGTCACTCTGGTGGGAGGAGGGCTGGGGGACAGGCGCAGCCTGCCGGGACGAACGAACAGGAAAAATCTAATCCATAGTCCTGGAAACTCCATCGATCCAAAATGCTCACGATTCCATTTTATTCAGCTTCATTTTTCATAAAATTATGTTTTTTAATAAATATTTATTTATTTCCTTAAATAATTTTTTTATTTAAGGAAATGCCAGGCAGCCAACCCAACATGACACCGGAAATTTAAGTTGCAGAATTTTATGCTTACACCTTATTTTTGTTTATCACATAAAATTTACTTTTTTCAATCTTTCCTTCATGTTTTAATTTTTTCGCTCATCAAACACCTGGAGTGTCACCTCCATTCTTTCATGTTTAATAAAACCTTTACTCTCCATGGCAACCATTCAGCTGTTCAAAACACCTGGGTGGACCTAGCCCCGCCCCTAAAGCGCAGCTCCTCCCTCACTCAGCTCCTTTAGACTAGCAAGCAGAAATTAGCAAACAGCTTCTGAGCTCATTATAGAAGCTGCTCCTCAGAGTAACGCTGATAAAAACGTTAAAGGGTTAATAGAGGAGCCATGTTGGATGACTTCCTGGAGGCGGAGCTTCAGAGAGAGCAGGAGCTTTTAAAGAGACAGAGTCCCAATCAGGAATTAACATTTCTTTTAAGTCAAATCTGATATATAAGTATAGGATTTCTATAACAACTGAAGGTAATATAGTTCCTTGATTGTGCTACAAAATGGCAATTATGTGCCTGGAAAATGCATAAAAAATGCACCTTTAAATTCAAACTGATGGAATTTGGTATAATATGAATCTGTTTTAAGTACATATCTTTACACTAATGTCTTTTCCTGCGACAGACTGGCGACCTGTCCAGGTGACCCCGCCTCTCGCCCGGAACGCAGCTGGAGAGGCACCAGCACCTCCGACCCCGTGAGGGAGAAGGGTGATCAGAAAATGGATGGATGTCTTTTCCTCACCAGTCACATAATTTAACAGAATCCTGAATGAAACATTGTTTCTGAATCTAATTGTGAGTCTAAAAATCAGGGTTGAATTGCTGAACACTGACAGCGTCTCCAGAGTGTGAACTGATGAAATGAGGTGATGTTATGCGTCGCCTCGTCAGCTGCAGCACAGATTCAGATCAGACTGATGCGGTGAAGCTACCTCTCCTCCTCTCCCTCCAGCAGCTTCCTGTAGGCGCAGATCTCCATGTCCAGAGCCAACTTCACGTCCAGCAGCTCCTGGTACTCGTCCAGCTGCTGCTGCATGCGCTGCCTCATCTCCGCCATCTCCCGGTCCTTCTCCCCCAGCAAGCGGCGGGTCGTGTCCCGTTCCCGCGACCGGGCGTCCTCCAGCTCATGCAGCTTCGCCTCGCGGGCCGCCAGCTGCAGCACAGACTCAGATTCAGACTGATGCAGCCAAACGCCACCATGGGGCCCCCAGGAGCATTTTGTAGTGATTGCACTGCCTACACTTTTTAATTAGAAGTAAGACGAAATTGATTTACAAGTAACTATTTAGCCAGATTTAGGAGCTTGTTTTAAGTCAGTTTTTTCTTAACAGGAATGAAAAAGCAATAGTTCCACTGGCCTGTAATTTCTCTGTTATTATTTACCCAGGTTGCAGAAAACATAAACTAATTTTATCTTATTGCAAGATATTTGCACAAAAAACTAGTGAAAATACTTGGTATTATGTTGTTTGCAGGGTAAGCTAATTATGAACAACACCAATAACTGTAGGTATGTTGCATGCATAGTGCAGCCAGTACAGCATCGGGTGTTGGCATGTTGGTAAGGAGGGGAACCCCAAGCCTTCCGGAGGCCCGGGCCCCCAGAAGGCTTGCTCCGGCCCTGTTGGAGCGGACCTGTTTCTGCAGCTGGCTGAGCTGGGCGGACGTGGACTCCAGGCGGATCCGGGTCTGCTGCAGCTCCTCGTGGGCGGCGCCGACCAGGTGGCTGCTCCTGTCTGCGGACTGACGGGCGCTTTCCAGCTGCCGGGTGAAACAAGATGGAGGATCCGTCAGAAACGCCAAGGCAGGGACATAAAGTTTATTTCAAAAAGAAACTGGAAAATAAAAAAGATTTTAAACTGAAAAATAAATCTGGACAAAGTTTTAATGTTTTTTTTCAGTTCCATGTTTGTTTTTTCACGCCCAGCAGCTCCTGGTCCTTCTCCCCCAGCAGCCAGCGGGTTTTAGATTGTTTTTTAGCTAAAATTATTTTAGTTTCAAATAATTTTTCAGTTCACATTTTTTGTTCCAGTTTCAAACTACTTTTTTTTTGGACAAAGTTGGAGGAGCATTAATTTATCTCCATAAACTTTGTCTCTCCAGAGTTCAGCTTTAAGGTTTTATGGATCAAATATAATCATAGTTCATGTTGTCTTCTGGTCACGTCTGGTCTGGACTTTGACTAGGCCATTGCAACACCTTGGTTCTGGTCTTGTTTAACATGCAGGTTTGGACCAACCTTGGTGTTGTAGGTCTTCTCTATCTCGTCCTTGTACAGTTTAATCTGCAGCTCATGCTGGCTGCGCATTTCTGTCAGCGCTTCGG
The DNA here is from genome assembly GCA_922788865.1 of Poeciliopsis turneri. Classification (NCBI taxonomy): domain Eukaryota; kingdom Metazoa; phylum Chordata; class Actinopteri; order Cyprinodontiformes; family Poeciliidae; genus Poeciliopsis; species Poeciliopsis turneri. The sequence goes on from CAKLNU010000860.1 coordinate 979,035, forward strand.
CCAGTTTGCTCTCAAACTCCTGCTGGTGGCCGTTGTCCAGCTCCACCATGCGGGACTCGTGGCGACGCTTCGTCTCCCGCAGCTCCTGGAAACAAATCCATATCCACCTCTGAACTTTAATGAGAATGAAATAATGGATAAAATACTTATTATAAATGAAAAAATACAGACATTACTAAAAGTTAATGAATAAAATACAAAAATAAAAAATAATGGAATGTAATGATGTGAAACAAATAAATCATATTTTTCAGAAAAAATGTATAAATAAATAAATATTAGTGTGTGAGGAAGTTGTACCTCAGAGTAAAGGTTCTTCTGGAAGTCCAGCTCCTCCTTCAGCGTCTGGATCCGGTTCTCTCCATCCACCCTGCGCAGCATCTCGTCCTGCAGCTGCTTCTTCGCGTCACCCAAACTGGCTTCCAGCTGGGACAGAAAACCCGATCAGAACCTGCCGATCCAACAACATCCGCTCTGACGCTGCCACAGGGCCGCCGTCTGCAGCGGGTCTTACCTTGGCCACCTGGGCCTTCAGGTCCCGGTTCTCGGCATCCAGGCTGCGTTTCTCCCCCAGAGCCGTCGTCAGGGAGGCGTCCTTGGAGTTCAGCAGAGCCTCCAGGTCTCTGAGCCTCTGCAGGGCGGCCGCCAACTCTGACTCCTTCTTGGTGTTCCTGCAACGACACAAACAGCCGTCTGACTCTGAGCCGCAGGCCAGGCTCTGCAGGGAGTGTCCGGTCCGGTCCGGTCCGATCTCCGGTCCGGTCCGATCTCCGGTCCGGTCCGATCTCCGGTCCGGTCCGATCTCCGGTCCGGTCCGGTTCAGACGCACAACCTTCTGGAAGAAGCTGCTGAAGCTGGGATTGTACATTGGAGCCATAAAGTTTGATCAAAAGAACAATTTGAAACTGAGATTTTTCTTTTTAAACTGAAAAAAACCCTGAAACAGTATAAAAATATTTTAATTTTCCAAAAGCAAAGTCTTCAAAAACCAAAAATTTGATTACGTGATACTAATTTGATAATATCTATTTACTACCTACCTGTAACTGTGCTTTTTACGCTTAATTGTAACTAATGTTGTGGCAACGGAAAAAAAACTATGAAAAGTTATGAAAAGTGTAAAAGTTTTTTATTTATTTCCACATCAAGATGGCTGAAGCTTTACTACATGATAAAAACACAAGCAGATCTATTTTTAACCCAGCAGAGGCGCAGAGTGGGAGGGGGCCAGGCCCCGGCAGGCCACCCCTCAGCTCCGCCCCTGTAAAACCAGAGCCAGAGGAGAGCCTTCGCTGCAGATGACTCACCGTCCACGGCGCTGGTCCCATGAATCTGGTAACCACAAGCCACAGCCGTGTTTAGTTGTCATGGCAACAACTTGGCCCCACCCAACACACACACAGACACACACATTCACTCAGGTTTTCCCAATATTTATGGAAAAACGAGCAGGAAAATGTGCAGCCGGAGACTCTGCCACGTATATGATGATGAAGATGGAGGAGGAAGAGGAGGAGAGGGAAAGAGTTAGTCACCGGGTCTGGATGAGGCGGGACGGAGCTGAGGAGCTACACTCGTTATTTCACTCTAATTCTAGTGTAAACATTAATTTATGGATTAAATGTTAGCATGTCTGTGCAGAAATGAGTCAAAGAAATCAGCAAGAAATGGAAACTTGCTAAACTGCATGACATATTTAAACCAGCAGCATGTCTGTAAAACAAGATCAAAGTTTAAATTTACTAAATCATGCAGTGTTAGTTTTTAGTTTAGCAGCATCCGCATCATTCAGCAGCCATTAACCAAACCTTCAGGCTCTCCGATGTCTCATGATCCTCACAAATATAAATAATCTGCTGTGCCAACAAAACGTTTCTTTCACAGAAACGTTTCACATGAAATGTTTTGTATCTCTGAATTTATTTCTGGGTTAAAGGGATTTATTAATAAAATGATAACCAGACGTTTCTGCAGCCGTAAGGGTTTGTCATTTTTGGTGTTTTGATCGAAGCGTTTCAGTTTTAACTTTAAAAATGTCGATGTAACATACAAGCAAGGGCGTGTTTAACAGATTTAGGGCCCCATGAGCAGCAGGGCACCTTTAAATAAAATGAAGTCCAACTTTTACCAAATTTTTCAAGTTGGAAAAATTAACTGAATCCCTCTGAGATTGGATCTGATCTTAAAATGTATAGCTCCTGTGATGGAAACATTGTGACATCTTTCTTTGTACTGGAGTGTGACTATGAACCCACCTGGCCTTCAGCTCCTTGTGGTCCTCCCTCACTTTGCCCAGCTCCAGCTGGAGCCTCGCCCGCTCCTTAGCCACCGAGTCCAGAGTCTGCCGGGCGTCGGCCAGCTCGGTCTCGTAGGCGGCCTTCAGGCCCGTCAGCTCCCGGGTCACCTCCGTCTCGGACTCGGTGATGCGCAGACGCAGGCCGGCGTTCTCCGCCTCCAGGGAACGCACCTTGTCGATGTAGACGGCCAGACGGTCGTTGAGGTTGGAGAGGTCCTCCTTCTCCTGCAGCCGGGTGATGCGGTTGGGGGACAGCGGGGTGCTTCCGCCTCTAGGAGTGTTTTTGGGTGTCGCCATTTCACCTCAGAGCCTGTTGATGAGAAAACGTCAGTCAATTGTGTATAATACTATTATTAAGTTGGATGCTAAATTACCTAAAAGTGGCACCTTGCATTAATGTAGATTTAGCTTTGATGCTAATTAGCGACACTAGGCGCTTAAGGAGTAAAACACTGTTCAATCCAACTATGTTCATTTTAATGATGTTATTCTCAAACAAGACCATGAAATTGAGTCTAAATATCTGCTGTTCCAGGAACTCCTCATCACTTTCTGCAGCATAAAATCAGTTTTACAAATTCAGTTTCAACATATATTTTTGAACAGTCATTGTTTCTGTCTTACAGTGTTTTCAGTTCAGTTAAATATGGAAAAATCCCTTCACTGTACTTTTCTAGAAGCTTTTTTTCTCTTTCAAGATAAAAAGAGAAATGCTCGTGGAAAAAAATTGTCAATATTTATATATTTTCTCTTGTTGATTCAAAGACAAATAATCAAAATACCTTCATATAACCTATCTTTTCTTGACAAACTGCTTATTGATATTCCTACTTCTCATTACTCATTCTGTTCTCTAGTCGCTAAAACGCTTCAAACCCAAAATTAGAAACAGCTTTTAGAATTTTGGTCACATGTCCTCTATCTTATTATGTAACATGTAGAAGGTACTAGACATCCTAAATGTCTTTGTGTTGCAGAACCGAGCTCAGGGTTTGGATTATTACTGAGTTTATTGGCTCAATGCAAACTGCAGCTTCCATGAACGACATGTAGGTCACACTTTGACCACTAGATGGTATCAAAGTGCCTCTAAAAGCATTCTTAGCATGTGAGGAATATAAATCAACCAGCATTTGTTGGATTCATCCCCTTCATGAAGCTAATTAGCTTCACTAAGTTAATTATTAATAATCTTGTTTTAATAAAAGTTTTGTCCTTCTTTCCTCTGCTTGGAGTAAATCCAGGGGAAAATCTCACATCTTTGCTTTTAGGGATAAATCCTGAATAAGTTTCTAAGTCCATCTCTGCTCTCTTCAGTGCATGAAACACAAAAGACCTCATTAATCAACGACTCCACCCTAAAATGAAAAAAATGCAGCATCTCTGCACCAAAAGTCGGTTTTACCTTTTTAAATCCTGCTGGACGAAGAGGAAACTACTCGTCGATTGTCTCTGACTGTTTGCTGGTTCTTCCGAGTGTCTTCGGACTGGAGCGCCGTTCCCCTGGCTGCCGGGTCTGTTACTGAGCGCCTGCAGATGGATGCGAGTGCCCGTGTAGGAAAGAATGAGATGGGTGGAGAGGAGGGAGGCTGGCCCCAAGTTTGGCACTTGGTAGGTGGTTGTTCTGCTGTGGGAGCCTGAATGGATGAGTCACCAGGATGGAGTTTATAATTACACAAACTGAGTCAGCACGAACTGGAAACAATCCTCCTCCTGGAGCACTTGGATTTGATTATTCCAGTTTTTCTCTTTGAACTCCGCTGTAAAGTTTATTTAATAGAGCCTGAAATGAAACATGGCTGAACCTCCTAAGCAGCAGTCATTCTCAGCACTGGAGGAATTTAGCTCCACTCTTCAGTGCTGCTTCAAAACAGCTCCCACCACAGCATTTCAATCAGGCTGCGGACTAGACTTTGACTAGGACATTGCAGGACCTTCATCTGTCCTTCTTTCTGTCATTCTGCTGCAGGTCTGCTGTTGTTTGGGCCACTAACGCCATGGAGGGACCTGCCATGTTGAAGCTCTTAAAGCTGCAGTAACTTTGATAAAACATGTTGTTTTACATATTTGCTGAAGCTGTCACCATGTCATGACAGTAAAGAATCAAAATCCATCTCCTGCTTCTCCCAGCGCTCACTGGAAGCAACCAATCAGAGCCAGGGGGCGGGTCTTAGACTGTTCCTGTTTTACATTTGGTCACAACAACATCTGGACTGCCATCTCAGATCCTCCAGACTGGGAGCGTATCTGGATCACAGAGCAGGTCTTCTGTCCTTCTGCAGGGTCTCTGAAACCGAAACCATGACTCTCATCCACAGAGTCCAGACCACATTCACCCAGCCACTGTGCAGGAGTTGGAGTTGGGATGGAGACTCTGCAAAGTTCTGCAAACCCAGAGAGAATGTTCTTCTGTTTTCTCTCTGATCTGGGTTAGGGTTAAATGTAGTTAGTTCTCTGTGTTTCAGGAGCCATAAAGAAAATCACTGCTGATGTTTCCTTTCATTCTGATATGACACAGATATGGAAATCTAAACTTCACTGTGCTCTAGTATTGATTTAATATCAGTATAATCTGGTTTCTCTTCCACTGCTCTGAGGAACAAACGTTGTTCTCGTTGAAATCAGTTACAAATAAAGTGAATTGAACTTGATTTTGTTTTGTTTTTATTGTGATCCAAAGAAGAAACTGAAACTAACGTCAACATAGAACTGATGCTGTTTTCTTCCCAATTATCTAGATTTTGATCAGAAAAATGAATATTTGCAGTTCGGTCTGGCCTTCTTCATTACTGCAATAAATGGTGAGTTGTGTCATCTAAAGTCAGAAACATTTCCTCCAATCCCTCACATGATGCTGGAGAAGATCAGATACACACACAGGGACAGCAGGAGCAACAATCTGGTCTGAGTTAAAGTTCATCACATTTCGCCTTAACATCAAAGGAATTCAATTATTTGAATTCCTTTCTTAGACCGGAACCTAATTCCTCCATTATTATTATTATTATTATTATTATTATTATTATTATTATTGTCACAGTTCTGATTACAGACTCTCTAAGTGAGTGCCGGTTGGAGACATCCTCAAAGGAAGCGGATCCAAGTGGAAAAGCATTTGGACCAACCCATGGCTATAATCTGCCTCAGAGGAAGGCCTCAGGCTCAGAGGAAGGCCTCAGGCTCCCTCTGTTTGCGTAGATATGCTTCAGACTGATGCTACAGACTCTCGTTTTCTCTCAGTTTTTCAACCAAGATTGTTGTAATATAACATTTTTAGTCACATAGTTACTTATATTTAATAAATTACTAATATAAAACAGAAAACCAATGTGTTACGAACAACAAAACCGACCCAAACTGCCACTAACAATATGGCGGCTGCGGCCTGTTAGCTAATCTTCTCTCTCCCTGGTGTTTGCGCTTCACCGCCATCTGGTGGCGCTTTTAATGAACTGCAGCGTGTCGGCGATACGCCCTGGAATGTGTCCCAGCTTCGCCTCCTAAAACCTGGATCTTTACCCCCAGCAGAGCTGAAAACACGCGTGAGGCGCATTAAATCACTAATATCGGTTTACTGCTCGGTTGGGACTTAAAATGGACCCCGGCTGTCATAAAACTGGGCCGCGAGGAGCTTTTTCCTGGCAGACATGGTTGGTTTTGTCATGTGGTTTGTGAGAAAACCCGTATTGGATCTCTGTGGTCACCTGAGTGAAGAAGCTGAAAAAACCTACTGATGAGCGGAGTGTCAGCGAATTAGTGGGATGAAACACGCCGAGTGGGTTTGTAATAAAATATTCACGACGGTATACGAACAGAAAGCTCACGATCCGAGAGAAAATCCGCTTTACTCCACAAAAACCCGCAAAAACAGCAACAGGAACCGTTTCTGAGCCTTAAAATGGCTTGAATCAGAGTCACGTGGTTACATCAACACAATCTAATGTTATAGGCATAAAAATGAACAACTAGGGATTAAAGAAATACTGGTTTTATGCCGTGGAGAGGAGCGCAAAGGAGTCCACTCCGCGTCTTATTGGGCGCATTAAGAGTCGCAGTTTTGGCGCAGAAACAGCCGCAGAGCTCTTAGAGGACAGCGAGGACAAAAAGATCCGGTTCCGTGTGTTTTCAGGCAGGATCCGGCTTCTGTTGGCGCTTCCAGCCGCTGTAACCCCGATCGCAGCGGACCGAACCCCGGGCCGCAGCTCCTGCTCGGTCTGCCCGCTCGCAGCGCCTCCTCAGCGGCCTCCAGCTGCGCACCTGCCCGCTCTGCGGCTCACGTGTCCCGGACTGTCTTCCTCACATGACCCGGGTGTTTGTCCCCGTGATCAGCGCCTCCATCTCCGTCCATCCGAGCCGCTGAAGTTTCCTCCATCCTGGGAAGGCTGATGGAGATGCTGGAGCAGAGCCTGGAGGGCTCGGTGAGGTGAGAGGCGGCTGCTCCGGTTCTCCCTGCCCGCCCTCAGGCGCTCTGCCTCGGCCTCAGTCAGGCTTCTCTCCCGGAGCAGCTCAGCGTTTTAAAACCGATTAAATTCGCTTTTAAGTGATGCTGGATCGGTGTGTGTGTGTGTGTGTGTGTGTGTGTGTGTGTTTGGAGGGGCTTTTATTGAAACTGCATCCACTAACAAGCAGTATTTGTGTTTCATTTAAGGACAATAAACACAACATTGAGCTCCGTCTGTTTTCAGCTCCTTTTGCACAAACTTGATTTCACTGCAACTCAGCTCCAGATCCGTCCACCTGGTGGCGCTGTGCAACCTCTGCTCATGTTTTAGAGTTTGTTTTCTGTTCATTCCAGGTTGAAACTGATTCGTGTCTTTTCTTCATGTTTCAGTCACACCAAACAGGAAACAGAAGAAGTGGTGCAGCTGCAGGAAGGTGAGCGGCTCCACATGAAAATCTGCTGCTTTTTATGCGCAAAACAAGAAAATCTTTGGTAAAATCATGTTTCTGCACTCAGAGTTGATCTCATGCAGTTTTCTCCTAAAACCTCACAGGAGGATAAAAAGACACAAATCTGACTATTTCTCTGAATGACATAAAAAAAAAAAAAAACTTTAAATTATTGAAATATTGATCATATTTGGGCAAATTACTAATCTGAATAATTGGTCCCCAGGTAATATAATCCACAGGTTACATCATTAAAAAAGGCCCCTTCATTTTAAAATGTTCTGATAGTAGGAAGAGTTTGGAGAATTATGACAATAAATTTACTTAATAATCTCTGAAAACCTCATTATTACCGTTTAAATGAAAACATGATTAGATATAATTCAGTGCAGCTCAGTGATTATGGAATGGGTGTCTTTCAGATGCCTGTTTGAAAATAGCATCTGTATTGACTGCTGACTAAAACCACTGCAAAGAAGCTGTTAATATGTTTTTAAATTGTTTTTACAATAAATATCTGGATAAAATATTCAGACTGTATCGCTCTACAAACGATCCAATATAAATGATTGGATTTGTATTTTTCATATCCATTTTTGTCTGCTGATGAACTTTGGAGCTTCTTCAGCGACAAACGGCTGCATCCTTGGTGAACATAGTGCAGCAAACCCAATATACGCTATTTGCATTTTTACTCGTTTCAAGTCACATTTTTGCACATCTTTATTTTTATTGATCATACTTTGCAGGCAGTCTGTCTTTTTAATAAACCTGCATGGTATTAGAAATGCATGGAAAATGAAATAACATTTTAAATAAGAAAGTAAATGCCTTATTGCATAAAAGTCTATAACAGCATTGTTTAGTGGATGTTTGATCATCTGTAATCAGCTGATGTGTTGATTGTTTTTTGGATTAATATTTTTATCGTAAAAGTTGATTTACAGAATCTGAACCAGTTGAAGCTGAAACTGACCCTGAGTTCTGGACTGATCTGCAGAGAAAGAACTGAGTCCTGAACTCATTCTGAAGTCGTTGTTTCTGCAGGCGAAGCTGTCGGGACGGACGGACAGTCTGCCGTCACCATCACCAGCGTCCCCCAGGCTGCCTTCACGGACCACGGCGTTCAGTACCAGTTCCGCACAGAGAACAACGGCGGACAGGTCAGGCAGACGAGTTTGGGTTTTCTGTTTTTGCAGCAGAACGGAGAACAGACGGATTAACTCTGCGCTCCGTCTGCAGGTGACGTATCGAGTGGTTCAGGTAACTGAGGACCAGCTGGAAGCGACGGCGGAGGCGACCGGCGCCGTCAGCGTCGTCTCCGCCGCTGCGTTTGCCGGAGCTCCTCAAGCTGTCGCTCAGGTGGGTCCAGAAACAACCCAGACGGCCGTGACAGTGTTCTGGATCCTTCACAAACTCATTTTCATCACAGCGAGTTATAAAGCTACCGTGCAAACCATAAACATCAGGAGGAGAAGTTTCTGTGTTCAGATTCCTGTTCAAGAATATTCTGGAAGAATATAATATCTGGTTTACATTGATTTATTTTTTATTTGTAATGGAAAAATGTGACCTTAGTGATCCAGAGCATTTATATGTTGTCAACCGTTTTATTATTTATAATAAATATCAAATTTACACCTCCAAACATCTGGAACAAAAACTTAATTTCCAGATTCTCTTCATTTTTATATTGAACTCTATATGAAATCCTTAAAATCAAGTTTAAATGCTAAAGCCATTAAAATCCTATGAATGATTTTGACATGATTTACATGTTGTAATGTTTTAGTTTTGTTCTATGTTTTAGTTTCTTGTTTTAAATGAAATGAGAGAGAATAAATCACAACATGAGGAAAGGAAATGGAAATGCTGTGTAAACACTATTTAGCCCCTTCAAAATAAGAGCATGAGCATAACTGGTGATCTCCTAAGACGTGACAGGAGGATGATTTCTGGAGAACCTTCCTGTCTGTCCTGACCTGCTCCTTGCTTTCGCTTCCAGGCGGTTATCCAGAACTCCTTCAGTAACGGAGGGAGTCCAGGTGGGGACGCTGTTGGAGGAGAAACGCGTTTCGCTTATTTTCCCGCGGCCGCCGTCAGCGATGGAACGGCGGTGTCAGTCCAGGGCGCCGACCCGGCCATCACTCAGGCAGGAGGCCAGTTTTACGTGATGATGAGTCCGTCAGAGGTTCTGCAGACGGCGAGTCCTCGCACCATCGCACCCAGAACGCACACCTACACCACGTGAGTAACCTTCCCTCCTCCATCGCTCCCAGAAACATCGCAAAAGGTCAGGAGGTCAGCAGGCCAGCATTTGAAACTCTTAACTTCAAAGGTGGCATTTCCAGGTCCATCCAGGTGAAAATGTCTGGTGTCATTTTGTTTTCCTTCGATCCTGACGGTGAATCAGTTCTGGTTCCAGAGTCAGGAGTCAGGATTGGCTGCAGTTCAGGCCTCCCACCACCAGGTGTCGCCCTCGTTTGAAACCGTGTCCTGTGTCTGCAGGAAGGTCGAAGGTCCGCGGGCCCCCAGGGACGAGAGGCGGCGAGCTCAGCACAACGAAGGTTCGTCACTTTCCTGAACTTTTCTCCCAGTTTGGATGTAATTAAAGCAAAAATATATATATTATATTTCCTCTTGTTCAACCAGAGATTTTAAAATATTTACTAGGATTTTAAGAGACAAACACAAAGTGGAGCTCAGCAGTGAAGTGGAAGGAAACTGAACACGGTTTATGCGGGTCGGTCCTGGATATTCTTGAAACTCCTTGGAGGTTTGGAAAGTATTTGTAGTAAAGTTCAGTCTGAAGTTTAATTAAAAGCCCGAATTTGGAAAGTATTATTTGCAGCTGAAAGATTATAAAAGTAATGTTTTTCTCCTATTTGAAGTTAAATTGGATCAAATTTCTCTTGTTTCAGCTCAGTTAATGGTAATCCTAAAAAACAAATTATTTCTATTTGCTAAATGCCAGAAAGTGTTTTTTCAGATTTCTGTCTAATTTCTTTGGACCAGTATTGTGTGAAATTTCAAATTTAGTGTAGGAAAAATAGTTATTGTCTTAGTTTACCTTGCCATGCTGCAGAATGTGGATTACTATCTCAAGATACTTATAACAGTAATAAATATAATACAGAGAATTAAAACTGTTTTTAGTTCATTTGTTTTGTTTTTATTGCCCAAAAGGAGCTGAAAACATTTGAAAACTTACCATGAGAATCCAGAGGCCTGTTTTCAGATGAAGGTGGTTTTTCTGCGTTTCATTTGTAAATCCAGATTCTGGAGGAAAGGTGGAAAGAAACTGAGTGAAGTTTCCACATCTCTGATTTTTATGCTGAAAACATTCGTTTTCTCCTGATCAACACAAAGAGCCTTTTCTGCTCCACCGATGGAAACCAGTTCAGAGCCTCAAACTGAAGGAAACTCGTGTTTTTAAGAACCAGTTTTATTTGTATTTCTACGTTTTAGAATCAAGAAAAAAAAAATAAAACTTTTTAGAGAATAGAGGATTGATTATCTCCAATGCAAGAAGAAAGTGATTGTGGAAAATGATTTATCATAAAAAACCTAACAAGGACATGTATTGTTATGTTTTCGTCATTCTGTTGCGAAAACTCAACAAACTTTCTCCCTGGAAAACGGACAAACTTGCATTTGTTACATTTAAAAACAGGACAAAGAGCCCAGCATTAGCCCAACACATAGCAGGAATAAAAACCTCTGCACTAAGTCACGTAAAATCCCAACAAAACCCACTGAAGATTGTCTTTATGACCGAATTTCACAACTAAATGAGAGACGCACCGATCCACGTTTTACCGATGCCGATATCTGAGGTTCAGATTCGGCCGATACAGACAAATATCGATGATCTCTAATAGAAATAATCTGGAACTGAAGTGAAAATTTCCTCTTTTTGTTGCAGTGGAGAGAAGACGACGAGACAAGATCAACAACTGGATCGTCACGCTGTCGAAGCTCATCCCGGACTGCAGCGTGGACACCAGAACCGGAGCGGTGAGTCCGCCGGCACCAGCCAGGTTGGCGCCGACCCGGCCGGCGTTTCTAACGACGTCTGTGAATCTGTGTGTCGCTCAGAGCAAAGGAGGCATCCTGTCCAAGGCCTGCGACTACATCCGAGAGCTGCGGCAGAACAACCAGCGGCTGCAGGACAGCTACAAGGAGGTGGAGCGGGTGGAGATGGACAACGAGCTGCTCAGGCAACAGGTGACCCTGGAACCGGCTTAACCAGGGGTCAAAAGGTCACGGGGTCCAAATCCAGTCCAGAATCCACAAGTTTACATACATCGTGTTCCTCGCTCTCTGAAGTCAAATCAGACCAAACTTTTCTCTTTCCCGTTCAGATTCAGAAAAATTATTTTCATGTGAGAATTTAGCTGCTCGCTGTTTGGCAGCATTTGGCCTGTAACAATTACAAATATTGCTGTGTGATTAATTGGCCCAGAAGTTATCGTGATAAATGATAATATTGCTGTTTTGAGACCATTTTCCAGTAATATAATGGTAAAAGCAAAACAATGCAATAACTCATTCTCAACTCATTTCTAGGAGACATGCTAAAGATCCAAAAAGGATAAAACAGAAACAACAAATAAAATGAATTATGAGCAAAATTATCCTCCAAAGAAAACAAAGTGCTGTTGAGACCGAAGACAAACTTTTGTCATCCAGTTTCAAAATCATGCAGATGGAAATGATTCATTTAAATCCATCCTGTAACTGATTGATCTATTGCTTTTTGTAACATGGATTTACTCCGCCCGGCACCAGAACCTGGTTATCCACATGCAGAGCTGCTACTTTCTTTACAAATCCTGTAAACATTGATTGCATGAAGTTCCTCCATGTGATATAAACTCTTCATGTTCGCCGAGTAATGAATAATGTCATAATGAGATCAGAGGCAGCTTGTCCACATCGTCCGACATGTTTCCCTCCTCATTCCCCCCAGCAGCCATTTTGTCCATGCATCTTTCTCATTGGTCAAAGGGTGACGCTATATTTTCTTTCTGCTGGTCTCGAAGCCGTGGTTCATCTTGCCTACCAAGATGGCGGCAGTCCCGACATTTTGCATCAGAAAACTTCAGATCTTCTTGAGGAGGCGGCTGAGAGTTTTGGTGTTTGGTTTCAGATGGAGGAGCTGAAGAACGAGAACGCTCTGCTCCGAGCTCAGCTGCAGCAGCACGGCGTGGAGGTCAACGGGGACGAGACGCCGCAGTGAGCGCCGGACCCCACAGCGTCAACACGCCCCCTTCATCCGGGTGGACCCGAGCCGGACCCGGAGCGGGGACGGCGCCGCCTCCTGCCCCGACAGCTCTTCACCTACGCACGGCTCCCAACCTCCTCATCTCGGCTTCTTCCTGCACTCCGGCCTCCTCGCCTCTGGAGCTACTGGTCGTGACCTGAACGTTGAGCGCCGCCGGACTCGGACCGGGCCGCCGGACTCGGACCGGGCCGCCGGACTCGGACCGGGCCGCCGGACTCGGACCTGGCCGCCGGACTCGGACGCAGATGAAGGCTTTTAATTTTAGATTTTTTTGTTGACGTAGCTCAGGTAACGGGACACGGAGAACCTCTGTATGAAGTCGGGTTCAGTCCCTGTTGGCTGAAGTGTACAGAAACTGATCTGAGACGATTTTTAGCATTTCTGCTCTGTCTGCTGGGCATTAGCTGATGCTGTGAGCAGAACTTCGCCTTGGGGAACCAGGACCTGCGGGTTTTAGCTCTACGAACCGGGATCAGCTCCTCCAACCGTACTGACGACTCGCGAGCTTCTGTTTACACTGACAGTCACGGCGGCTTGGACCAGAACCACTGGCTTAACTAATCCTGACACAATAAAACAGACGTATTGATGTCTGACTGAATTTCTCTTCAGGTTTTCAGGGAAAGAAAAATACAATATGATCACCGTCTGGCTTGCCATTGGGCTGAAGATGACCTTTGACCCATTGCCATGTTGATGGACAGCAACAGTTGCCTCTCTGATGTCATTGCTGATGTCTCTCCCTCTTGGTGTTGCGATATGTGAAACTTTGAATCCATTTAATTAGGAAACAAATTATTTACTTTCAGCTTTGGTTCAGTAAGTCCAAGATAAACATGGAAAACAGCATTTTTATATTATTCATGTAATTGCTGTCTGACTGTAGACTGCACTTTAATTTTGATTTAGTTTATTTATATAACACCAATTCACAATACATGCCGTCTGAGAGCACTTTACAACAATCCAATCAGACTTTCTTTCCAATTAATCTGCGCCTCAGTTGGTGTGTTATTCTCTGTTTGAACTCAAATTGGTTTTGAAAAGGTTTCTAATTCTTCTGGTTGGACATGTAATGACAATAGAGAGGAAAACTCACCTTTAACAGGGAGAAACTTCCAGCAGAACCCGAACCAGGCTCAGAGTTGGCGATCATCTTTCACCACCAACTCGGGTTTGACTAAACGGAACCGATGCACAGAAAAACACAAAAGCAGGAAGTAATAAGAATTGGAGAGCAGTAGGAGAATGAAGCAGAGTAAAGAAAAGTGGACAATCAGCACACAGTAAAGAATTTAACATCCAACTCAAAAATCCTGAAAGATGCTTTCAAAGATTAAACTGAATCTCAATAACCTGATAACTTCCAGTCCATCATTGAGAAATCTGTAGAAAACATATTTGTTGTTGGTGGATCTAAACGTGTTGTCAACCGGTTAGCTTTTCCCAAATTGGGCCAAACAAAATCCTCCCGAGGCCCGCAAACGGCCCGCGGGCCAGAGACTGAGCAGTTGTTCGTTGGACCGGATGTCTAACCTAGCATAGCATCTACAGGTTAGCTTGTAGCTTCCAGAGCTAATGTCGGCGCCTCTCCATGAGTCAAGGTTCTGAACGGTCCATAAAACCCAGGCTGACCGAACGTGGGTCTGGTTCTGCTGCTGTCGCTCGGTTTTGGCCTCATAACCGGATTTCAGTCATTCGCGCAGCGTCATGGCGCCTCCGTGTCGGCGCGTTGCCTAGAGACGGCTCCCGCGCCTCTGGCCGTTGCTATAGAAACGCCGAACGCGCCGTCATCTGGTGAGAACCTTCTGGAACGAAGGCGAGTGAAACCCATAGAAATGAGCCTTTTGGGTCCAGTTCGGGACCGAACCAGGGAGGTTCTGGTGCTGTAGAACCGCGGGGGCCGTTTGGACTCAGACAGGTAAAGTTCTGATGGTACCACAGACTTCATAAAGTTAATAACTTATTAATTATGTGAAATATTTGAGGTGTTTTTGTTGGACACCAGTTTCTGTTTATGGTTTTAGTTTAACATCAACAAGATGCTGGAAAAAAATAAAGTGATCAGATGAAAAATATTTTAAACATAATAAAAATTGACCTGATCCAATAAACATTTTGTTTTGTTTAATTAAAAAGTTGATCCCAAAGGGATCTGGTTCTGGTGTCAGTTCGTATTTATAGTTATGAGTCTGGAGGAATGGCTGAAGAATCAGCTGCTATTGATCACAGGAAACCTGCTTCAAAACAGGTGATGAAATGATTGGTGTCACGTTTTACCAATATTAGTCATCAATGAAACAAAAGCGTGACAGAGAGGTTCTCTGGACTAAAGGTTTGGAGAAGCAGAATCTTATTCAGGTAGATCACATTTCAGCAAAAGGTAGTTCAACTGCTTTAGGTCACAAAAACCCAAGAATAAAAACCATATGCAGACAAAAACTTTATGAAAAGTCAGAGATCAGGTTTCCACCAGTGCAGAGCTTGCTAAGAAATGGCAGCAGTGAGGCGGAGACCGTTAGGAACAACGTCAAAAGACAAGCTGCAGACAGGCTGCACTGATGAATCTAAAGGCTCAGCATGCAGAGAGTTTTACAGGATGCTAATATTTCAGGGTTTCTCCAGGTTTGGATCCGCACACTGCAGCAGGATGTCTGCTCTTTCATCGAAGCCCGGCCTGCGGCACAGCATGTCAGAGTGGCTCAGCAACAACCAGCAGCTGGCTGCCACCGCGCAACGCGAGCGACACGTTTCCCACCAGGTCCGGCAGGAGGGCCGGACGCTGCGCAATGAGACCCACTGCAAGGTGGGGCACCAGGCTGAGCCGTCTGAGGATCATTTTAAACATTTAGCTGAATGGGTCGTTTCTTTTTGTAGCTTTCATTTTGATCGCTTGTGAAGACACAGATAAAACCCAGTTATACCTTATATTATTAGAAATACATCAAACTCAAATTATACTTCTTAGATGTTCATGACTACAAAGCCTATAAAATATGGGAGCTAATTTTTCAGTCATCTTTTCAACATGTTATTCATTTAGAAATTTCAATTTCAAGCTATATACTGTATTTAGTTAGCATGCTAAATATTTAGCCTCAAGCTAAATTTTTTGTGGTAAAATTAAATATGTAGCCTAACTATGTAATTTGCTAACTGATTATTTAAATAACTAAATATGTAGTATCTAGCTAGAAAGCTAATATTTAAATCAGTTAAATATTTAAATCAGAGTTAAATATTTAGCTTGTTAATTATTTTGAAACTAATGTAAATGAATAAAACGGAGAAAATATGATTTTGAAAAATGAACTCCTATTTTTTCCTCTTATGTCGGGTTGAATGAGTCCAGTTATCATTGAATTGTGCAATGTGACAATCAACGCCACAATGACTGAAATCAGACGGTTTCCTCCTGGAGTCCAAACAGCCTGCATGTTTGACGGCCTGCTGGTGGCCAGAGCTTTAGATGGTCCTTCATGGTTTTGTTGAATGGTGCAGCTTCTCTTGCAGTAAACGACTGAATTGTTTTTCCTCTGCATGTGCAGACGGTGTGGGACGAGGGCGACACGTCTCGCAGGCTCAGCGACCGGATCTGGGACGTTTCCCGGTGGAGGGACGTCCTGGAAATCTGCGCACAGAAAGTGGACGAGGAGATGGAGGCTCTGACTCTGGTGATGAGGTCAGAAACGTTTCTCAGGATTTGTTCCCACGTTTCTCATCATTCTGCGTTTCTGTGCCGTTCCAGGCCAAAGAGCGGAGCGAGCTGGCCCTGGCCGCCACCGCCGTCCCCCTGGAGGTCACCAACGAGTGCCTGACGCTGAGGGAGGGTCGTCGTGGCTACGAGCTGGTCAGCGACCCGGTGGAGGCGCAGCTGAAGCAGGAGGCGGAGCTGATCGACGGCGTGCAGCAGCGACTGCAGCGCAGCGTCGACCAGGCCTTCGAGCAGCTGGGGTGAGTCCTGCCGAGGATCCGGCGCCACGCCGACCCGACCCGACCCCTCCCTCCGACTGACGCTCTTCGCTCTGCTGCACAGCGTCCTGCAGGAGGTCCGACACCAGCTGACCTCTGACCTCCAGAACAAGATGGAAGCTCTGGACATCGACACGTCCTGCCTGTCCCTAACCATAAAGTCGCCGAGCATCTCCCTGAAGACGAACCCGACCCGGATACCGTCAGGGTAAACCAGAGGGGTTCTCGGTCCCTGACCTCCATTTCACCAGGCAGCTGCAGAAAAGCTCGGCGTTTTCCGGCCGTTTGAGGCTCAAGCTGCTGCTGTTTGAAGGATTTTCAGACAGTTGTTCCTGTTTTTACCTCAGCCTGGTCAGATTACTGAAACTCCACATATAAAAGGTTTCCATCAGAATAATTTAGTTTCAAGACGAAATGAGAGCATTAAGCCCATCGCAGAAAGCAATAAATAAATTTAAACTCAATACCGACTTGCATGATTTACTGTTTTTTTCTTTCTGAAAGGAAAACTTTCTTCAGCTTGGCCTTTTGGTCTCAACCATTTTTTAAGAACAATTTTGTTTACAGAAAATAATTTGGATATTTAAAAATGTCTTCCAGTTCCAGAGTAAAATTTTCTTTAGAAGTTTATTGATCTTTAAAAATGTGAACTTGCTTTATTAGGCCATTACTACTATGTCACCTGAAAATGGTCTCAAAACAACAATATCGTCGTTTATTGTAATGACGTCTGGTGCAATTTATCATTTGTTATGCTGACAGGCCGACGTCCCGCATCCTGATGAATTCATTTCAAAATTTTATTGCTACTTCTGAGAACTTTAATTGGCTTCGCTCCACTAATTACTGAAAGACACGTTAGCATCTTCATTCTCCAGCCAGATCTTTAAGGTCAAGTGATGAAAACGTTCAGATTTGCCTTTTCTGTATCGGCTCCCAACTTAAGGAATAATCTGCTGCTGCATCAGGTCTGCTTCTTAAGACCCGATTTTATTCTACGGCATTTAAATCTCCAATTAATGTGATTGTTTTAAGTTTTTTTTATCAGAAATAGTGTACTTATTGAAGTCTGTACAGCACTTTGGTGCAGCTTATCCATTTACATTTAACACAGAACTGTCCCTGGTTCTGGTTCTCCAGCTGACCCGTTGAAATGTCCTCATCGTTGCAGTTCCTCCTCCCCCCAGGACTGGGCCCAGTTCAGCCAGCACAACGTGGCGCGAGCCCACGAGGCCGTCCACGTTTCCCAGCAGATGAGGGAGAACATGAGCCTCAGCAGAGCGCAGGTGGGTGAGACGCAACGAAACCAACTGAGCAGCAACTCACACCTCACACACAGCAGGGGGCGCTCCAGACAGCGTGTTTACCTGACTGAGGTTTAAATGATTCAGTATTAATGTGACAGACTGACACGAAGCAGAGCGTTAGATTATTTACTGTTTAGATAATTGAATAATTCAGCGAATCGTTCACAGGCAGATTCAAGAACCTGACTTGATGTCATCGTTTCCTGGAGCTTTAGGATCAAATCCAACTGAAACATTCAAGATGGTCATCAATGAATTAATCAATTACTGATTATAACTTAGTTTTATTTTATTGTCATTGCACAAAGACAACAGTGAAACCGGGGAACGAGTTGTGCTCTGATCATTTTCGGTTCTGTTTGCTTTTTGTAGGTCCAGAATGAGTTGGAGGCTCAGCGCCGAGCCACAGAGTTCGCTCTCCGTAAGCGGACGCACCACGAGGAGCAGGCCAGAGACGAACTGCAGTGGCAAATCAAAACCGTACGAAAGCAAACAGGAAAGTTACATTTTTAACCGTCCAGATGTTCCTGATGTGCTCCTGTTTTCTGCTCAGACTGAGGATGAGATGGCAGCCATGCAGGGCGACATCCGAGGGCTGGACGCAGACCTGCAGGCCAAGACGGCCTCCTTGAAGCTGGCTCACACCCGGCTGGAGGCCAGGACCCGCAGGTCCGGCATGGATCTGTGCCGCGACGAGGTCCGTGAAGCCCGGCTCGCTGACCACTCTCAGAGAAACCTGTAAAACTTCCCCTGGTGTTTGTGTGCAGGTGCAGCACGGCCTCGTTGCTGAGGTCCAGCAGCTGGAAGCCACCATTCAGGCGCTGAAGCAGAAGCTGTCAGACGCTCAGTGAGTCCAGCAGATGAGTGTTGCAGCACAAATTCTCTAAGTTTACCAATAACTGCTTTTGGACGTTGGTACCTGAGTTAGCAACGTTTTGTCTCTCAGACTCTCTCTGCAGAAGCTGACACTCCACCACAGCAGCATGCGCCAGGATCTGTCCAGAAAGCAGGAAGCCCTGTCTCTGGAACAGCGCAGCACGCAGTGCAGGACCCGCCTGGCGTCTCCGTCCGGCTCCGACTGGACCGCGGTGCCGCTGGTTCCGCTCGTGAACTCCAGCGGGAGGAGCAACCTTCAGCTGCTGGCCCAGTGAGCAGAACCGTCCGCTCCATTCCAGGCCTGCAGCTCGGTCGTGTAGCTCTGACTTCCATTCAGTTTTTAGTTTTCCAGTTTTGACAATTGATTTTTTTTGGATAATGGTTCCTTCTGGTTTTGGATGCTGTGCACCTGGATTGATTTTTGATAATACTTTGCTAATTTGTTGTGATGCGTAACCATAGCAACAAGGTGGTTTAAACTGGGAGCTGCTGATTAACATTGCAAAAGCTGAAATAATACCATAACTGAAGACAAAATCCCAGAGGATTTGAAAAGGAGACAGAGGAAGACTGTAAAGAACTTGTGCAGAGACTAAAGAAAACGACTGCAACAAACTGGCTATCGGAAGGTGAAGAAGCCCTAAAGGGACGAGGCAACAGACTGGATCGTTCTTTGCCAGCCACATGGAGACAACAATGTCATGACTTAGTGTGTGACTGACGTTATAAACTTCTGTGGACAACACCATCCGCTCCAGAACAGTGCTTCCCTAATGACAAACTGAATCCCCAATAAACTAAAGGAACTTTGTTCCTTTTCACGCTATAAGCTACAAACTTCCAGCATAAGCACGACACCTCTCATATACAGATGACTCTGCAGTCGTCAGGTGGATCAGATGGTCATGGACCCGAGTACAGAGAACCATTGGGTCGCTTTTGTGGCAGGATGTGGAAACATTGGGTCGCTTTGTGGCAGGATGTGGAAACATTGGGTCGCTTTGTGGCAGGATGTGGAAACATTGGGTCGCTTTTGTGGCAGGATGTGGAACCATTGGGTCGCTTTGTGGCAGGATGTGGAAACATTGGGTCGCTTTGTGGCAGGATGTGGAAACATTGGGTCGCTTTGTGGCAGGATGTGGAAACAATTGTTTCATCTTGTATTTGAGGGATTGTAGATTTCAGGAGAAAAAGGATTAGATCGACATGTGGAGCCTCTGGAGACGATGGTGCAAAGGGTTTTTATTGAATCTACGAAGAAATGTTCCCTAGAAATGTGTGAAAATATTCTGCAAGATCCAGAAATCCACCCTGGACATTTTAGTCTCAGGTTGTTGGTGGACATGGACCAGGCTTTCGTATCATTTATTTAATGTTTTGCACCAGGCTTACATACCATAACATATTTCAGAACATTTTGAGTCCAAGAAATCATTGAAAGTCCTTTCAAAAGCCTGGAGAACCATGGCTTTTGAAGAAGCTTCTTCTTCAAGCTAAGAAGTGGACTTAGCTTGATTTCCCAAAGAGCTTGAATTGCCAATTGAAACGAAAAGGATCAACATGTGACAAACTGGAGGTTTTAGACATTTTTGATTATTCTATAAATATTCTCTAAAATGTGATTTAATTGCCTTGTTTTTCCTCAATTTTTCCCCCCCACATATGTTTATTTAAAATTCAGAGTTGAGCACGCTCTCTCTCTCTGTCTTATCCACCGTTCTGTTTAATGACTGTTTGTCTTTGTCATCGTGTTCGACTGCCGCTGATAGAAGCATAAAGGCTGCGATAAGAACATGAACTTTGACTCTGCTTCAGATAAATAATGTGGTAAACACGGTCATCACCTCAATAAATCCTGTAAATCTCATCTGTGTCTGTATCAGGAGATGCATTGTTGTCTATCTGTAGTTTGAAGATCTGTGAAGATGGTGAAGCAAGGAAGTTTGTTCTGCTTTATCCCCAAAAAATCATGTTTGCTTGTGTTTGGGATCTTAAATTGACCTTTTCCTCAGAGATTATCAGGGAAAGGAATAGGAGTTGTTGCAATTGATTGAAGCCATTAGAGGAAAGGGAACCATAACGAGAACCAATCTGCTGAACCTAACCAACATTAAAGCAACTATTAGTCTGGAGTCCTGTCAGGAGGCCGGCTCGGTTCTCCAGAAAACGCCTCCTGCTGTGATCACTTTCAGGGAAAAACATTTCCTGGTATCTCAGCTTCCCTCTAATAAAAGGCCTCAGAGATTTTCTGCTCCATTTTCTTTACCAAAAGCTTCCAACGTCATTGTCACAGGAACTTTCTCTCTGTCATAAAACTGTTAGAGCAACTTTGTGCCACAAACACGTCTCCCTGTCCAAGGGCCCAACCTCCAGCCATCGACCCCAGTGATCTGAGGCCACGTTTACTGCTTTACAGCATGCGCTTCCTAACCGCTCAGATTATTCTGAACCATTTCACTTAAGGGCCCAGATGCTACCTGTCTGTTGGCCTTTGGTGAGAGGGTGATTAAGGCAGGCTGGTGTGGGGTAAATGCGCCATACTTCTGCCTGAGTGGCTGCGTCTCCTTATCTGTCATCACGTCGTGTGCACCTCGCCCCCAACGCGCCCACTTTGTGGCCACCGCCTCCTTTGTTGCTGTTGTCACCCGACGGTGGAGCTTTTGCTTCTGCGTCAGAGATGAGTGTGCACCATGGAGGAAGAACTCAGCTCGCCCTCCATCGCTGACCAGCAGAACGTGAGCGGAGACGACACCAGGATGGACGTCCAGGTGGTCTGCTTGGCTTAGACGATCCTGTTTGATCGGTGATGGTAAACCAAGAGAAATCTTGGTTCTTCAGCAGACTCGTCTAAAGAGATGGATCTTACAGTCTTAGACTGTGTTGCTCTTTCCGTTTATAGCTTCACCTTCCTCCTGGGACTTCCTGCCAACCTGCTCGTCTTCTTCGTGTACATCCGTAAGGCTCGCAAACACGGTGCCACGCCCAACGTGGTCTACGCCCTTAACCTGTGTCTGGCCAACCTGGCACTGGTAGCCTGGATGCCAGTAAAGATTCTGGAGACAGTACTGAAGGACTGGATGCTGCCACCACCCTTGTGCCCGGTTTACAGTTTCTTCCTCTACTCCTCTCTGTATGTCAGCTGCCTCTTCATCACCGCTGTCACAATCGGGCGATACCTCAGCATCGCCTTCCCCATCATCTACAAGAGATACCGCCGTGCCAGACTTTCCTGCTACATCTGCGTCGCCTTGTGGGCATTGGTGATGGTGCACCTTGGGCTCAGCCTGATGGCTGAAGGCGGGGCTTACTTCGTCGGTGTCCAGGATGAAGTCTCTGCCTGTTACGAACATTTCAACGCAACGCAGCTAAAGATCCTGCTTCCTCTTCGCTTGGAGATGGCCATCGTCTTGTTCATTTTGCCTCTGATTGTGACTTCCTTTTGCACGCTGCGCTGCGTCACTCTGGTGTGGCGCTCAAATTTGCCTCCTTTGGGCAAGAGGAGAGTCCTGGCAGTTGCCCTGTCCACATTGGCCGTATTTGTGATTTGCTACGCCCCATACAACTCCTCGCACATCGTAGGATTTGTTCAGCAGGAAAGCGTTAAATGGAGGACAACAGCAATGCTGACGAGCTCCTGCAATGTCTTCCTGGAGCCGGTGGTGATGCTGATGCTTTCACCTGTTGTGTCGAGGGGCATCCTGGGAAGAATCTGTGGCCAGCAGAGTCACTTCAGGTGGAGCGATGGGTGTCGACATCGACCGAAACCCACCAGCAGGTTTACAAATACCAAGGTTCCACCGATAACATCTGCCAAGATGCGGACGGAGGCGACCAGAGAAAGTCAAGGATGCGACGGCGAACAAAACAAATCCACCATCTTTCATATCCATCTCTGAACCAGCACAGATCTGGGAACTTTGTTGTTCCGTCATGTTTCTTGTTGCTTTCAACCAAATGTTTCTGTGGATGAAAGAAACTGGTGAACATGGCAGAGTGAGGACTCATGATTTCACCAGATTTCCTCATATCAGAGTTTTTATCATGTCACTTTTATTCCCTGAGAGCAACAAACTATTATTCCTCAGGAGCGAATCTTTAGGATGGATTAAAAGTTTCTACTTACATGAAGTCTTTTTTTAAAGCAGCGACGTCATTTGATCATCAGGCAAACTGGTCCAACTAGAAGTTACTGAAATTTTCATTTCTCTTTTATAACTGACCTACATTAAACACTCTTAATTAAGGCAAATTTCAAAGACTTAACTACAAACTAAAACCAATTAGTCCCATTAATATATAAATAATGTTTCTCAATCATTAAATATAAAGTTTTTCTCAGAAAGCTTGTTTGTGTTTGGACTATTGTTGGACTGCAACAGTAAACAGGAAGGATTTTAAGGACCTTTTTACTTGAACTAGATGTTTTCTGTGTGGCCCCTTAATGGTTTGTTCTACAAGTGATGCATTAAAAACCGACTGAATTAAATGAACTCTTTTATGTGTCGTCTTCTTTTTGATCCAAATAAAAGCTGATGCTTGGTTAGTTTATGTCGTCTTATTTTAGCTAAGCATTAATTAGCATGTTATTTCATTTTGATCTTATTTGATCTACACTAAGTTTGTCCTTTAGTTCATTTTTATTTGACCTCTGAGTTTTCTCGGATTACAGTATCTTTCTTTAACTTGGATGATCAGTTTATCTGAAATTGAGCTTAGTTCACTTTAATTTCGTGCACAAACGCTTAGTTTTGTCAAAGTTGACTTGGTTTAATGTTACTTTAGTTTTCTATACTTGCTTTCTATCTTAAATTATCCTACATATTACTTTGCTTACTATATAGAGCTTTAGTCTCACTAACTTTGATCATCCTAAATGAGCATCGCATCTGTTTTTGTCTGATTAGCTTTTAACATCCTACTAGTTTGTTTATATCAGCTTATTTTTATCTAATTTGCTGTATTATGACATGATTTAGCTTATTTTGTTCATTATCATGTATAACTGATTATATTTTATCTTTGATTATTTAGCTTATACCGTAGCTTAGCTAATTTATTTTAGTTTTATAAAGTAAATGAGCTAAACTTTGTCATTTAGCCTTTTCTTTTAGTTAGTCATTTTATCTTAGTTAATATTATTTTATCTTTGTTTCTGAGTTAGCTGAATGTTTAATTTGGAACAAAACATTTAGCCTGGAAATTAAAAACTGAGTTTGTTGGCATTTTGTTTGCAAACTAAATATGTAGTTTGGAGCTAAATGTTTAGCTTCCCTCACAGTTAGGTTTTTATATTCAGGCCAGATTTGCTCAGTTTCCACCAAAGATTAAAAAAATATTTTGAAGCAATAAAAGTACAAAATAAATAAATGATACATGAGCAAATACATTTTATATTGCAGTTCAGCAGGTTGTAGGCCGTGAGCCCAAACTGGACCCACATGTGCAAACAGTGATTTCCAGTCAATGTTGGCTGCAGCTGCAGGTGTAACCTGAGAAGTTTGCCCCCTAGTGGTCACCAAAGTTGCCTCCTCTCCATCTGCCAGTGACTTTCACAGACTGCATCCTGTAAATGAACTGCATCATGCCTGCCCTCCCCTCGGTTGCTGGGAGACCATGTTTAGAGAACAAATTGCATCCTGAAGTTTAAATTTCCGCAGTTGAAGCATATTAAGCAGCGTCTTGAGTCTCGATGAAACAGTCGGACTCCTGAAGCTGCAGACGCAGGGATGGAGAGTTTGGATCTTCAGCCCTGATCCAGGTAAAAACATCCTGAGCGTCTCTTCTTGTTTTAGGACTGAGCTGCAGCAACTTATTCTGTTCTGCTGTTTGAAGGTTGAAATCTCTCCTCTGTTTGGTTTTCAGTTTTTCTGAACTTTCTTGTGAAAAATAAAAGTCCAGCAGATTTGAGTCTGTTTGGAAGAGAGCAATGGAGGCTTTTATTTTGATAACATTTTTACCTTTTCTAATGAAGCATTAATATTTCTCTGAACCAATGAAACAGCAGAAGCAGGAAGCTTCCTGAAGCGTTTTGCTTTGTTTTTGTGCAACCCGTCACAATAAGTCACTTTAAAACTGTTCTGGACAATATTGTCCTGCTGAGACTATTTTTCAACCAATAACATTATTCTGACTAATGCGTCATAAATACTGAAAAAACAAAACTAAGAGAATGATGAAAATGTTAAGATCAAAGGATGAATGAGATTAAATTTTCTTCTGTTTTTGAGCTTTTTCTCGCTGCGCCCCCTGGCGGACCGCATGTTGAAAGACACTCCGAAATGATCACATCTGTATACTTGCAGCTTCCAGATCGATCGGCCGCCATGTTGTGCAACCACCTATTGCTCTCGGTCTACATCCTGACCTTCCTGATGGGGGTTCCCGCCAACATCCTGTCCTTCATCACGCTGTGCAGGAAGGTGTTCCGCAAGGCGGCGCCCATCGACGTCCTGCTGCTCAACCTCACCGTGTCGGACCTCATCTTTCTGGCCTTCCTGCCCTTCAAAATGAAGGAGGCGTCGGACGGCTTGCAGTGGCTGCTGCCCTACCCGCTGTGCCCGCTCACCGGCTTCATCTTCTACGTCACCATCTACAACAGCACGCTGCTGCTCACCGCCGTCAGCGTGGAGCGCTACCTGGGCGTGGCCTTCCCGCTCAGGTACGCGGTGTGCCGCCGGCCGCGCTACGCCGTCTGGGCCTGCTCCACCTTCTGGCTGGTGACGTCATGCAACCTCAGCATCGTCTACGTCATGCCGTACTCCCAGTGGAGCTACGGCGGCAACGCCAGCCCGCCCAGCACCTGCTACCTGGACTTCTCAGAGGCCGACCTCAGCATCCTGCTGCGCGTGCGCCTGGAGCTCTTCCTCGTGCTCTTCTGCGTCCCCTTCGTCATCAGCTGCTTCTGCTACGTCAACTTCATCCTCATCCTCTCCCGCCTGCCCAACATCAGCCGGCGGCGGCGGCTGCGGTGCATCGGCCTGGCCTTCGGGACGCTGGCGGTGTTCACCGTCTGCTTCGGGCCCTACAACGCCTCCCACC
This sequence comes from Poeciliopsis turneri, assembly GCA_922788865.1. Classification (NCBI taxonomy): domain Eukaryota; kingdom Metazoa; phylum Chordata; class Actinopteri; order Cyprinodontiformes; family Poeciliidae; genus Poeciliopsis; species Poeciliopsis turneri. The sequence goes on from CAKLNU010000860.1 coordinate 1,004,701, forward strand.
TGGTGGGCTTCGTCCACGGAGACAGCCAGGAGTGGCGGAACCTGGCGCTGATGTCCAGCACCCTCAACGCCTGCCTGGACCCGTTCATCTTCTACCTGTCGTCGGCGGCGGTCCGCGGCGCCATAAACCGCTGCTTCCGGAGGGTCCGGGCCAAAATGCACATCCTGGGCTGCGGAGGGCCTCCGCCGCGCAAAGCGCGGGGCGGCGGCGGTTCCGGGCCGAAGCTCCGCCCGCAAGAACCGGAACCAATGAGTATTAGGGCCCGAGGGGAAGAGGTTCTGCCGACATGACCCTGCTCTGGGCTTTCAATTCAGCGACCCGATTAATTCAGTACATCGATTTATGTCACACAATTAATCGCTTCTTTTATCATTACGAAGTTCCGGGCTGGAACCTTTGAATTCACGCGTTCCTGGGGGCCCATATAAGTGACGCACAGCCGCTAACCGGAAGCTGCTTCTGTCAGCGACTTCCGCTGATGTCAGAGGTCATTGAAGGATCAGGGCTTCCTGAGTGGATAGAACAGATTAAAAACTATGAATATCTTTTATATGTCCATTTATTTAATTATTTAGCAAGTTAGTTTTGGATGAAAACTCCTTAATTTAACTGGATTAAAATTGGAATCGATTTCCACCACAAGTTTAAACACCTTTCAGCTGAAACTGGACTTTTCCTTCAAGCTTTTCTTCTGGTCATATTTTAAAGACTTCATCTCATGATCTAAAATACAAGCCGATAAGTACTTCCATCATGAGCTTTGTGATATTTTGTTGTGTCCAATGTATTTGATTCCATCAGTTATGAACCTTGATTCAGAAAAACTCCAGATTGAAATAAAGACAAAATGTATGAAGCTAAATTGGGGCCATAAAGTTGAACAATAAACACTTAAACTGAATAAATGCAACTTCTGGTCGTTTGCAACAAACAGTGACAAGTTTAAGATGGAAAAAAACCTCATCAGGTTGGTTCCCACCTGACTTTCCAGTAAATATTTGATTGGGAACCAAAACAGGAACATTTGTTCCTTCTCCAGCTGCTGTGGTTCTGAATTGGATTTTAGCAATGATTGGTTCTGGACCCAGAACCAGCTGCTAGAACCTTCCAGCTGCTCTAATTCAGCTCTAATTGAATCCCAGTCAGGACAGTAAACATGGCGCCGTGTTTACCCTCACACCACCTGCCGCTTCCCGACAGTAAGCAGCTGCAATCTGGTCCCAGGTCAGTGTTTGACAAACCTTCAGGTGTTTACATCTGAACCCATCGCCTCCATGTTGACTCTGCCTGGCAGCTCATAAAACATCCTGTGCTTTAATTCGCGCCCATAAAACACTTTGCTTTAATTTGAAACTGCGACTCACTTCCTGCAATGTTTGAATGGCTCTTTGGTTCCACACACAAGAAAATCCCAAACAATTCACAACCTGTTTGAATCTCTTTATTCAAAAAAAATTAAATAGCACAAATAAAAAGGCTCAAAAATCAGACCATCCAGTTTTACAGTATCATGATACAACATGGATATATAGAGAAACCCAAACATGTTTGTTTTAAGTGCAGCCTGCAGAGATTTACTCCTTCATGTAGAAACCGAGTCCGACGGCCCTCTGCAGAGTTCTGACCCGTTATTGCTGATAATTAAAAACAAAGAGGAAATGACACCAGGGGGCGCTGCAGCCCACGCACAGAAACCGCAAAATAAATAATGCTACATGACATCCAAACCGGTACCGGGCCACTCAAGTTTCCACAATCGTCTTTTCTTTTTTTTTTTTTTGGTCCGGTCCACTCTAACCTTCAAGTTCTGCATAATGTTTTTTTTTTTTATTTACTTGGCATCACACAAATATTACAACATGGACACACGTTACAGCAGAGTCACAGAACCAGAACTTCATCAGCACCATCAGCAAAAGGCACAAGTCCGGAACGGTCACTCGGGTCCGACGGTAAACTTTAGAACCTCCCCTCTCTAATCACAACAGAACCACTGAGGAAAACGTTCTGGTGAAGAAATGATCCATTTTCTGGTTCTGGAGTTTGAAACTGAAGCAGATTTAAATTTTTAATAAGCACCACTTAAATTTTACAAGATAAATTAAATTATACGTAACCAAACTGCAAATAAAATGGATAAAGAGTGTTTAATACATTGAATTAGTTTCAGAAATTAGCACAAAAAAAACAACTTTATTATCGTCTTAAAATATATTAACCCTTTCATGCACAGTGGTCACTACAGTGAGCAGCTTTCTAAAAGCCATGTTCTTGTGCTTCTTGTGGAGTTTTCTGTTATAAATGCACACAGACCACTGAAATGGACACTAATGCATCATAAATACACCATCAACTACTGGCCATCAGCTGCAAATGCAACAAATAATTTTTGTTAAATCCAATATGGCCGACCGACATTGTCAGACTCTCTTGCAGGTAAAAAATATTATGACATCAGATAATCCCTAAAGAACAGTGCTACTGATGTATTTTTCAAATAACTGTATTTGGAGAAAATTACAATTGGTCACCTAAAATAAATAAAATAATTTCAAAAAAAAAATTTTTCCTACCATTTCTATACCTTAAGAAAATAAAAAAATCCTGACACAAAGGATCATAATTCATGCATGAAAGGGTTAAAATATGAGTCAGTCATTTTTTTCCAAAGTCGAAGTTGATTAAGTTGTCATTTATAGAGAATAAGAACGCTAGGCGTCGTCATTAAGGGAGTTCCATATAATCACTAAAAAAACAAAAACATTCGATTGTTTCAGTTTGGTTTTTTTTTTACGTCTGTTCATCCCTTTTTGATAAAATCGACTTGAATATTTTATTTAAAAACAAAATTTATTTTACCAAAACATATGAACCTAAAACTCTCAGATCAAAGCGCTTCTATCATACCTTAACCTGATTGGACGGTGGGGATTCAAACTGTCCAATCACAACTGTGCTGTTTCAAAAACACAGCTGCAGGTCCTGGAAGGAACATAAAGTTTGGAGAAGTTCAAGTTAAAAAGAAGAATTTCAACCATCCATCATCTGATTGGACAGTTTATTCTGTGATCGTCCAATCAGGTCTAGATCTAAAATACTAAAAGTTTTTAGCCACTTTTCTACCAACAAACTTAAATATTTCAGCTTTTTTATCTGACAGCTTGATCAAATTTAAAACCTCTTGATTTCTAAACATTAATATCATAAACTTTATTTTTTTTAAATAGAAAGTGTCTAAACGTGCATTTAGTTCATAATTCAATTATAAATATATCTTCATATGGATTCAAAATGCTTAAACTGAAGGAGATTAAAGGCATCTGTGAGACAACGTCCTGCCTGCGGGTTCTGGAGGTCCGTTTCAGTCCCAACCGGTCCAATACGTTGGTACCGACTTCAAATATTCTTCAAGTAAAAGCGGACGCGAGCAGACTGATGGACGCGAGCAGACTGATGGACGCGGCGAGCCCATCGGCGAGCAGGCACGGCGGTTTGGTCCGAGTGGTGAAGCCCTGGTGGCTTCGTTTGGGTTAAAGTCCAGAGGCTCGGCAGCACTGCGGCAGGAAGCCACACAAATCTCATCCTTATTGCATAACGAGACGCTGCTGCTCTGTCAGAAAGTCCGGTGTGAGGCTAAAACGCGACAACAGGAAATGAAACCGCCGCAGACAAACACCAACCAGTTTGGCATCATAGATCTAAAGTTTGGTGATTAATTCACAGAAAACAATAAAATTATAAACATCTGTAAGTCGGGCAGAATCCGTCCAATTAAAATGTTCCCTTTCGTACCAGCTGATCACCTTCTAACCCAATCAGGCACTTTGATAAAGACGACCAATCAGAAGACGGCGTTCAGCCATTATAAACCGTTTCAGTGCACAGACAGGAAACCTTATTGCACCGGAGGAGTTCTGCAGTCCGACCCGGAAACAAAGATCCGAATCAGGAGAATTTCAGTGAAAAATCCAGAAAAAAATAATAAATTTCAGAAAAATACAACGGTGTATTAGGGCAACAGTGGGTAGGAAAAATAGGAGTAAATGATAAATTTCCACCAAAAAAATCCAGGAAAATCAAGAAAATTAAGATCAAAAGTACATTTAAATGAGTAAATTTAAAAATGTCAATTTACTAGAAAGACTTAGAAATTTTTCTTAATTAAAAAAACAAGACATTTGGAAAAAGGGAGATTCCAAACATCAAAATTTTCCACTTTTCAAACTTTCCATTTTCTTGATTTTAAAACAAACATTTTCAATGTTTGAATCAGAGAAAATGTGTAAAAAGTAAAATATTTTTGAATTTGGAAACTCAAAATTTAAAAACTTTAAATATAAGAAACTTAAAATTTTGAGTTTTGAAAATTTAAGTGTCAAAAAAACTGACTTGACTTTTTTCTAGATTTTTTTGAGCATTCTGTAGCAAATTTTTGACATTTTTAACTCAAATTTCCATTTTTTTTCTTGGAATTTTTTCTTTCATGTTTTTCCAAAACTCTCAAAATTCCAGAGTTTTATGGTGGATATTTACTCTTCTCTCTCTCTGAAATGGCCGTAATACGCCGCCGCAGTAAAACACAAACCGAGCGTCTGAAGCGCTAGATCTAGCGGTCGCTCACAGCGAGGCGATCAGCTCTGATCAGGTGTCGGCAGCAGCTCGGCAGTCGGATCAGAACCGCCCTCAGGCGAAGTACATGGTCCTCAGGGTGTCGTGGTGGATCTGCACGGCCTTGGCCAGCGCCTGCGGGTCTCTGCCGTTGCTCTGCCCTGAGATGTGGCTTCCCTCGGCGCTGAGGCAGCAAACAGAAAACACCGTGAGACAGCGAACGCATCGCCACGGACCGGGGAGCTGCCGGGGAAACCGGGCTTTCCCAGGAAAAACTTTCAATATGGAGGAAAAATTCTGACACAACTGGAAACATAGAAATAAATAGACTTGACAAAGTCACTAATGTGCCAAATATTACATCTAAAATTTATAAATATACTGATCTAGTGTAACATTTTTTTTATTTTGTTTATCATTTATGATTTTCTAAGAACCCATTATGTTAATTGTTTGTTAAATATGATGAATATTTATCATTTTTAAAAGAATTAATTTAACTTTATTACTATTTCATTTCCAATCTTATCGTTTTCTCAGTTTACTTATTTTTTTATTTTGTCATTTTGTGTATTTAATGTGTTTTTTTATTTTTATTTTCTTATTGGTCAACTTCTGGAGCTGCTATTAAATAGATTAAACATAATTAAATATTACATACATTCTGAATATGGGAGAAATAGAAACAAATGAGAAAATTAAATGTATGAAATGACAATGAGAAAAGAAATTAAAAGAGCCTAATGAAACATTTTTTTTCTGCTAAAATGATCAACATCAAGAGCAAATTAAACAATAAAATAAAAGACAAAATGAGTAAATTAAATATGAAATGACAAAAATAAAAAGAAACTAGCAAGTGTAAATAAAATGGAAAATTAAATAGTAATTTATACTGTTGAAAATGATAAATAATTTATGTTACATTCTATAATCAAATAAGGTGGGAAAGTTGGTTTTTGGATTAAATATTTGACACACTAAGAAGTTTATCAAGCAGATTATTTCTATTCTGTATTTCTATTCTATTTCAATTCTGTCAGAATTTGTTCTCCATAATGACTTGATTTTTGTTCTCTAAAACTAAAGATTCCTAAAAACAAATTTTAAATTTCCTTAATAAATTTGGAGGCAAAATTCTTGTTAAACCTTTGCTAGATCAACAGGAAGTATAATTGCTCCTCTGATCCAAACTAACGACAGGATTTTAGCTTCCTAGAATTAGCATGTGACTTTTAGCTGCTTCTGTTCACTGATGCTACTTTTTCACAGAGCATCATCACAGCTGGGCAGTACTTTTAAATCCCAGTGCATGGTGCCCAGTGGTTAGGTCTCCAAGCCAAGCCTTAAATCGACCCAACATGCGGCTGGCAGGACTCACCTGTCGTGCTCTTTGTCCACCAGGTGGTAGCGAGCGCGGAACGCCACCAGGTGGGCGTAGTAGGCGGGCGCGGGGATGGAGACGGAGCGCGTGCAGCGGACGTAGGTGTGGCACAGCTGGTAGGTGAGGAGCTGGAACTCGTCCGCCGTGAAGCAGTTGTCGTCCCACAGGACGTGGTAGTGGGAGGGACGGCTGGTTCCCTGCAGGGGGCGACAGAGAGACGCTGAGCTGACAGACCTCAGAGCGACTCAGAGAGACGCCGCTGAGGTCAAGAGGTCAAAGTTCACCTGGATGCCAGCGTGGCTGCACAGGTAGAAGTCAAACTCGTAGGGGTGAGTGATGTCCGTGTCCACGGTGGTTCCGGCTGGGATGTTCCCGCTTCGGCCGACCTGAACCGGTCAGAACATCCAGAATTCAATTTGTTTTATGTTTAGAGGATGGATACATTTCACTAATACTTTTTGTCATTCTGCTTGAAAATTCACAAATTGTTCTTAAAGAAAAAAATCCTGCTAAAATCTGCTTTTACTGAATCTAAATTTGACCTATTTGATAAATTAGTTGGTTCTGAATGTTTTATTGTTGGTTCTGCACTGATAGTGCAATTAGTTTCTGGGGATATTATGACTTTACTCTTGCAATTAAAATGAAACATTTGGCTTTGTTCTAATATTCTTTCGTAAAGTTGACATGAATTCACCATCTAAATAAACAGAAGCTGTCAAACAAGATGGCCGCCCTGAGTGCCATGACGCCATTTTGCATGACAAAAACATTGGTGACCAAATAATCCATTAAGGTTATCCCTCCAGAATTTGGATTAATCAATAAAGTGCGATCAGTTAAAGTATCGGTTGCATCTCTCACTCGCTCGTTGCGATCTGCGCAGAAGAGCCGCGTGTGATGGCGCTTCTGAACCACGATGAAGGTGATTCCTGGCTGGTACTCCTTCTCCAGGCTGATGCACGCCTCCCTGATGGCCAGCAGCTCGTAGTGCAACACCTGGACAGGTAAGGACAGGTAAGGACAGGCAGAGACAGGCAATAATGCAAGAACACATTCTCAACGCTCAATAAACCGGAGCTGGAAGACATTTTAAATATTCAAAATAAATAAAACATAATTCATTGCGACTGGCCTGGTTTGAACTTCTGCTTTTTGGATGAATATATAACTCAGTGTTTGAACTGTCTGGCGTTTACAGTGTGATGAAACAGGAAGTGAGGCGTCACCTGTCTGAACTGGCCCTCCGACACGCCGTCTCTGTAGAAGATGATCCGGGTCGGCTTGTAGCGGGTCGACTTGTAGAACTGGATCAGCAGCTCCCGCACCATGGAGGCCAGGTCCTGGATCACTTCCTGCCTGGGCCTCTGGACCCGGACCGTGGCGCAGTACCGGCTGGGGTGGGCGTCCATGCTGCCGACCACCTGCAGGGGGAGATCAGCTCCAACTCAGCGAGCTTTTAAAAACCAAAACAAATCTGCTGGTCTGAAGCGAATCAACCAGGCCAGCAAAGATCTCATTAGATGTTGATGCTCGAGGAACTACAGACAACAAGATGGTGAATTTAGCGCCTCTGGTAAGGCACCGAACCACCGGATGGGAAAGTTTGCTACGTCAGAACTTATTCTGCGTTTTCACTTCTTCCATCCATCTAATGCGTCATTTCAGAAACCAAAGAAAAAACAACAAAACACGCGCTGATGGAGGCAGCTCGTGTTCCCCTTTCATCGTGGCGTTTCATGCCTGACCTGCAGGGGGTGCTAAGGAGCCGAACGTGAAACGTAAACATCAGGAACCAGCAGCTCACCGCAGCGATCGACGGCTTCTTCCCGTCGCCGGCTGGAGGATGAGTGACGTCCGCTCCGAGGAAGATGATTGGCTGCTGGAACACCGACGGCCTGAAGGAGTAAAGGTCAAAGTTTACCGTCCATCAGAGAACTGTGAGAGGAATCAGCAACATGTGGGGGTCGTACCGCTGGTTTGGAAGCAGGATGTTGTTGATGCCTCCCAGCTTGACGTTGATCTTCAGGCAAAGGTTGGAGAGCGTCTGGGGCGACGTCTTCACCACGTTCTTCACCTGGACGCACTGCGTGGCCATGCCCAGCAGGGTGTCTCCCACCCGCTTCACCTCCGCTGTGGGGCGGAGCCAGTCAGTCACCGCATCACTTCCTGCCGCGGGGCAGAGCTGCTGCAAGCGGTGAGCTCCTTACCGTAGACGGGCGTTTTTCCGGGCAGGATGACGATGATGAGCTGCAGGCCGGCGTAGGTGTTCTTCAGGTGGCGGAACATGGGCTCCACGCTGTCGGCGCCCTGGGCGTACTTACAGAAACACGGCTGGCCCTGGATCGGCATCCCAGCGTCCTTAGAGATCTTCCTCAGCTGCTCCGTGAAGCTCCTGGGCAAACAGGGACCACACTGGGAACCGTTGATCCAGGAAGGCTCAACTCGTCTAAACACCTTCATATTTCACTCTGAAAACATTTTCTATGCATAAAACAGTAATCTTTGTAAAATGCCTTTTCTGTATAAATTATATAAAACAAATATTTACTTAACCAAATAATTTATGTAGGGTTAAAAATGAGAAAATAGAAATGATAATACAAATTAAATAGTAAAATTTTAAATAATTTATATATATATATATATATATATATATAATTTACACAAGAATTTAGTATTCATTTTTAAAGATTTTACTCTGGTTAATTGTGTCTGAATTTAGTTTATTGATCTGTATTTAAATAAATGTATCTATTTACATTAAACAGTAAATATTTATAAAAATGTATTTTGAGTTAAAAAATATTCCAATAAATATTTAATATGAGAAATGACTATTAAAATGTTAATAAATTAAGAATTTCCTCTTAATTTTAGAATATTGTTCAGCGTTTCCATCGTTGCTTCAGACGATGCAAAGCTCAGAATCTGAATACGTTCGAGTGTTTCATGGACGCCGTTCTGATCTCACTTGAGGATTTCCTCTCTGCACTGCCGCTGGGTGGCGAAGCAGGCGATGGCCCACATCTTGATCTCCACTCCGGTGTGGAACTGCTTCCCCCTCATGTCCCACACGCCGTGGCTGGGCGTGGCCACCGTGCGGTTCTGCAGAGACAGCATGCGTCGGTGCCGACAGCCGCTCACGCGCAGGCGGCCGCGCTGTGAGCTAACTGAGGCTCGTTATCAGCAGAGACTGGATGAGGAGGTCAATGTGTAAATCAATCTGCTTTTCACACAGAGCCAACAGAAACAGCAAAGCTAACAGACGGAAAGAGGAGCTGCAGACAAACAGGATTTCTCCACAGAAAACATGTTTTGAACTTGGATTTTTTTATGGTTTTAAACTCGTTTTAAGACTCAAAATGTGGAGAAGTATAAATGATGAGACAAAACACGATTATTAACCATGATGTCATCATGGTTGTCACAGAAAATGTAATTTTATATGTAAAGTTATATAAATGTGTTTAGTGTCAAATCTTATCCTAGCCATGAAAAATATAAAAAAAATTTATTTTCTGATGGATATTTTTCAAAATGGCCACCATGAGAAAATAACTGCTGAGTTTAATCAGCAGTTATCAACAAAAGCTTACCACAAACAGAGTTGGGTTCACCAACTGCCAATTCACTAAACAACAATCTTAACTTTGCTGAAGCTGAACACATGAAAACTCTAAACATAAATTCCCCTTTGGGGCCTTAAGGTACGTTTGAATTGGAACTGAATTTTCCTGCTTTCGACTGCAGGTTATTATTAAAGACTGGATTTAGTGAAAGTTTCTTTTCCAACAGTTTGAGTTGTTCTCTTGCAGCATCTGTGGAGAAATCCGGGTAAACTTCTGAGTCTAAGACGGAGATTGAAAAGTGAAGGTACCATAAGGGGTTCAGAGCTCACCCTGCCGCCATACTGCAGCATGGGGGCCGGCAGGACGCGCCCCGTCACCTGAGCCATCTCATCGCGCACCCGGAACTGGAACTCCTGGACGAACGGGTCGGACTCGTAGTTGGCGCTCCTGACCTGTGGGGGGCAGAGCAGTTTCTGGTGAGCCCGAACCGGGTTCTGCCGGGTCAAACAGAGGGTTCTGCCGGGTCGAGCCCAGGGTTCTGGTCTCACCAGCCGGCTGATCTCCTCCTGCCGGTCCGGAGCCGAGCGGGCCGTGGCTTTGATCATGGTGGACGTCTGGTTATCAGTCAGCTTCTTAATGCAGCGCTGACCGGGAACGATGTTACATACCTACACACACACACACACACACACACACACACACACACACACACACACACACACACACACACAGCAGCTGAGCTTCGGGCTGAAATAATCAATAATTTTAATAATTATTAATAACATTAATAGACATTGGATGCTCTCTGCTACAATATTCCTGCATCTTCCATGATCTTCCAGCAAACAGTTGAGACCGAGTTGGTTTGTATGGTTGCCGTTTTACCTGCCAGTGAAAGTTTTATTAAAAGATTAAAAGATTGTCTTAATCTGCAGCTCATGAGACCAAACCAGCCGAGGGATGAGGAAATTTATACTTTACGGTTCCTGTAATGCCAGAATGAATAATAAATAAAAACTTTGTGGTATTCTGATTTAGTAATGTGATTAGATTAGTTGTGTTACCACCTCCATGCCACTAGAGGCAGCAGCAGGCCTGAAAGGAGCAGATTTAGAAGTGCAGAATTAGCTACAAACTATGAGCTGAAGTAAATAAAAGAGAGAAGTTAAAACACATGCTGAGAGTGAAAATCCTTCCTAAAGGTTTAAATATTTAGATTTCAAAAGAAATAAAAACAGGAGACCGCAGATAATATAGGAAATAGCGCCCCCTTCACTTCTGTTGTGCAACAGAAGAAAATCGGACAGCGGTCCGCCCCACCCCTTCCTGTTGCTGCAGCCAGGTGAACTTGGGCAGCTGAGTAGTTGATGCTTATAGTGTCAGTGAAACTTTATGGACAAACTGCACAACAAATTTCGTATCATCCTGGTCAGAACAAACGGGTGATGGAGCGCATCATTCCCCAAGCCCCCACTCCCATATTCTCAAACCCAAAGCGTGCCAGGTGTGGACAAGGTGAGAATTCATCTATTAAACTCACTGGAGATGAAAACATAAACCAAAAGCTGGAGCACAGACATTTTTTATAAGTGTATCTGTGAGCCTTGCAACGCCTGCTTGGTGGTCAGGATATGAAAAGGCATAAACTTCAACTACACATTCAGGCCCCTGAGGTCAAAGACTGGACTCACACCCCCAGTCTTCTTCAGAACCAGAAAATACATGGAACAGAAGCAGAAAAGTTCCCCCAGAGCTGCTGGCAGGGAACGGAGGGTTTGCCTGCAAGGCTCAGGAAGTGGCGACTGCACCAACCAGACCTGGCTGCGAGAGTGAACCAGTGTGGAGAGTTTGTCCAAGCTCCCTCATCATAAGAGCAAAGGCCTGCAGAGATGCATCAACCAGGCCTTGGGTGGAGTGGTCCAGTGAAACAGATTCCAATGAGGAAGACATAAGATGGGAGAGTTCCCAATCCCCCCAATACGGGCCCCAGAGTCATTGGCCTTGCAGAGAAGGTCATCAGTAATACGGTACTGAGGTCGTGGACAACGGGCATTGGCCGCAGAGCCTCATCAGGCGGGATAATAAGAGAAACAATGCCCGGTTCCACAGCTGGCATTTTCCCCAAGCCAAACCTTGGTGCCTCCTGCATGGCCGCCAGGGCCCTGCCAACGTGAAAACCTTGATGTCTGACCAGCAAGCATGGAGTTCCTTTATATACTCCTCTGAGGGAGTCTCTGATCTACTGCGCCTTAACAAGGTACTGGAAGCTGCAGGCTGGGCCTGAGGAACACCAATCTGTGAACGGGCAAGAGGCTTCGAATGGCGGCGTATCCTCCTGGGAGGCGCCGTGCCAGAGGCCGCCACCGAAATAGCATCTTCATCATTAACTGATGCTTCGTCCTGCTCTCCATCCGCCTGAAAGGACTGGAGGACGGCCTTCATGTGGGCCCGTCCAGGAGGGAGGTGATCCACTCTTGCGGACAACCTGCCTGCATCCGTCCGTCCGTTTGTCCGTCCGACCCGCTTCGCTGGAACTGAAGGTGAAGCCGCAGCAGGCGATTTGCACATCACCGGTCCATGCGGCGCAGCGCAGCAACAGATCCAGCCTGACAGACCGGCGCGACGTAACGGTCACCTGACAGCGGCTCCCTGAGATGTTCCGCAGCGAGACAAGCGGAGCCGCATTAATGATCCAGCTGCAAAAAGGCGATCAGCCCCAAACCAACCGGAAGCTCCGCACAGGCCACGGACTCAGCGCGAGCAGAAACTCCACAAAAGAGCCACAACAATTAATGTGGCAAATTAAAGCGACCGCTAAATTATTGCTGCAGAAAAGAACAAAACTTTACCGGATCTGGAGACAGCGTGTCAGGCCCTGCAGGGCGGGACTCCGCGAACTCCGACCAAACTGTCCGACCAGGAAACAGAACCGACCAGCTACGGAACCGACCCTACAGACCACACACCTGTCCTCGACACACCTGGGCGCGAGGCGGACAAAAGGGATTGAACGCGCGTGTCATGTGACTATATAGAGTCACGTGGGTCCCCAGTCACAGGTGACTGTCATTAGTACTCGGCTGCGCATGCGTAACAATGATCGTTTAGAGCTGGAAGCACCGTCTGTGGTCAGCAGGGATGAAATAGAACTATGAACATGAAAGGATTCAGTTCAGTGAACTAGTTGGTGGTCTCCTCACCTCCAGCGGCAGGTAGGTGTGTTTCTGCTCCTGCCCCACCTGCAGGCAGGGCAGGTGGGGGTACTTAAGCTGCAGGCTGTACTTCTCCCTGAAGTACTGCGCCACGGTGCGCTCCACCGTCTGGCCGTTCTCCAGCTGCAGAGGGAACCTGGAGATTCAGAACAGCATCCGGTCAGCGTGGGACATGCAGGCCTGCAGCTGCGCGGAAACGCGGTGAGAGACGTACGTCTGCAGGCTGGCGGGCCGCCGCGTCACGTTGCACACCCTGTACTTCCTCCGCATGCTTCCACAGTGGGTAACTTCCACTTTAAGACCTGAACGAGCAGCAGACACATTTTGACCTCTTTATTGTGAGGAAGCAACCAGACATTTCTGACATCTGCTTCACTGAAGCTAAATCTAACATGTGACTGAAGTTTTCCCACCTTTGATCTCTTTGGTGAATTTGACTCGATGTGAGTCCGGCAGAGAGCGCGGCTGCTCGTCCATGTTGTGGATGTCCAGCACCTCACACATGAACTGGATGACGGGCTGCGCCTTGTAGAAGGCCGTGGCTGAAACTGGGGCAGGAAATGACACACTGAGCTTCAATCATCTGCTCCAGAATGACAGACCCTGCAGTTAACCTGCAACGTCAATCAGATTGTTTCTTTATTAAATGTTTCTGCTCGCTCTGCTGGAGCTACGGAGAAACAATCCTGCCAATCAATCGTCCTGATTTGCTCCGGACTCGTCCTGCTTCCCTTCACTGCAGAGCAGAACTTCCTGTTCAACTCAGGTTCTCCCCGACACTCACCATCGATGTTCAGCATCATCTTCCACATGGCGGGCCGCACCGACTGGTGGAAGCCGAACCAAACCTCCCGGCCTCCGCCCAGCGGGTGGTCGTATCCCTCAGGGGAGGAGAAGAAGGATCGGCCCACCGGGGTGTACCTGTGGGGACAGAACCACACCGTCATCTCACTCCTGATGATGCCGTCAGGTCGCTCCAACACGGCGGCACTGACTTCATGGAGGGCAGGTGTCGCAGGACGACGTCCACGGCGTGAACCGGGTTGGTGCTGAGCAGCTTGTCCAGGTCCAGCGGCTCGGGGACGTTGCGTCCGGTCAGGACTTCGTGCAGCAGGTGCCAGCTGACCAGCGACACGAACCTGATGCTGACCTTAAACGGGCGATCCTTCCCGCCTTCGCCCGGCAGCGTGACGTCCAGGTCCACCTGCACCGGACCAGAGAGACCAATGAGGAAACGGACCGGACCGACCGGACCGATCAGCTTCATCAGTCCAAAGCGTTTAAGCAACAAGCCAGTTCAAATATCATGGTGTCAATTTTGGTCAACAGGCAGTAAACAAGTTCTGCTCTGTTTATGGATCTGAGTGGCAGGACGATGACCGGCTTCTCCTGGAAGGGTTCGGGTCAGAACCAGTCCTTCACCTCCTGTTCAGACCCAAAACCAGCAAAGTTACTGCTGGTCTTGTGTTTAGTTCAGGTGATGTGATGGTTTTTCAGCATCATTAAAGGAAACTGTTAACAAACTCCATTAATTTTGGTTGTTCTTGCTGCTAATTAAATGAGACCACAATAAGACTTCTGTTTGGACGGTTTACGACCCGCATGAAACCCAAGAAACCGTCTCCTTCTCCACAGCCAGTTCAGACGGTTAGATTTCCAGGGCTGGATGTTAATTCAACATGAGTGTTAGTTTCCCTAGAGTTGGTGTGATTCCAGGTGTTCTGACGTATCTGTGATGTCGCGGGGCAGCGGTACATCTGGAGCCCGTCACAACCAGGCAAGGTCCATATTGAGATTAAAATGTTTTTGATTATTTTCTATGGATGTATTAATTTTCCATTTGCGTAAGAGAACCAAGTCATATACGTAGTTCGCTTGATGTAAGTTTAAAGGTTTGGATATGAATGTTTAGTGCAGTCCAGCTGCCATCGGCTGCTTCCTGCTCCAACACACCTGAGTCACATGAGCGGCTCGTTAGCAGGTCCGTTCAGAGCCCATCTGGTCTGTGGGAGTTAAGATGCATCTAAATAGGCAGGAGGACTGGCAGCCCAGCAGGTGTCTGCTGGTTAACCCAACGTTAAAAGAAGTTGACATCATTCAGCCGCGGAGTCGTTTTCTTGGTTTTTGGCTGTAGGCGCCGTAACGGGGACAGTGGCTGTGCCGGACCGCTGGCTCGATCTCTGCGATCAAAGCCAAGACAAAATGTTTCTCTAAACAATGAAATATTGCTGCTCTTCTTCTTCTTTAGTGCGTCATGTTGGTGACTGGAGCAGGTCAGAATGACTTCAACACATTTCTTCAGAAAGAACTTAAATGCTGTCCAGAGTATTTCTGTGAGCTGCAGTCCAGTTTCTATCATCCCCAGTGATTATGTGATGCTTAATGTCTGAGTTTAGTGACTATTTCTGAATTTTTGATGTTTTATCTTGTAGCTTGTGAAAAATGCTCTCCAGGCTAAAAAGGGTCGACCTTATTTTGAATGAATGTGATGGTGACACACAGGTGGGTCTGGTTAGTTTTGCTCATATTTATTTATTATCGTAATATTTTTGCTATTTTCCCTGTTTTTCCTCCAGGCCTTCGTCTGCTGGTTCATGTGGTTCTTCCTACGTCCAAAGCCCACAGGAAGAATCCAAACGGCTCGTGTCAAACTGTGATCATGTTGTCCGATATGTGCAGGTATGTGCTTATTCTAAAGATCCTATTTCTTGTGTAGAAGGACTTTTTTATTGGCTTAATTTTCTATATATCGTTAATATTTCATATTATTAGCATTCTCAGCATTTTGTCAAAGCCAGTGTTGAAGCCTTCCTTGTTGGTGTGGAACCAGAACCGCTGGTGAAAGCGAGCAGCAGCAAAGACATTTCACCATCAGAGGTCACAGACCATCCCTGACCATCCAGGGCTGCTTTCGACCAGCTGATAGAAGGCCGACTTTATAACCGTCTCTATGTGGCTCTGGTTTCCAGCTGTGCTGACTGCCTTCAGTCTTACCCCGCCTGTGGCAACAGGAAGTGGACTCGCCGTGTAGAGACTCCTTTTCCCATCGTAAACCGGCAGCCGGTCGCCGAAGATCGTCACCTTGAAGTGCTGCACCATGGAGTCCACCACCTCCCTGCAGAAAACACAGAACAGCCCGGTTCAGAGGCAGGACGTCCTGGTCCTGGACGGATCCGCTCCGGACTCTTCCGGTACCTGTTGACCCGTCGGGGGCATTTCTCCGGCTTGATGTCAACCTCGTACAGGTAGACGTCGATTTTAGGGATTTCCACCTGGAAGCAGTTGGCCAGGAGCTTGATGGGCTTTCCGATGGAGCCATATCCGGGTCGCCGTGGCAACGTAAACAAGGCGTGGGCTCCTAAGACCAGAGAGACGGGAAAATGTGAGGAAAACTAAATTCACAGGGAACATTTTACCAGCAATTTAACAAAAACCAGGAAGACATGGTGGTGTGGCGTTCAGGTTCCTGTTGGGGTTTAGCGTCAGGTTTTATCTTTTCCAGTATGAGCGCAGATCAGACGCTGGCTTCTGATTGGTCAGTGAGGCAAAGAATATTTGACTGTTTATTTAATAAACTTAAATAAAATATAAATCCTGGACGTAATTTTCCAGGATTAAATGTTACTCAGTTTAATCCCAGTTTGTTTTCTGTGGTGCCTTTGTTTCCCAAAATGATAGAAAAATAGACATTTCAAAGCTTCAGTTTGTTTTTCAGATACGGCTAAACCAATCAATCAGATTAATTGATTACAGAAACGATTAACTAATTTAGTAATTAACTGTTAGCATACAGACTCTAAAAAAGGCCATTTGCTCAAAAACACCTTGAGAGCAATAATTAAGATAGATTATTTCAATAATCATTCAAAATGATTCATTTTAATCTGCAGATTAAAAACATTACTCTGCAGATTTTTCATTAAACCTCCTGAGTTTATTTTATGCAACATTACAAATACAAATAAATAAACTTTTTTTAAGTAAGAAAACATTTTATTGCTCAACATGCAATAACAGCGTTTGTTTAGTTCGATCATCTGCAGCCAAAAAAAATCATCCTAGTACCAACAAGCAAAAAACCCTGCTCATCTATTGATTATTTATTGATTAACTGATTAATAACTGGATAGAAAAGATGCTTGTTGGATATTAATGAGCAGAATTTGAACCTGGTGACACTAAAATAAGATTTTTCATCTTAAGAGCAAAAGGTTTGTATTTGTTGTGAAGTTTTGTCTTATTCTGTTGTGACTGTTGTTCTTTTAGCAAATGGTTTTTTTTGAGTGAATTCTCCAGTTATTGATTAATTGATTACTAAATTAGTTGAGGATTATTTAATCAGATTAGAAAGTCTGATTTGTTTTTCTATTCTGTTTTCTTTTCCTGAACCGATCAAATTCCCTCCATTTCCAGGAAGCAAGGAGGATAATCCCCCCTCAGATCCAGAACCAGCCAGTCCAGAACAGAACCGGGTCGGTACAAACGAGCTGCGAGGTTTACTGGGATTACTGGTTAATGAGGAGGAAAGAGCTGAAGACGCTCCAGGATGTTACAGGTTTCCTGGTGTTGGAAAACACAATGCCGGCGCTGCAGAGAAAAACCGGAGCAGGTACCGGTCCGGTCTGGGCCAGAGGAGGAGGAATGGATGAGCGGCACGGCAAACTGGAAACCAGAGTGACACCACAGTTTCCACCAGCATGAGGAAAACTCAGAAGCTGCTAAAAGGTTCAGGAAGGATGAAGATGCTCTTCTTCCCGCTGTCGCCATGGTGACGGCATCGACATTGCCACGTTTTCACCACGGCAACAGCGGGCGGGCAGGAGGCGGTAAACAGGTGCGTTCGAGTCGCTCATCATCACCGCCGGAAATTAGATCAGGAACCAGGAATCCTGAGGAAAAGACGGATCGCCGCCGACGCTCCGGTGGAAAACCGGTCGGATTAAAGACCTCCAGGGTCCAGAGGGGCGGCGCTGCTGAGCCTCTGTTACCTCAGACACATTCCCCACTGATCATACTGGGAATACTGGGAATACTGACATCCAAAAATATCCAACATCCAGAAGATCTAACATCCAACATCTAACATTTTCTCTGACCAAAAATTAAACCTTCAAAATGGAAAAGTATTTAATTTATCAATTATAAGAATCTTAAGACGGCCAGAAAACGAATGTTTCTTCTTCTCTCTAAAATGTTGCATATATAAAATGGAACTGGATCAGGAGAAGATCCAAACGGCACAGATCACGATAAAGACAAACATCAAGACAAGGTGGAAATGCAGCCGTTCTGTTTCATATCGGAGTAACGTTTTTATCGGTTCTGCCTGGTTTGATCCGCCTCCGAACCAAAACCTGCACATTTCCTGAACTTTAGGTTTGTCTGCATTCTGAGAAAAATCGGCTCAGAATTCACCAAATCTGAGTCCCACCAACATCTTACTGTTAAATATACAGTTTATCCAGAAAGCAGAAATAAAAAAAGTTACAGTTCTGCAAAATCGCTGACTGTTACAGGAAAACCCGACCCGGATCAGGAGCAAACAGACCCGTCTGAGTCACCATGAGCTCAGCAGCTTCAAGTGAATATCCAGAACCACCAGGCTGGATCCCTCCGCCTTCAGAACCTCCTGCCCGGATCCCTGCAGCCTCAGAACCTCCTGCCCGGATCCCTGCAGCCTCAGAACCTCCTGCCCGGATCCCTGCAGCCTCAGAACCTCCTGGCCGGATCCCTGCAGCCTCCCAGATTCAGACACACCTGGCCCGGTCGCTCTCAGACAGCCGGCTGAGGAAACCTGTGAGACCGGTTTATCTGAAACGCATCCCGGTGTATCTGGCATTCGGAGCATGCTCACCTGTTGTTCCGATTTCCATTCATGAGGTCTCGGTCCGGATGACCCGGCTCCCTGTAACTCGGTGTGGATTCGGGCTGGATCCCCCTCCCTCCCCTGCTTCCAGCGGTACTACACGGTTCTGGCCCGGTTCTATACTGCGCCCCCACCTGGAAACAGAATAATGAACTGCTTGATTTCCACTCGGAGGAGACCGGGCACAGTTTGGACCGGCTTTAGCCCGGACCAAAATAAGTACATGATCAGCCTGAAGCTAGCCTCTTATTCGGCGCGATATTAAAGGGCTATTACGCTTTTAAAGAATTTAATCGACCTTTAATCTGGATATAACAAAATATAAAATAAGTAAACTTCTCAAAATGTATATACATTGATTTGCACAAAATAAAAATGTAGCCTAAGTTGGGCTATATTTCGAAGAAAAACTTAAAAGTCGCAGTTTTTTCTATTAAAAGGAAAATAAATAAAACTCTGATTTAAAAAAAATAGCCTTTAAAGCTTGCTAAGTATTTCAGTCCAGATCTGATCCTCTTACATACCAAAAGTTTTTAACCGCAGCTGATTAAACGTAGAAAACATTCCTTAAAAACTGACACAGCCCTTTAGCATGAAGCTACCATTCAGACTCCAACTTCAGGATCGTGCTTCGGCTAAAAGCGTTTTTAGCTTCAAACACGGACAGCTAACAGCGGAAAAACGGCAGAAATGTTCACCTTCTTCTGGGATGAACTCGGTGTTCCGCTGAGTGAGCGTGACAAGCCGGCGTTCCTCGCTTTCAGACGGCGGTTAGGAGTTCGGGAACCCGGTGTCCTCCTCCGTAAGAACCGGTCTAATCAGATCGAGCGGAAAGATGGCGTAAACAAATACGAGCCACTTCCGTGAGTACTTTCAAAATAAAAGCACGGCTAGCTCACCGAACAGACTTTTAAAATCAACGCGTTATGAATGAAATACGGATGTTATTTCAAGATAACTTTTTATTTTCATCTTGACTTCATTTATTTATTTATTTATTTTATGTGGCAAATAAAAAAACGAAGGTACAAAATCCAAATTGTTGTGTGGATTGTTAATCACCAATAAAATAAACTTTATTATGCTGCTGATTTGAATCTTTGTGTTTTTATGGATAAATTATTTAAAATCTTTCTGACAAAAGTGAATTAATATTCACGATGCATTTAAGCGTGAGCATCGAATAAGGAAAAGGCAAATGGTTTCTTGAAGCCAAACATAAAAATAATATGAAGCTGTCCCAGAAATAAAGAATCTTATCTCTCTGCTACATTTTATATTTCAGAATTTTTCTGATTTATTTTTAATAGTAGATTTTTTTTAGGTTGAAGGGTAAAAACACAATTTCCGGTGTTTGTGCATTAAATTCCTGCGATTTGCGACAGTTTCAGTTCCCTCCTCTGCTAAGGGAAACCCGTCAGGAAATACCAACCGTAGACAAGAACGTCATTTCCTGTACAGGGTGACGTCATGCTTGACATTTAAGAAAACGTTTGTTGAACAAAAAGGCGTCAGGTGACAATGTTACAGTGAAAAACAGGAGATAATTACACAACAGAATGAATTAAATGAAGAATCTGTTAAACTACAAAAACGAATTAATTAATAAAATAAATTATTTAAATGCTAAATAATTTATGAGTCAAATTAAGTTATTTGATTTAAACGAATACTCAAGTTTTTTATTATTATTATTATTATTATTATTATTTGTAGTACTGGTATTAATAATATTTGTTATTATTAAATAATACCTAATAATTACGTATGACTTAAGTTCTTGAATCATAATTAATTATTTAAGTATTAAATAAGTATTTTGAATACTTAAATAAATTGTAATATTAGATTTCTATAGTTATTAATATTTCATAGCTTTACAAAAAAAATAAACAAAAAATAGAAGACTAATTAACAATTTATCTAACAATTTTATCTAGATTGGCTTTTAATGAACATTTATTTTCCTTCTTTTCTTTCTTCATGATACATTAATAATTTATTGATATGATATATAAGGAACTCCAACTTTGTGCATCATATTTTATCCCTGAACAAATTATAGTTATTGTTAATTATTGTAGAATAATAAGAACAATTATTATTAATGATGATATTATGTCTATAATTCAATCTATTAACTAATAATATTATAGTAATAATACATGCATTTATTATTGTAGAATAATTATTATTGTAATAAGTAATAATAATAATAACATTTATTGAAGTCAATTTTTTTATGTTTCAACACACTTTATAAACGCTATAGATAAAGACAGTAAACTGTTTGCTTATTCCACATAAAAAGTAAAATAAAACAAAAATTTCTCATTATTTGAAATATTTCAAAATCTGTAAAATTACTTTAACTATGTAGAATATTCTTCTTCTTCGTTTCTTATTCCCTGTTGATGAATCCTGTCACTCTGATGAATTTATTTGTAATTATTGTTATTATTTATTGTCTGGTTTCCTGTTTTTTCTGGGTTCCTGGGTGTAGTTCCTGATCCAGCCTCTAGATGTCTCCAGATGTCTCAGTTCCTGAACCACAGAAGAAAGACGGCAGGAAACGCGGCAGCAGCAACAGGCTGGCGGAGAAATACTTGGAAAAACGGCAGGATCCTGGTGAACCGGCATGGAGAAGGTGATCAGCTGCTTCCGGTGGAGACCGGAAGCTGTGACCAGGCTCATCTGCTTCCCCTGGGCAGGCGGGGGCTCCATCCACTACGCCCGCTGGGGGAACGTGCTGAACAGCTCCGTGGAGGGTAAAGCTCCTTCCTGCAGGATCTGCACTGCACTTTGCACCGCTCAACATGTCGGAAAGCTGCTGCGGGTTTTAAGCCAGATTGTGGATTTAAAATCCATTAAAATCCATAATTAATCTGCTGCTCAAAGATAAATCTACCAAAGACACAGAGTCAGTTTCCTGGCAGCAGCAACGAGCGTAGAGTCACAATAATGAGCTGAATTCAAAGCTTCAACTTGCTTTTATCCATGAAAGGTAAAGAGAAGCCGCCCAAGAATTTACCCAGGAATAAAAAACTGTTTGGCAAAACTCAAGTAGTGAGAAACTGATGAAATTATGACTGTTTAACATTTTAAAATTACATAATCAGACAAACCAAAATGTTAATTATTGAGCAAAATTACAATCATTTCTTTCTTTATTTAACTGCAGGTGTACAAAACAACCGACCAAATCACTGTTTTAAAATTTATACAGAAAATTAATTTAGAGAAAGCTAACTGTACTAAATGTGTTAAAATCATAACCGCTAAAGGGCTAAAGAGCTAATTAGCTCCGCAATTAGCGGAAGTGTACCCGCCACTGCTTTTTTTCTGTTCTGAGGCTTTATTTGAAACGTCTGTAATGGAGCTGTGGGTCCATTTGGCTCCAGTGCTCGCGGTGAAGCTGCCGGGTCGGGAGAGCCGAACCGGGGAGCCGTTCTGTGACAACATGCAGCAGATCGTGGATGAAGTCATCTTGGCTCTGCTGCCGCTGCTGAAGGAGAAACCATTTGCTCTGTTTGGTCACAGGTGGGACATCTCACAGCCACTGGAAGGGTGATGTGGAGCAGTTCTGAGTAGTCAGCATGTTCCATCCAGCAGTCCACTCTGATTCTCAGTCTGGAGGAGTTTAAATAAACATAATGATCTGCTAATAGCTCTCGGTTCTCTCAACAAACCACACTTTTACTTCTATCTAAATACTTTTTCAGTTTTGGAGCTCTGACCAGCTTTGCTGTTGCAGAAGATCTGAAGAAAGTTCACAACTTGGAGCCGGTCCACATGTTCCTGTCTGGAGCTTCAGCTCCACATGTGAGTTCATCATAATTCTCATGTTCAGAAAGGCCTCAGTTCCTCCAGGAACAGAACCTCAGAAGTTCTGGTTCTGGTTGCCATTGTTCTCTAAACTGAATAAAATGTATAATACATTGATAAAACCAGACAATAACAACTGCTGATTTTAGTGCAAACATATGTTCAACCATGGCGGCCATTTTGAAAAATGTCCACCAGAAAAACAAACATAAAATCAAGAAAATATTTGCGATATGTTGGCTATGATTTGATACCAAAACATTCACCTAATTGGCAATTTTAGTGCAAAACCGTATTTTCAGAGACAACTACAGCAGCCATCTTGAAATATCAAAACATTATCAGTAAATTTAATGTTTTTTGGATCTAATTGTGTGTGATTTAACACCATCTGTGATAAATATTAGAAAATGTTC
This sequence comes from Poeciliopsis turneri, assembly GCA_922788865.1. NCBI lineage: Eukaryota > Metazoa > Chordata > Actinopteri > Cyprinodontiformes > Poeciliidae > Poeciliopsis > Poeciliopsis turneri. The sequence goes on from CAKLNU010000860.1 coordinate 1,027,584, forward strand.
TTCAGAAATGCATGTTACTTGGCGACCATCTTGAAAATGGCTGGCATCTTGAACTTTTTAGTGACCAATGTTATTTTTGTCATAAAGTCCCTGAAAACATTTGTGTCAAGTCGGGTTCTTGTATCTGCATGCGAAATATTAAATTATTTCCTGCTCTCCATTAACCTGATGCTGTTTTACTCTTCTAGTCTGAAACTCGCCTTAAAGGTCCAAAACGAAGCGAGTTGTCGGACGGCGAGTTCCTGCGGTGGTTGGCGTCGGTTGGGGGAACGCCGCCGGAGCTGCTGGCGAACCCCGACGTTGTGAGGCTCTTCCTGCCGGCCCTGAAGGCCGACCTGCGTGTTGTGGAGAACTACAGGTCTGTGCAGAGACTCCAGTTCAGGCCAGACTTGCGTTTCACTGAACCGATTCCCTTTCTTTAGGCGCTCAGAACCAGACGCTCCGGTTCTGTCCTGTCCCGTTACGTGTTTCGACGGAAAGGAGGACGTCCCTCACGACTTACAGGGTCAGTCCTGATAAAAACTAAAAAACTAACCCCGTCTCACCTGGAACAATGTCATGTTATCTCAGGGTAACATGCACTTGAATTGTTTCCATGTCTGTCCTGAGCAGCTTGGAGGAAAGTCACATCTGGAGATTTCACCGTCAGGATGTTTGACGGCTCTCACTTCTACCTGAAGGATGCTGGGAATGAAAAGATCCTGCTGAACTTCATCACAAACACTCTGGATGCTGCAGAAATGCATTATTTATGACTAAAGTGGCTATTATATAGTCTGTAAAAAATGTTTCTCATAAAATGTCTGCGTGTGAGTTTATAGAATATCACAAGCAAAACACAAAATGTTGGAAAACAAAGATGTTTAAAATCAGACATTTTATGTCCAGTTAAACTCTGAACAGGTTTGGTTTACAGGAACTTGGTGCTTCAGCAGTTTAAGTACAGACAACACATCATCAGGATGTTAAACTCATTTTCACTTTGTTTCAAGATCATCACAGAATGTAACAAACTTAAAATATTAATGAACAGCTGCTTTCAGTAATAAAGGACGGATCAGTCCATCCAGGATTTCTGGAGTCTGCTTTTTTGATCAAACTCAGATTTTCTGGTGGTAAATTAAAAATATTTGCAAGGAATTCTGCAATATTTCTGCTTATGTCTGAGGTTAATGGACTTTTTATTACTCACCGTTTTGATCGCAAGATAAACTTGACATCAAGTTTGCGAGTTTGCATCACCTAAACCCAATATTTTTGTGTAAAATTTGTAATAAACCAAAGGTTAGGAGTTGGCATCAGAGTTGTTTGATATAATTTTCCATCTGGAGTCCGGAGGGCCACCGAGAAAGCTATGGCGGGCCAGATTTGGCCGCCGAGCCTTGAGTTTGATGCACATGTTCTACAGCTTGTTCCCATCATTCTCCTGAAAATGTCAGTAGGCCCATCTACGCCCTTTAAAGAGGCGGTATCATCTATTTTCCAGACATGGTGTCATTGCAGAGCACAATCAAGTAACTACGTTAACTTCAGTTGTTCTAGAAATGCTATATATGACTTAAAATAAATCTTACTTCCTGATTTAACGCCTGGAAATTGGGACTCTGTGTCTTTAAGAGGCTCCTGCTCTTTCTGAAGCTCCGCCTCCAGAAAGTCATCCCAACATGGCTCCTCTATTAACCCAGAGTCGCTCTGAGCAGCAGCTCCTATAACGAGATCAGCAGTTCCCCCAGCTGTTTGCTAATTGGTGCTGGCTAGTCTGAAGGAGCTGAGTGGGGGAGGAGCTGCACCTCGGATGGTTGCCATGGACATTGAAGGATTTTCAAACCTGCATGAAAGAACAAAGTAACACTCCAGGTGTGTTGATGAAGGACTAACATCGCAGCACAACGTAAAGCTCAAAAAGTCTATTTTACATGAGACTTTAACTTTCAGGACAAAACTCTCAGTATTTATTTAACTGTAGAGCAGAAAACCCCAAAGATTAAATCGGTCGTTTACTGATCCCACTTCTGACACAAAACGTGATGAGCAAACATATTGCATTGACCAAATAAACCGAAGAGGAGAAATTAATCTAAAAGACAGTGATAATTGTTTCAACACTTCTTTAAAGACGTTTCAGAGATTTGAACGTTTGTGTGCATAACAAACCGTGTTGGTTCTCAGCTGCAGAGAACATTTATCCAGTTTAAAATAAACTCCACCAAAACATTATTCATTTTATTTCTAAAGGATATTTTCATTCACACATGGATTAAATATCAAGTGCTGTCCTCTGCATGTCTGGCTTTACAAACTGAAATAAATACATAAATGTGTCAAACATGAGGTTTTTACAGAATTTTATATTAAACTCTCAGCAAAAAATAAACTGAAATTCAGATCATAGATTTGATTTTATGTTCCTCTGATCATAAACCCTCCTAAAACCATAACTTGATTTTCAAAGGTCTCTGCGTCACATTCAGGGACAGGAACCTCCAGAAGCCCCGTCTGCAGGAAGCTGTTCATCCTCAAAACAGTTTCAGCCGATTCTCCGGTTGACATCCTGGCATTCAGGCAAAGTCTGAAGTCATTTCCTGTTCCTGTGGCGGCGCTACAGGTGGTCATCGTCTCTGTAAGGTGGGGGCGGTGGTGACGACGGGTCCTGGTCCCGGACGGATTCACCGGACCGCCCTCTCGTCTGAGGGCGGTGGAGGTATCCAGGCGTCCTCACCTGGGCGCGCTCCGACGGCGCCACCGGGTTCATCTCCAGCTCGGCGTCCGCCAGCCAGGGGGGGATGTGCAGCGGCGAGGACAGGTCCAGGTCGGGTATGAAGGCGGGGTTCTCGACTCCAGCTGCAGGGAAACGCAGAATCCGGGTCAGAGTGAGTTCACAACGTAAAGGAATGGATGGTGCCGATGATCTACCTCCAGCTCTGTAGCTGACTCTCATGGGGAAGGAAGCATCGTAGCCTGAAGCGCCGACTCCTTCTGAGAACTCAAAATCTGAAAAACATAGCGGTGTTTTTAGACAACATGAAGAAAAAGGACGTTACCTTCGAGTTTGAGTGAGAAACTCCTATATTAGTGAGGAGAGACGGCGTCAATTTGTTGTTAGGCGTGGTCGACCCATTGTTAGGCGTGGTAGACTCGTCGCTAGGCGTGGTCGACCCATTGTTAGGCGTGGTAGACTCGTCGCTAGGCGTGGTCGACCCCGTTGCTCAGTCTGCTCACTAGCGAATGCTAACTAGCATTAGCATTTATAACAGATTGTGCTAGCTGCAACGTACCAGAGAGCAATGGATAGGAGGAGAGAGGACAAGAGGCGCCACACCAGACTGTAATTAACAGCATTAAGCCCCGCCTCCTGACTCTGATTGGTTGTTCCTAGTTAGCGCTGCGAGAAGGCAGAGGGGCACTGCAGCTTTAAGTCCTGATGGCAGGTTAACCTGCAGCACCAAACTGGTTAAACTTCTTCGGTTCCTTTCTGTCTCAGGTTGTGTTTGGGTTTTCAGATCTCGGTACTTGAAATGTTAAATCTGGTGGAGTTTGTTTCAGATGCTAACCTTCGTCCCCAGAATGGTACGGTTTTGGCATCTGCAATGGAAACTACAAAAGTTTCACTTTTAGTATAAATCTACGCAGCAGAGGAGGCTCTTAAATCAAGTTTCCTGTTAAATCAAACTGAGGGCTGGACCTTCGGCTCTCTCTTTGTGTGCTTGGTTATGGTCTTCGGTGGCGCCACGCCCATCTTCCCGGACTTGAAGGACTCCAGGCGGCTCCTCATGGTTCTCTGGAAGATCTCCTGCACCTCGTTTTCATCCTGGTTGATGTCCAAGTGGTTGCGGCTGAAGCGGCACCGGTGCTGTGGGCCGGAAAGCGTCAGAAATGAGGACGGATTTGGTGTTTGGGGCATTTGAGCCGCAGCTCCAGCCTGCTGGACGGGCCGACCTGCTTCCGGCCTTTGTAGAGATGCTGGTCCAGCAGGTGGTGAGAGTTGATGTCCTCTGCTTCTCTGAGGCCCCTCATGTTCTGCTCGTGCAGCTCCAAACTGACCGACGGCACCGGGTCGCTTCTGCAGGCACAAACAGGATCGTTACTGGTTTTATTCATGCTGCTTTACACGAGGAAAAAGGAAATTCTGCCAAAATCTGAGCAGTTTTGTTTCTTTCATTACCTTTTTGTAATTGTAGGGTCTAAAATTAATCAACACTTTCAACTCAGAAAACATTTTCTGTTGTTAAATTATTGAATAAATAGACATCTCAGCTCGACAACAAATATATTTATAATGTTTAATTTGTTATTCAACCATCAATGGTTTATTCTAGACATTCAGCTTTGCAGCGTTTCAGGAAACTCATCATTCATGGCGATAGTTACGACAGACATCAGATATTTTAAAAATGGAGGAGATCATTTCGGCCAAAATATTCAGAAGTTTTGAGAATAATCTAAGAAATTTTCTAGAAAAAAACAAGGACATTTCTGAGCTTCAAATGTTGAAAATTTGCAAGAAAAGCTCAGATATTGAGATTAAGCTCAGAAATTTTCTCCAAAAACTTGAAAAGTAAAACTGAAAACATATTTCTACACCTAACAGTCATTAACCTCAGAGACGCATCGAGAGCGTTAGGAGACCCGAGGAACATCTGGAGGTTTGGAAGGAAAACCTGAAGGAAGCGTTTGGAGTCGTTCTCTCACCTCATCGCCGAAGCTCCGCCCTGATCATTGGCCATATCCGCCATGATGTCCGGCATCGCCTCTTCGTAGTCTTCCCCAAACTTCTTCTTGAAGTCAACAAATGCGCTTTCGTTGCGGATGAACTCCAGGGAGCCTCTGCGTTCACCCTGAAATAAAACGAGAGCGAGATGATGTTTCACCACCTGCAGCCTCCCGGCGGACAACGGCTGATCGCCGCCCCGCGGATCGCCGCCCCGCGGATCGCCGCCCCGCGGATCGCCGCCCCGCGGATCGCCGCTCTGCGGTCAAAGGGACGTCCTCACCTCTTTCACGTACTCCATCGCATCCTGCAGGTTTAGCTGGTGGAAGACGTTGTACAGGCGGTCCTGCTTCTTCCTCTCTGACGGCTTCAGTAACAGCCTCGACATCCACTTCTCCTCGAAGTTCCTCCACCTTCAAACAAGAATCCAGTGTGACTCCTGAGGCTGGTGATGGATTTAAAACAAACCTGTCTCCTGTTCTTACTTATTCCTCAAGTAGTTGTCTCCTATTTGTCCTGAAATGTCCTCAATAGCAATCAGCATGTGTTCAAACACCTGAAACAAGACAAATGACAGACTTTGTAGCTTCCCAATCAAAGATCTTCAATGTGGGGCTTGTGAGATTTCTCATTGGATAGTTTTTTGATATTCTTTTTAAATTTCCAAGTTATAATTAAATATACTTGAATCCAACATGTAACAAATTACTAAAATTAAATGTGACACACATTGTTTTGTTTTACTGATAATTTAAGAATTTAACACATTTTAACAGAATTAAAAGGAATCGGAGTTGAATTAAGGCGCAATACCCACTTACACCACTGGGTGGCAGTGCTTCCCGCGCATTTTTCCCTGCTTTGCCCTCACAGGTGGATGAAGAAGAGCATTCAGAGTAAATGGCCTTATTTTAGTTTATTAACAGGTTATAACATCCACCAAGCACATGGATATGATCCCGAAACGTTTCTGAATTTATAAAATGCCTTATTTCATTAAATAGTCTTATGTTCACTTTGTTTTTAGGAGAGAAATAATGGTTTTACTGGGTTAGCGGCTGGCACTAGCATGCTATCGACATGTGTTTAAATTATTGGGGGTCCCAGGTTGAAAATGTCGAACTCGGACTGTTTCATCCAGATATTTACCTTGTTCTGTACTTTTTCTATGAGTGTGAGCTCAGCGATTGCAGCTCGCTTCACTTTCAGCCACTGAACCAAAGGTTTCATCGTCACTCCCTGCAAGTCAGAAATACACAAAACAGCTGGAGAATCAAGGCAACACAAGGTGTTTAGAGATGAATTAATAACATATTTCTAAACTATTTATTAGCCAACTATAAGGGGAGCCATATTGTAAAGTGGTGCCCATTTTTGTACAGCAAATTATCATTTTTGTTCTTGCATTTTCCCCCCCACAGAATAAATTATAAAGGCTGGATTTCCCTTAAGTTTTAGTGTGAGGTTAAACTGCTGCACTAATACAGAAATGTATTGTTTTAATATCTTTTTACCACTTTTTAAAATCCTTGTTGGAGAATTACTTCCTGTTTCGTAAGAACTTCCTGTTGCTGACTGGATGGATCAGATGCATGATGGAGTAGATCCAGAAAGTTGTGTTTATGTATTTTTGGAGCAGAAAAGATGAAAGTGTCTGAATAAATGATGGTCTGAAGGGACCGTCATGTGACAGGAAACAACCAACCAACCGTGAGCGCTCACCTGGAGAATCACGGTGAAGTAGACGACGATGAGAGTCGTGCACACCATCAGGTTCTTCTCCTTTATCTTCTCCTCATCCAGTTTCACTGCCAGTCCGTAAGCCACAGCCCCTCGCAGGCCACCGTAGCCCATAATTATCTGGTCAACAAAACTTATGGGGACGAGTCGGTACCTGTTCAGGATCCAGGTGAGGAAAAATACACCTGAAACATAAGCAGGAAGGGTCAGGTCCGTGACTGGTCGTTTTTCCTCTCAGTCAACGAAGGTCAGAAACTCTCACCGATGAATCTGTAGACGAGGATGAAGAGCAGCGTAAGGAGGATGAAACCCGTGTTCCAGACCCAGATGGTCTTATCGATGGCGGAGATGCCGAGGAAGACGAAGATGATGGTTTCTGAGCCATTGGCGAAGACCTTCATGGCGTAACGGACTGTTTGGATGGAGTTTTCGTCCATGTTGGAGTTCATGTACTTCTGACAGCAAACGCCACAGAAAACAATCCTTCAGACCAAGAACAAAATCTCCTTAGCTTCAATCCCATAGTGCTGATTTTGGCCAGATTGGATCTATTGAACAGATTTCTCACGAGAGGATGGCCGACAGCGACATCATCTCGGCGGTGAGGTAGGCCAAGTATCCCAGGACGAAGATGAAGCCCGGCTCAATGATCTGGATGTTCTTGGTGCATCTGCTCAACAGAGATATCAGCAGGCCGAACACAAAGCCCAACAGGGAACCGCCGAACGCCACAACAAAGAAGGAAACTGTTGAGAAAAATAGAAGAGATTCAGGTCATCCGCCTTCACCAGGTCACATCGTTCCCAGATAAAAACTCTTTAAATGTCTCACTTATTCCCTTGACAATCTCCTTAGCATCGATTGCACCTCCTCCAAGAGACACGAACGCGTCGAAGACGTTGAAAAGCACCTAACAATGGGAAACAACTGGTGAATGTTGGTTTAAAGTCCAGGTGCTCGGATGAAGTACAGAAAAAAAGAGGCTTAAGCTGTTTACACCTTCTGTGTCGTTAAAAACACATATTTCCACTACAATGTTAAAAAAATTAATATGCACAAAAAAAACAACAAAGATTTTGAGATTAATCTCTGAACATTTTGAAAAAATTGTTGGAAAATAACTTTACACTTTTCACATTTTTTATAGAATATAATAATTCCAACGTTTTTCTTGCAAATTTTTAGACTTTTCTCATACGCTCTGATCTTTTCTAGCATTTTTAATTTTGTAACTTGAAACCTGTCAAGTTTTTAGTAGAAAATTTTAGATTTTGGGAGCTCAGAACTTTCTGAATTTCTAGCAATTTTGTTTTTTTGACTTTTTGGGCTCAGAAATATCAGTTTTTCTAGAAAGTTTTTGAGATTAATCTCAAAATTAATGGGGAAATGTATTTTTTTCTATCTACAAAACCTTTCTACGATGCCATAGAAAGGTTTCTATCTCACATCAGGAGTCTCCCAGTGGATCTTGGAGGGCCGGGTATCCTGCATGTTTTAGTCTCTCCTTGGTAGCAGTGACAACCTTTTCAGAATGTCAATGTTCTTCTTAGACCTCTAAGAGAACTAAAACAGGAAGAGAACTAAAACATGCAGGATGCCGGCCCTCCAGGACCCACTTTGGGGCCCCCTGATCTACAGGAAGACACACTAATCTGTTCCTGAGTGTTGTTTTAAACTTGCCACACCCATAGGGGGCAGTGTTGTGCAAAGCTAAAACCTGTCAGCCAATCAGAATCCTTGTAACAACCCACACGTCAGAGCAAGTATGTGTTTATATATATTATTTCTTATGGACTGTAATTTTCCTCAAATCTCCACTTTATTCAGAAGTCTTTTAGTGACACTAGACAATGTTTGGATGTTGTTTATGTAAAATCTATAAAGATGTCTTAGTTTTCGCAGCAGGTCTGCAGCTTCGTGTGGACATGTACAAACCAAAACAACGCCACCACGGAGCAGCGACCTCCAAACACCAGGATGAACAGCACCTCGTTGACGTGAACCTGCTCAAACACGGCGATGACGGCGACAGGGTCAACGGCGGCCATCAGGCTGCCGTACAGCAGGTACTGCAGCAGCCCGATTTCAATGTCGCCTGCAAGACAAGAGTCAGGGAGAAATCACATGACAATTATCCATTTAAAATGAGACTTTTCCTCAAATCTATTCAATTATTTTATAAGACTTTTTATTGTTTTACATTATTTTTTGTTTTGGTAGAATTTTTTAAAAATAGTTTTATTGAAGATTTTTAAAGAAAACTTCAAATTCTAACTTGAATTTTGTTGTGCTAGTTTCATGGCACAAGCTAATTTCAAATGATAAAACAAATGCATAAAAATTATTATTTGCTTTTTTTTTGTTATTTTCAAAATCAAATCTGAAATCCACATTTTATCAATTTTTCCCACAAACATAAAAAAAGCACAGATTTTATTTTGCATTTTAAAGCAAAAGTCAACAGCTGGTCCAATAGAAACTCGTTACCCATGGCTCCGCCCTGGTGGCACTCCCCCACAGCGACAGCCCCCAGCGTGGCGGCGTTCCAGCACGTGCCGATGATGGCATGAACCAAGATGGCGCCCAGGTTGGTGAAGAAGAGCTTATTGGGCATGGAGTAGCCGGTGTCCAGGATGATCTGCGGCAGCAGGTAGAAGAAGAAGACGGTCGGGGTGAGCTTGAAGGTCTGGGCCTGGTCCGCGCCCCAGATCATCCCGCCCAGGATGAAGCCGAAGCCGATGAGCAGCGCGCTCTCCGGGATGAATTTGGTGACGTTGTGGTTGGCCTCTATGACTGGATGGAACAGGTCAGACGGTTCAGTCACACTCAATGAAAGCACAACGAGGCCAAACCAGTAATTATGTCCTCAGCTTACATCGTCTTTGTTTATTTATTCGGAGCAGAAATCAGCAGCAAAGCAGGCTGTTCTTTTAAAACGGTTGCCAAGCAACTTTTAGATGCGCCTTACTGCCACCTACTGGAACGGAGGCTCAGACGCTAAATATGCGTAACATTTTTAAACTACAGTAATAAAACAAAGCAAACAGCAGAAAATAAAAGCTGCATTAAAAAAGGCTGTTTGGGCCAGTAGGAGGAAAAAAATAACATTTATATCAAAAAAACAAAAATATTTAGATTAATCTCTGAGCTTGAAAACTTACAAGAAAAAAAATCTGAAATTTTAATCTCACAATTTTGTTAAAAAAAGAAACATGAAACTTTCTGAGTTTAAAGGTCAAAAACTGGCCTGAAAAAAACTCCAAAATTTCATGATTAAACTCAAAGCTTCAAGAATTTATTTTTTTATGTTTTTTTGGAATTTTCTGTAATTTATCTAAATTTCTAAGTTGTTTTTCTAGCAAATTTTTGACTTTACAAAGTCAGAATTTCAGTTTTTTCTTGTCAAATCAAATGTTGGAGCTGTTTAGATTCGAGCCAAGCTAAACGCTTGGCTTCCTGTGAATCACCAGTTTCCAATTTTAGCTGAAAACAAACATTTGGAGCAAACAGACAAACGTAGATTTACAAAATAAAAAAGTAATATGCTATAACTCAGTAAGTTTGACTGTAACTGAACCGTGTATAAACAACGTCTGTCAGGTTGCAAATCATCGACTGTTGGTCTGAGACGCATCAATTTGTTCAGATTTATGATTAACCAGCCAGAGGACAAATGAAACCATTCAACGTTTCCCTTTGCAAAATATTATTTCACCTGACCAGGTGTGACTCAAGCTTTATTTTTCTAAAGAAAGAACAAGTCTGAGTATTACAAAAGAAATAGAACTGATATAAAAAGGTGCAACAGACAGAACTTTACGACCTTCAGGATCCTGCAGACTATTGATCCAGAGGAGTTTGGAGAGGACAGATATGAGGGATAAACGGAGGAACGTCTATTCTGTCTTTTAAAAGCATTTTATTGAAAGTTTCTAAAATGGAAATCTGTTGTATTTATGTTGGATTGTTTATAAGAGAGCAAAATAAATAAAAAATATTCTTATTTTTGTTGATAAGGTAACATTTCGGACCCTTCACTTACGGAGTTTGCCAAAGAAGCACACCATTACCCACAATGCAACGCGGTAGGGGGGCTCCACATGGTGCCAATTAAAGGAGACGATGGGGATTCCGGTGGCGTTGCGTCCGCCGCCGTGTTCATGATGGGATTCCTGCGGCGCCGCAGCCGAGATGCAGCAGAGCAGCAAAACCAGGATCATCATGATGGGGACGAATCAGGAGCCGCTCTCCTGTCCTCCTATCTGCCGTTCATCACCCGCATCCTCATTCCTGAAGCGTCGCGGCTCCGGAGCGTTCCCGACCCGACCGCAGCCTTTTGTAGTGCAGCCGGCGGTGGGAGTGACGGACCGCTCTGGTTACTCAGTCACTCCTTCGCTCCGTTTGCGCTTTCCGGTCCCCAACAGATTTTTCAGTTTTACAGAGACAGAGTTTTGTACGATGGAGCAGAGGTCAGAGGTCACTGGTGCGGAGCTGGACGTCCGTTCAGGAGGTTTTTACGTCGTCAGTAATGATTGACCTTCATGTTTCTCAATCTTGGCTAAAGACTCTCTGGATGTGAGTGAAATAATTGAGTCGTCTTCACAGAACAAACTGCAGAGATGTTTCCATTTTAATTTATTCTGCTGAACTTTATCCAGATTTTTATGAATTAAACCAGAACCATTTAAGTCTTAACTTCAGGGTTTTTGGTCTAGTTTCTAGTACAAATATCTTTACATGCAGAATAAGACAAAACTGACTTATAAATACATTTTCAGGAAGAAATAAGAGATTTTTTCAAAAGCAAATAATTCCTTAATCTTTTAAACAGTTCTGGATGCATTGGCAGATTATTTCTCTTTTAACTAAACATTTGTCCATGTTTCCAAGTGACATAATCTGGCTGTGAACTGGTACTCCTCCATCTACAAAGTTCTTCTGATAGACTGGGGTTGTTGTGGTGCCAGCTGGCTGACCCGGTTTGTTCTGTTTGGACCAATAGAGCCGATCTGTTGGAGCAGAACAAAGAGCGACACTCTCACCAGACAGACGGGATTTGTTCTCACGCTGGATGGAAGAACTCCTCAGAACCAAACCTTGAGAACCAGAACAACCGTTGAGTCGACGCACCTGGAGTCGGTGGTTCTGTTGGACCCGGCTCGATATCAACACAGGTTTGGACTACCAGTTAAAAATTATGACTCAATATGAATACTGATCTACTTGGATTTGTGATCCAACCTGGTCAGTTTTTATTCTTGGTTCCTAATGACATCATATTTTTAGATGGAAAAGTAGAAAATCTGAACATTTCATAATGCAGGTAACATGTTAACAACTCATAACTAGTTGACAGAACCCCGTTAAAATGCTGAGCGATTTATCCGGCCAGACGCTGCATGCAGGCGGTTCTTAAAGTCACATTTAACTCTTTATTCTTGACTGTTTTATAGGAACACATAAAACGGCAGGAGCAAAAACAAACGACAAACACGACGGGTTAACCAGTAACTCCAGACTGGAACGCCTCAATCCCAGAACAAAGTCACCAGTAGACGGAGGAAGGGGACGTGTAAAGTTCATGAGTTGGACTTATAAATGTTTGAACACGTAGAAATTTGGTTAATAGATCAAAACATCAAAACCACGACAGACTCAGCTTTCCACACTGCAAAAACACAAAATCTTACCACGTTTGGTCTGGCTTATTAAATTATTTTTATAATTTTATTATTTTAATAATTTTATTATTTAAACCAGCTCCTGTTGCTTGTTGAAAAGTTGCTTGTTAGTTTTTGTCTTATTTTATGAGTTCTATTTCCCTAGAAACTAAACCAAAATTGACTTGCTAAGATTTTGTTTTTGCAGTGCAGAGCTCTGACTCTTCCTTTCACTCCAGACTGGCGTTAATCTTCGTTCATACAGGAAAAACTGGTGAATGAACTGATATTTAATGAACATTTAGACTTTTATGTGTCCCTGCAGCTGCTCAGAGTACAGTAGCACTCAGAGCTCCTCTGTTTCACCTCTGTGATGGTTATGCAATGATTGAAAGCCTAGTTAAAGCCCGGCCACTGTTCTGTAGCTTATTGGTTAATAAAACGTTAAAGGCGTTCATGCGCAGCGGCACGGATCGCACCCGGATGATTTACAGCACTTAAATCACTTGAAACCAACACATGAGGCGTCATGCAGCGGCTTCATCACCCGCAGACACAGGCTGGCACCTCGACGCCTAACGAGCGGTCAGTGTGCTACCTGCAGGAAACGCCTACAGCTCAGAACACAGGAGCCATGGAGCCGGTTTCCACTCAGAGGGAAGTTTAAATGAGATCACAGTCCGAACAGATGACCTGGTGGCTGCAGGGACACACACAGACACACACACACACACACACACCCCCACGCACACACACACACACCCACACAGACACACACACACACACACACACCCACGCACACACACACACACCCACACACACACACACACCCATGTACGCACCGCACACACACACACACACACACACACACACACCCATGTACGCACTATGCAAGGCACTAATTAACCGAAACAAAAATGTTAGATATTTTCTAGTTTCATTTCATCTGCATTTTTGTCGTCATGAGAACGAAAATGACAATAATTCATATTTGCCTCGGTCTGCGTTGGGTTGAGATGAATTCTGGTTCGGTGTGAATGTGAATGCCAAGCGGACCAGACACCGCTCCATCACTGGGCATTCTGGGTAAATACAGCCAAAGCTAACATGCTAGCCTAGCGCTAGCAGCAGAAATGGCTCCTGGTCTTCAGCCAAAGACTAAAGAGAAATCCTCCAGCACTAAACTCTGACGCCTCCATCTTGTTTCATCTGGTGAAGCAGGAAGTTGCTCTCAGTGTCTTCAGAGGTTTTAGTGTCGTTTCCTGGAGTGGTTGTTGGTGCAGCGCCCCCACAGGCCAGGAGGGGAACAGGCTGGTTGGACTCAGAGCAGCAGCAGCTGCAGGTGGAGCAGATGATGGAGTTCTGGTTCCAGTAGAACCGGGGCAACCTGACCTTTGGGAGGAAAATGCTTCCTGCAGTTTTGTTGTGATGTAAATGTGAATCCCAGAACAATCAGATACAAATGGCACAAATGTAACTCTAGTTGGAGGTTTGTTACAGACCCGTCTTTAGAACCTCCAGGTCCGGTTAGATGGACCTGACTTTCCCCCTGGGATGTGGGCGACGTGTCGGCGCTCGGTACCGCTGAGCATTGCTCCGAACACAGCCCGTATTTATTCCCTCACCGCGACGCACGCTCATTCATTTACATTGTCCACAGAAATGTGACCTTTTTACGGCTGTTGTGTAAACAAGGAGCCACTAATGGCCATGAGCCCAGTTCAGACATGGAGAACACAGAGGTCCAGGTGCAGAGGTCCAGCTGCAGAGGTCACACAGGATGTTTGACCTTTTGTTCCTGTTCTGCAGACACGTTCTGGCTGTTTTTACAAGAACCTTCCTGGTTTTGTTTTAACCTTTTATCGCTGATCTAACCGGCATTCAGCCATGAAATTGGTTCAGAACTCCAGGGATGAGCCACAGTTGTGTCAACACACGGCAGAGAAGTTGGCAAAGAGACAATGGGGGGTTTGTTACCCGCAGACTGTCCAAAAAACACCTTGTGTTTCTCTGCCTTAACAAAACACCGAACAGAAACAACAAGCAGACTGAAAATGATCAATAAGAGCCCAGAGTCCTGAAAACGACTTTCAAATCTTCCTGGAAACGGTTAGAAGTCTTTTAGGCCTCCTGATCCGCTGCTCAGGCCTCTAGACCTTTACAGGACAGTGAAGGACAAATTGGCACTAAAGGATTTCTGGAAACTCCACAGAACTGCAGCCTGAAGAGAGAAACTCTTTCCTGAATCCTCCAAGGTGTGAAACTGGACCAGTTTCCTCCAAGGTGTGAAACTGTGAAACCCTGGAGAAACGACTCGGGTGGAAAAGATCAGTTACACTGAAACTCGAGTGCTGCTAATGCCGAAGCAATAATTATAACAGTTGTGCTAATCCTAAAGCGAAATTATAAATATTGGATGTTCTAATATTTATTCAACCAGAAAGCTGCAGGTGATTTGATTTATCAAAACAAATTTAATGCAGGGAAGCCAAGTGCGCTAAAAGTGTCAGATTAGCCGATGCTATCAGCGCGTTAGCTGTTCCCACATCTGCAACGATGCAACATTTTATTTAATCCAACGGCTCAGTTTCCATAAATCAACAAAGAAATATTATCAAATTAATTAGTTCTGCAGATTGATATTTATTCAACGCTTTATTGATTGAATTATGGCAGCTTTGATGCCCCCAGTCATTACAATGAAATGTTTTAGTTTTACAGAAATGATCGGCTTATTAAAGCAAACATCATCATCCTCAGTGAATGATGAAGGTTCAGAGATCCGTCAGTAATCCCAGAAACGAGTCTAACAGAACCAGAACATTCCTGGGTTTACTGCGTTCATTTCCTCCGTCTCATAAAACCTGAACGTTTATAAGGTGATATTTAAAGTTCTGCATTTTCAAATTTAACGCTAAATAAAAGCTCCTTCATGTCTTGCTTTCAACAAAATAACTCAGAGAATCATTTTGACACTCAAGCTGTTTATGTCATGTTCCGTGTTTTTCTGTTGTGTTTATTTGAGTTTTCTGTGTCCCAAGTCTCCTTGTTGTCCTGTCTTCCCCTTGATTGTTCCCAGGTGTGTCTTGTTCCCTTGATTACTCTCAGTGTATTTAGTTCCTCCTGTGTCTTTGTTCCTGGTCGGGTCCTTGTCGTATTTTGTCATTGTCTGCCGTCATTTGTTTGCCGCCTGTAAGACTAGATGCTACCGGTGTGAGCCCTGGCTTCCGCTCAGCCGTGCTGCCTAGCCGCGGACTACGTGCGTTGACTGTATTTTTCTGGACTATTTTGCTATTAAATCACCACCATTCAACTTACCTGGGTCTCTAGCGTCTGCCTCATCACCTCCAACCACACCATTTCATGACAGAAGGACCCGACCAGGAAAGGAATTATGGTGAGGCGTAAGAGATACAGAGCCCAGATGGACCGTGAGGATTGGATCCAGCAGCAGTTGGAGCTGGCACAGAAGGATCTCTACAAGGATGTGGAGATCCTGCCTTCTCCACTGCTGCTGGAGGAAATGGGTCAACCGTCGGACTATGACATGGCGAATTCACAAATTCACGCCCCGACAGCCACCATCAACGCTCCTCCGTTTCTAACTCCAGTTGGTTTCCAAATAAATTCAGAGGAAGATTTCAATCACCTCTTCAAGCTGTTCAAAAGGGACTCTTCCATGCTGGAGCTAGTTTTTGAACTTTATGATGAGTTCGTCCAGCAAAAACATTCGGCTCCAGTTCCAGCTCCAGCCCCAGCTCCTCGCACCACTGCACCGGCGTGTGTTCCTGCCTCAGCAGACCCAGCTCCTCGTGCTGTTCCGCCGGTCCCAGCTCCTCGTGCTCCGCCAGACTCCGAGCCGGCCTCCGTGGACCCTGCTCCTTGTGCTCAGCCGGACTCCGGTCCAGCGGCCTCTGCTCCTAGTGCTCCTCCCGATTTCCCTAGTGCTCCTCCTGAGTTCCCTAGTGCTCCTCCCAAGTTCCCTAGTGCTCCTCCCGAGTTCCCTAGTGCTCCTCCCGAGTCCCCTAGCGTTCCTTGGCACCGTGGGCGCCCTCCTGACCTCTTCCGTGGGGTCTTCTTCTGGCGTCACGGACGCCCACTGGACCTCCCTCGACGCCTCCGCCCACTTTGTGGGTAGTTTTCTGTTTCCTGGACTCTGGCCCTCCTTCCGTCGCCCCTCCACCCACCCCTGTTTTTGTGTTTTGGGCGTCTGGTAGCCGCCCTTTTAGGGAGGGATACTGTCATGTTCTGTGTTTTTCTGTTGTGTTTATTTGAGTTTTCTGTGTCCCAAGTCTCCTTGTTGTCCTGTCTTCCCCTTGATTGTTCCCAGGTGTGTCTTGTTCCCTTGATTACCCTCAGTGTATTTAGTTCCTCCTGTGTCTTTGTTCCTGGTCGGGTCCTTGTCGTATTTTGTCATTGTCTGCCGTCATTTGTTTGCCGCCTGTAAGACTAGATGCTACCGGTGTGAGCCCTGGCTTCCGCTCAGCCGTGCTGCCTAGCCGCGGACTACGTGCGTTGACTGTATTTTTCTGGACTATTTTGCTATTAAATCACCACCATTCAACTTACCTGGGTCTCTAGCGTCTGCCTCATCACCTCCCCCTCCACAACTCCTGACAGTTTATTTGTTTTAGCTTGTTGCAGAAACTAAGTCAAATCAATAAAAGCAAGTCAAACTTTAAAAGATGCCCTGAAAGTTTAAATGTTGTCATAAATAGAATTTAAAAAACAAATGAGCTAAATAAGAAGTTGTTTTGGTTTCTGTCTGGAAAATGTAGATAATTGTCAGTGGAATTTAAGTTTCTGCACCAAAAATATATTTTCTATCAGTAGAGAATATTTTAATTGACTTTAGTTCTTCTCAGTCCAGTTTTTTAAGCTCTTCTGTTTTATTGTTTTTATTCTTGATGATTTTTGACAGGTAGAAAGTTTAGCTTTTCTTTCGGACCTGATGGAGAAAGTTTTGTGTGTTTGTGATGTTTTCCAGTTTTTCTGGACTCACCCAGTTTGCAGAGCCAGGACACCAGGACCCAAAGCGCCACCAGGTACGGCGTCTCCACATGGTGCCAATTCCACGTTACGATGGGCAGCGTGTGGATGGCCGCCGTCTCGTGCCCGGACCCCGCCGTCTCGTTCCCGCTGCTGGAGGCCTCCGTGGTTCCGCTGTTGGCCAGGCTGGAGGCCGCCATCAGCAGGCAGAGGAGCAGCGCCGACCTCCATTGCGCCGCCATGTTTGCTGGAAAACGTCTGCTTCCTTTCAGCCGCTCAGATCCGTGCTCTCATTCCTCCTGACCTTTGACTTCTGTCCCAACATCCAGACGCTGTTCCTCAGAGAGCATGACGGCCCGGTTCTGGCGTCCTGCCAGCCGGGATCGGGTTTTTGTACCGCAGGTGAAGCTCAGCCCATCCTGATGCTCCACCTTCTCCCCCCACGTCTCACCTGGACCGGCTTGTTTGGCCACTCAGAGGCTCCACTGATGCTTTTGTTTCTTTATCAACTGACAATCCGGGTTAAATTGCTCAGGGTTCTTCATTCTGGCCTAGTTTTATTTCATTGAGACTTTTTGTCTAATTCGTTTAGTTTTAGTTCATTTTTACAGTGTGTTTGCTAGTTCTCATTAATTAAGTATTAAGTAATAACAGTAACATTATAAGTCTGGATCAATCAATAAGTCTTATTATAATAAGAGTTTTTGTTCTAAGAACAATAAGTTCTAAGAATTTCTCCACCTAAATACTGAGAAAATAAGTCTTACTCGACTTATTGTTCTACTGAGAACAATAAGTCTTACTCGACTTATTGTTCTACTGAGAACAATAAGTCTTATAACTCGCTCTGATTCTGGAAAAGATCTGACAGAAACAGGAGAAAACCGGGTGGCTGTCAGAGCCGAGGACATGAGGGAGATTCTTCAGACGCTTGTTTTGCTTTGTGCTGACCTTTGACCTTTTCAGTCTTGGTCGAAGCAGAACATGATTCTTCTTTGTTTGGGTGATAGCTGATCGGTAAAGATGATTGAAGAGCCATAAAAAGTTTTCTTTCTATCTGAATGATGATGTTCTAAAGCACATATGTGTCTTTTGCCTACTGGCTAAAGAAACTCACTGCCCTCCATGAGCGACTGGCAGCCCAAATGAACCAGCTGCTACAAAGTGGGACTCACCCTGAATGGTTAACTGAAGGGCGGACAATCCTAATCCAGAAGGATCCATCAAAGGGTCCAGTCCCACCCAACTACCGACCAATAACCTTCCTCTCCACAACCTGGAAGCTCATGTCAGGCATCATAGTGGCCAAGATAAGCAAACACATGGATAAGCACATGAGCATGGCACAGAAAGGTATCGGTGTAAATAGCAGAGGAGCCAAACACCAACTCCTCGTAGACCGCACAGTTGCCCGAGACTGCAAAACCCGACACACCAACCTGTGCATGGCTTGGATTGATTACAAGAAAGCCTATGACTCAATGCCGCATACTTGGATCATTGAATGCTTAGAGATGTATAACATCAACAGGACTCTGAGAGCCTTCATTGCAAAACTCAATGAGGCTGTGGGAAAACCACCCTTGAAGCCAACTGCAAACCACTTGCACAAGTGTCCATCAAATGTGGCATATACCAAGGAGATGCTCTGTCCCCCCGCTACTGTTCTGCATAGGCCTGAACCCCCTCAGCCAAATTATCAACAAGACTGGCTACGGATACCGACTCAAAAATGGGGCCAACATCAGTCACCTTCTCTACATGGATGACATCAAGCTGTACGCCAAGAGTGAGCGAGACATCGACTCACTGATCCACACCACCAGGATCTACAGCACGGACATTGGGATGTCATTCGGACTAGAGAAGTGTGGTCGGCTGATTACAAAGAGGGGGAAGGTGATCCGCACAGAAGGGGGTCTCACTCCCAGAAGGAACAATAGCAGACATAGAGGACAGTTACAAGTACCTAGGTATACCACAAGCAAATGGCAACCTCGATGAGGCCACAAGGAAAGGAGCCACAGCTAAATACCTCCAACGAATAAGGCAAGTCCTGAGAAGCCAGCTCAATGGCAAGAACAAAATCCGTGCGATAAACAGCTATGCCCTGCCAGTAATCAGATACCCTGCTGGAATAATTAGCTGGCCAAAGGAGGAGATAAAAGCCACAGATATTAAGACTAGAAAGCTACTAACAATGCATGGAGGGTTCCATCCCAAATCCAGCACCCTGAGACTGTACACGAGCCGCAAGGAAGGAGGCAGAGGACTAGTGAGTGTGAGAACCACTGTCCAGGACGAAACAACTAAGATCCATAAATACATCAGGGACAAAGCCTCAACAGACAATGTGCTCAATGAATGTCTCAGACAACAGGGAACGGAGGTTGAAGTGCCAGAGATACCATCATGGGAGGACAAGCCCCTACATGGGATGTACCACCAGCAAATAACCGAAGTGGATGATATCAGTAAATCCTACCAATGGTTGGAAAAAGCTGGGCTCAAGGACAGCACAGAGGCCCTCATCATGGCCGCCCAGGAACAGGCCCTAAACACCAGAGCAATAGAGGCCCAGATCTACCACACCAGACAAGACCCAAGGTGTAGGTTGTGTAAGGAGGCCCCTGAGACAGTCCAGCACATAACAGCAGGGTGCAAGATACTGGCAGGGAAAGCATACATGGAACGACATAACCAAGTGGCAGGCACAGTGTACAGAAACATCTGTGCAGAATATGGACTGGAAACCCCGAGATCAGTGGGAAACACTCCCCAAAGGTGGTGGAGAATGCCAGAGCTAAGATCCTGTGGGACTTCCAGATCCAGACAGACAGAATGGTAATGGTGAACCAACCAGACATTGTCATAGTGGATAAACAACAGAGGAAAGCTGTTAGGTAGATGTAGCAATACCAAGCGATTGCAACATCAGGAAAAAGGAGCACGAGAAACTGGAGAAATACCAGGGCCTCAGGGAGGAACTGGAGAGGGCCTGGAAGGTGAAGACCACAGTGGTGCCTGTGGTCATCGGGGCCCTCGGGGCAGTCACCCCCAAACTGGAGCAGTGGCTACAACAGATCCCAGGAACAATATCAGACATCTCAGTCCAGAAATGTGCAGTCCTTGGCACAGCCAAGATACTGCAGGACCCTCAAGCTCCCAGGCCTCTGGTAGAGGATATATAGATATTTATCTATATCTATATATCTATATATCCTCTGGTAGAGGACCCGAGCTCAGAGGATAAGAACCACCCGCGGTGGGTGAGAAGGGAATTTTATTTTTACATATATATGTGCATATATATATATTTAGTGGCAGTATATGTATAGACAGAGAGAGAGAGACAGAAAGTGCATAGACCACATATGTGAAAGTCTTGTGAGTCAATTAATCATCTGTGGCCCCTGGATGATATTTAATTACTATTAGAACCGGCCCACAGCGGCCCGCAGGCCACAGTTTTGCCCGCATCAACACTACATTCCCCACAATGCAACAGTAGCGCTCGAAGTCACTGCAGCAGGAGTGGTTTCATTGTTCATCAGCAATCAGAGCAGAGATCAACTTTCAGGCTCCCTCCTCAAAAATGGCGGAACGTTTAGTGACGCTCGAGGCTTTCAGGCTTTCAGGTGGAGGCAGAGTTCATGTTCATGGAGGTAAAAGACAAACCTGTGCGCAGCTCCTGACGTTTCTATTTCACATCAGGGAGTCAGACTGCAGTTACTCATCGAAACCACTTGGTGACTATTTTCTTTTTGTCATTTTATTTCCTCTGTGCCTCCTGGGGAGTGACCGCAGTTGCTATGCGACAGAAACAGTGGAGGGAGAAGCGCAGCCAATTCCGCTTATTGCGGCTTTGGGCTCATTTCTTTCTAAAGTCGCTGCAGATTTAACGAGTTGCGTTTTTTGGGCTTAATGAGCAGAATTTGTCATCCAGTCAGTTTTTGTCCATCATTTCCCGGATGATCCGTCCCGTTTGTCTTTGTTCATGTCAATATTTAACCTCTCAATTACGTCAAGCTTCGCGTTGCGCTCCAGAGAACGGCAAACATCGAGACCAATGTGAACAGCAATAAACATAAAAACAGCTACGAATGAATAAGTTCTTAAAGTTGTGCGACTAAACGTCTTAATTATTAATATCAATATAAGTGTCATTCATCTGTGCAGCCATCTGAGCTGCGGAGCCGCAGATCTGTGCGCTGCAGGGCCGTAACGCACAACCTGGCGGCGGGGGGCAGAATGGGGGCTTTAAAACCCTTCATACAATAGTAGAACACAAAACCACGCACAAATTACCAAAGTTTTTTTGTACTGTTGTAACCATGAAACAATCTCCCCTTCAGTTCAACTTTATAACTGGAAGCACATTGTTGATGTTACCATTTTAAATTAACTTGCAATTAAGTTTTGTGATCAAAGTGATTTTCGCAGAGTGTCGTCAGTTTCAACACTTCTTTAAAGACGTTTCAGACATTTGAACATTTGTGTGCATAACAAACCGTGTTGGTTCTCAGCTGCAGAGAACATTTATCCAGTTTAAAATAAACTCCACCAAAACATTATTCATTTTATTTCTAAAGGATATTTTCATTCACACATGGATTAAATATCAAGTGCTGTCCTCTGCATGTCTGGCTTTACAAACTGAAATAAATACATAAATGTGTCAAACATGAGGTTTTTACAGAATTTTATATTAAACTCTCAGCAAAAAATAAACTGAAATTCAGATCATAGATTTGATTTTATGTTCCTCTGATCATAAACCCTCCTAAAACCATAACTTGATTTTCAAAGGTCTCTGCGTCACATTCAGGGACAGGAACCTCCAGAAGCCCCGTCTGCAGGAAGCTGTTCATCCTCAAAACAGTTTCAGCCGATTCTCCGGTTGACATCCTGGCATTCATGCAAAGTCTGAAGTCATTTCCTGTTCCTGTGGCGGCGCTACAGGTGGTCATCGTCTCTGTAAGGTGGGGGCGGTGGTGACGACGGGTCCTGGTCCCGGACGGATTCACCGGACCGCCCTCTCGTCTGAGGGCGGTGGAGGTATCCAGGCGTCCTCACCTGGGCGCGCTCCGACGGCGCCACCGGGTTCATCTCCAGCTCGGCGTCCGCCAGCCAGGGGGGGATGTGCAGCGGCGAGGACAGGTCCAGGTCGGGTATGAAGGCGGGGTTCTCGACTCCAGCTGCAGGGAAACGCAGAATCCGGGTCAGAGTGAGTTCACAACGTAAAGGAATGGATGGTGCCGATGATCTACCTCCAGCTCTGTAGCTGACTCTCATGGGGAAGGAAGCATCGTAGCCTGAAGCGCCGACTCCTTCTGAGAACTCAAAATCTGAAAAACATAGCGGTGTTTTTAGACAACATGAAGAAAAAGGACGTTACCTTCGAGTTTGAGTGAGAAACTCCTATATTAGTGAGGAGAGACGGCGTCAATTTGTTGTTAGGCGTGGTCGACCCATTGTTAGGCGTGGTAGACTCGTCGCTAGGCGTGGTCGACCCTTGTTAGGCGTGGTAGACTCGTCGCTAGGCGTGGTCGACCCGTTGTTAGGCGTGGTAGACTCGTCGCTAGGCATGGTCGACCCCGTTGCTCTGTCTGGTCACTAGCGAATGCTAACTAGCATTAGCATTTATAACAGATTGTGCTAGCTGCAACGTACCAGAGAGCAATGGATAGGAGGAGAGAGGACAAGAGGCGCCACACCAGACTGTAATTAACAGCATTAAGCCCCGCCTCCTGACTCTGATTGGTTGTTCCTAGTTAGCGCTGCGAGAAGGCAGAGGGGCACTGCAGCTTTAAGTCCTGATGGCAGGTTAACCTGCAGCACCAAACTGGTTAAACTTCTTCGGTTCCTTTCTGTCTCAGGTTGTGTTTGGGTTTTCAGATCTCGGTACTTGAAATGTTAAATCTGGTGGAGTTTGTTTCAGATGCTAACCTTCGTCCCCAGAATGGTACGGTTTTGGCATCTGCAATGGAAACACAAAAGTTTCACTTTTAGTATAAATCTACGCAGCAGAGGAGGCTCTTAAATCAAGTTTCCTGTTAAATCAAACTGAGGGCTGGACCTTCGGCTCTCTCTTTGTGTGCTTGGTTATGGTCTTCGGTGGCGCCACGCCCATCTTCCCGGACTTGAAGGACTCCAGGCGGCTCCTCATGGTTCTCTGGAAGATCTCCTGCACCTCGTTTTCATCCTGGTTGATGTCCAAGTGGTTGCGGCTGAAGCGGTACCGGTGCTGTGGGCCGGAAAGCGTCAGAAATGAGGACGGATTTGGTGTTTGGGGCATTTGAGCCGCAGCTCCAGCCTGCTGGACGGGCCGACCTGCTTCCGGCCTTTGTAGAGATGCTGGTCCAGCAGGTGGTGAGAGTTGATGTCCTCTGCTTCTCTGAGGCCCCTCATGTTCTGCTCGTGCAGCTCCAAACTGACCGACGGCACCGGGTCGCTTCTGCAGGCACAAACAGGATCGTTACTGGTTTTATTCATGCTGCTTTACACGAGGAAAAAGGAAATTCTGCCAAAATCTGAGCAGTTTTGTTTCTTTCATTACCTTTTTGTAATTGTAGGGTCTAAAATTAATCAACACTTTCAACTCAGAAAACATTTTCTGTTGTTAAATTATTGAATAAATAGACATCTCAGCTCGACAACAAATATATTTATAATGTTTAATTTGTTATTCAACCATCAATGGTTTATTCTAGACATTCAGCTTTGCAGCGTTTCAGGAAACTCATCATTCATGGCGATAGTTACGACAGACATCAGATATTTTAAAAATGGAGGAGATCATTTCGGCCAAAATATTCAGAAGTTTTGAGAATAATCTAAGAAATTTTCTAGAAAAAAACAAGGACATTTCTGAGCTTCAAATGTTGAAAATTTGCAAGAAAAGCTCAGATATTGAGATTAAGCTCAGAAATTTTCTCCAAAAACTTGAAAAGTAAAACTGAAAACATATTTCTACACCTAACAGTCATTAACCTCAGAGACGCATCGAGAGCGTTAGGAGACCCGAGGAACATCTGGAGGTTTGGAAGGAAAACCTGAAGGAAGCGTTTGGAGTCGTTCTCTCACCTCATCGCCGAAGCTCCGCCCTGATCATTGGCCATATCCGCCATGATGTCCGGCATCGCCTCTTCGTAGTCTTCCCCAAACTTCTTCTTGAAGTCAACAAATGCGCTTTCGTTGCGGATGAACTCCAGGGAGCCTCTG
This sequence comes from Poeciliopsis turneri, assembly GCA_922788865.1. Lineage (NCBI taxonomy): Eukaryota > Metazoa > Chordata > Actinopteri > Cyprinodontiformes > Poeciliidae > Poeciliopsis > Poeciliopsis turneri. Next base: position 1,051,905 of record CAKLNU010000860.1, read on the forward strand.
CGTTCACCCTGAAATAAAACGAGAGCGAGATGATGTTTCACCACCTGCAGCCTCCCGGCAGACGACGGCTGATCGCCGCCCCGCGGATCGCCGCCCCGCGGATCGCCGCCCCACGGATCGCCGCTCTGCGGTCAAAGGGACGTCCTCACCTCTTTCACGTACTCCATCGCATCCTGCAGGTTTAGCTGGTGGAAGACGTTGTACAGGCGGTCCTGCTTCTTCCTCTCTGACGGCTTCAGTAACAGCCTCGACATCCACTTCTCCTCGAAGTTCCTCCACCTTCAAACAAGAATCCAGTGTGACTCCTGAGGCTGGTGATGGATTTAAAACAAACCTGTCTCCTGTTCTTACTTATTCCTCAAGTAGTTGTCTCCTATTTGTCCTGAAATGTCCTCAATAGCAATCAGCATGTGTTCAAACACCTGAAACAAGACAAATGACAGACTTTGTAGCTTCCCAATCAAAGATCTTCAATGTGGGGCTTGTGAGATTTCTCATTGGATAGTTTTTTGATATTCTTTTTAAATTTCCAAGTTATAATTAAATATACTTGAATCCAACATGTAACAAATTACTAAAATTAAATGTGACACACATTGTTTTGTTTTACTGATAATTTAAGAATTTAACACATTTTAACAGAATTAAAAGGGCTGGAGTTGAATTAAGGCGCAATACCCACTTACACCACTGGGTGGCAGTGCTTCCCGCGCATTTTTCCCTGCTTTGCCCTCACAGGTGGATGAAGAAGAGCATTCAGAGTAAATGGCCTTATTTTAGTTTATTAACAGGTTATAACATCCACCAAGCACATGGATATGATCCCGAAACGTTTCTGAATTTATAAAATGCCTTATTTCATTAAATAGTCTTATGTTCACTTTGTTTTTAGGAGAGAAATAATGGTTTTACTGGGTTAGCGTTTCGGCACTAGCATGCTATCGACATGTGTTTAAATTATTGGGGGTCCCAGGTTGAAAAATGTCGAACTCGGACTGTTTCATCCAGATATTTACCTTGTTCTGTACTTTTTCTATGAGTGTGAGCTCAGCGATTGCAGCTCGCTTCACTTTCAGCCACTGAACCAAAGGTTTCATCGTCACTCCCTGCAAGTCAGAAATACACAAAACAGCTGGAGAATCAAGGCAACACAAGGTGTTTAGAGATGAATTAATAACATATTTCTAAACTATTTATTAGCCAACTATAAGGGGAGCCATATTGTAAGGTGGTGCCCATTTTTGTACAGCAAATTATCATTTTTGTTCTTGCATTTTCCCCCCCCCACAGAATAAATTATAAAGGCTGGATTTCCCTTAAGTTTTAGTGTGAGGTTAAACTGCTGCACTAATACAGAAATGTATTGTTTTAATATCTTTTTACCACTTTTTAAAATCCTTGTTGGAGAATTACTTCCTGTTTCGTAAGAACTTCCTGTTGCTGACTGGATGGATCAGATGCATGATGGAGTAGATCCAGAAAGTTGTGTTTATGTATTTTTGGAGCAGAAAAGATGAAAGTGTCTGAATAAATGATGGTCTGAAGGGACCGTCATGTGACAGGAAACAACCAACCAACCGTGAGCGCTCACCTGGAGAATCACGGTGAAGTAGACGACGATGAGAGTCGTGCACACCATCAGGTTCTTCTCCTTTATCTTCTCCTCATCCAGTTTCACTGCCAGTCCGTAAGCCACAGCCCCTCGCAGGCCACCGTAGCCCATAATTATCTGGTCAACAAAACTTATGGGGACGAGTCGGTACCTGTTCAGGATCCAGGTGAGGAAAAATACACCTGAAACATAAGCAGGAAGGGTCAGGTCCGTGACTGGTCGTTTTTCCTCTCAGTCAACGAAGGTCAGAAACTCTCACCGATGAATCTGTAGATGAGGATGAAGAGCAGCGTAAGGAGGATGAAACCCGTGTTCCAGACCCAGATGGTCTTATCGATGGCGGAGATGCCGAGGAAGACGAAGATGATGGTTTCTGAGCCATTGGCGAAGACCTTCATGGCGTAACGGACTGTTTGGATGGAGTTTTCGTCCATGTTGGAGTTCATGTACTTCTGACAGCAAACGCCACAGAAAACAATCCTTCAGACCAAGAACAAAATCTCCTTAGCTTCAATCCCATAGTGCTGATTTTGGCCAGATTGGATCTATTGAACAGATTTCTCACGAGAGGATGGACGACAGCGACATCATCTCGGCGGTGAGGTAGGCCAAGTATCCCAGGACGAAGATGAAGCCCGGCTCAATGATCTGGATGTTCTTGGTGCATCTGCTCAACAGAGACATCAGCAGGCCGAACACAAAGCCCAACAGGGAACCGCCGAACGCCACAACAAAGAAGGAAACTGTTGAGAAAAATAGAAGAGATTCAGGTCATCCGCCTTCACCAGGTCACATCGTTCCCAGATAAAAACTCTTTAAATGTCTCACTTATTCCCTTGACAATCTCCTTAGCATCGATTACACCTCCTCCAAGAGACACGAACGCGTCGAAGACGTTGAAAAGCACCTAACAATGGGAAACAACTGGTGAATGTTGGTTTAAAGTCCAGGTGCTCGGATGAAGTACAGAAAAAAAGAGGCTTAAGCTGTTTACACCTTCTGTGTCGTTAAAAACACATATTTCCACTACAATGTTAAAAAAATTAATATGCACAAAAAAAAACAACAAAGATTTTGAGATTAATCTCTGAACATTTTGAAAAAATTGTTGGAAAATAACTTTACACTTTTCACATTTTTTATAGAATATAATAATTCCAACGTTTTTCTTGCAAATTTTTAGACTTTTCTCATTTTTTAATTTTGTAACTTGAAACCTGTCAAGTTTTTAGTAGAAAATTTTAGATTTTGGGAGCTCAGAACTTTCTGAATTTCTAGCAATTTTGTTTTTTTGACTTTTTGGGCTCAGAAATATCAGTTTTTCTAGAAAGTTTTTGAGATTAATCTCAAAATTAATGGGGAAATGTATTTTTTTCTATCTACAAAACCTTTCTACGATGCCATAGAAAGGTTTCTATCTACATCAGGAGTCCCCAAAGTGGATCCTGGAGGGCCGGCATCCTGCATGTTTTAGTCTCTCCTTGGTAGCAGTGACAACCTTTTCAGAATGTCAATGTTCTTCTTAGACCTCTAAGAGAACTAAAACAGGAAGAGAACTAAAACATGCAGGATGCCGGCCCTCCAGGACCCACTTTGGGGCCCCCTGATCTACAGGAAGACACACTAATCTGTTCCTGAGTGTTGTTTTAAACTTGCCACACCCATAGGGGGCAGTGTTGTGCAAAGCTAAAACCTGTCAGCCAATCAGAATCCTTGTAACAACCCACACGTCAGAGCAAGTATGTGTTTATATATATTATTTCTTATGGACTGTAATTTTCCTCAAATCTCCACTTTATTCAGAAGTCTTTTAGTGACACTAGACAATGTTTGGATGTTGTTTATGTAAAATCTATAAAGATGTCTTAGTTTTCGCAGCAGGTCTGCAGCTTCGTGTGGACATGTACAAACCACCGTCACGCCGTCGTTGAGCAGCGACTCTCCAAACACCAGGATGAACAGCACCTCGTTGACGTGAACCTGCTCAAACACGGCGATGACGGCGACAGGGTCAACGGCGGCCATCAGGCTGCCGTACAGCAGGTACTGCAGCAGCCCGATTTCAATGTCGCCTGCAAGACAAGAGTCAGGGAGAAATCACATGACAATTATCCATTTAAAATGAGACTTTTCCTCAAATCTATTCAATTATTTTATAAGACTTTTATTGTTTTACATTATTTTTGTTTTGGTAGAATTTTTAAAAATAGTTTTATTGAAGATTTTAAAGAAAACTTCAAATTCTAACTTGAATTTTGTTGTGCTAGTTTCATGGCACAAGCTAATTTCAAATGATAAAACAAATGCATAAAAATTATTATTTGCTTTTTTTGTTATTTTCAAAATCAAATCTGAAATCCACATTTTATCAATTTTTCCCACAAACATAAAAAAAGCACAGATTTTATTTTGCATTTTAAAGCAAAAGTCAACAGCTGGTCCAATAGAAACTCTCGTTACCCATGGCTCCGCCCTGGTGGCACCCCCACAGCGACAGCCCCAGCGTGGCGGCGTTCCAGCACGTGCCGATGATGGCATGAACCAAGATGGCGCCCAGGTTGGTGAAGAAGAGCTTATTGGGCATGGAGTAGCCGGTGTCCAGGATGATCTGCGGCAGCAGGTAGAAGAAGAAGACGGTCGGGGTGAGCTTGAAGGTCTGGGCCTGGTCCGCGCCCCAGATCATCCCGCCCAGGATGAAGCCGAAGCCGATGAGCAGCGCGCTCTCCGGGATGAATTTGGTGACGTTGTGGTTGGCCTCTATGACTGGATGGAACAGGTCAGACGGTTCAGTCACATTCAATGAAAGCACAACGAGGCCAAACCAGTAATTATGTCCTCAGCTTACATCGTCTTTGTTTATTTATTCGGAGCAGAAATCAGCAGCAAAGCAGGCTGTTCTTTTAAAACGGTTGCCAAGCAACTTTTAGATGCGCCTTACTGCCACCTACTGGAACGGAGGCTCAGACGCTAAATATGCGTAACATTTTTAAACTACAGTAATAAAACAAAGCAAACAGCAGAAAATAAAAGCTGCATTAAAAAAGGCTGTTTGGGCCAGTAGGAGGAAAAAAATAACATTAAAAAACATGAAACTTTCTGAGTTTAAAGGTCAAAAACTGGCCTGAAAAAAACTCCAAAATTTCATGATTAAACTCAAAGCTTCAAGAATTTATTTTTTTATGTTTTTTTGGAATTTTCTGTAATTTATCTAAATTTCTAAGTTGTTTTTCTAGCAAATTTTTGACTTTACAAAGTCAGAATTTCAGTTTTTTCTTGTCAAATCAAATGTTGGAGCTGTTTAGATTCGAGCCAAGCTAAACGCTTGGCTTCCTGTGAATCACCAGTTTCCAATTTTAGCTGAAAACAAACATTTGGAGCAAACAGACAAACGTAGATTTACAAAATAAAAAAGTAATATGCTATAACTCAGTAAGTTTGACTGTAACTGAACCGTGTATAAACAACGTCTGTCAGGTTGCAAATCATCGACTGTTGGTCTGAGACGCATCAATTTGTTCAGATTTATGATTAACCAGCCAGAGGACAAATGAAACCATTCAACGTTTCCCTTTGCAAAATATTATTTCACCTGACCAGGTGTGACTCAAGCTTTATTTTTCTAAAGAAAGAACAAGTCTGAGTATTACAAAAGAAATAGAACTGATATAAAAAGGTGCAACAGACAGAACTTTACGACCTTCAGGATCCTGCAGACTATTGATCCAGAGGAGTTTGGAGAGGACAGATATGAGGGATAAACGGAGGAACGTCTATTCTGTCTTTTAAAAGCATTTTATTGAAAGTTTCTAAAATGGAAATCTTTTTTTTTTTTGTTGTATTTATGTTGGATTGTTTATAAGAGAGCAAAATAAATAAAAAATATTCTTATTTTTGTTGATAAGGTAACATTTCGGACCCTTCACTTACGGAGTTTGCCAAAGAAGCACACCATTACCCACAATGCAACGCGGTAGGGGGGCTCCACATGGTGCCAATTAAAGGAGACGATGGGGATTCCGGTGGCGTTGCGTCCGCCGCCGTGTTCATGATGGGATTCCTGCGGCGCCGCAGCCGAGATGCAGCAGAGCAGCAAAACCAGGATCATCATGATGGGGACGAATCAGGAGCCGCTCTCCTGTCCTCCTATCTGCCGTTCATCACCCGCATCCTCATTCCTGAAGCGTCGCGGCTCCGGAGCGTTCCCGACCCGACCGCAGCCTTTTGTAGTGCAGCCGGCGGTGGGAGTGACGGACCGCTCTGGTTACTCAGTCACTCCTTCGCTCCGTTTGCGCTTTCCGGTCCCCAACAGATTTTTCAGTTTTACAGAGACAGAGTTTTGTACGATGGAGCAGAGGTCAGAGGTCACTGGTGCGGAGCTGGACGTCCGTTCAGGAGGTTTTTACGTCGTCAGTAATGATTGACCTTCATGTTTCTCAATCTTGGCTAAAGACTCTCTGGATGTGAGTGAAATAATTGAGTCGTCTTCACAGAACAAACTCCAGAGATGTTTCCAGGTGATATTTAAAGTTCTGCATTTTCAAATTTAACGCTAAATAAAAGCTCCTTCATGTCTTGCTTTCAACAAAATAACTCAGAGAATCATTTTGACACTCAAGCTGTTTATTTGTTTTAGCTTGTTGCAGAAACTAAGTCAAATCAATAAAAGCAAGTCAAACTTTAAAAGATGCCCTGAAAGTTTAAATGTTGTCATAAATAGAATTTAAAAAACAAATGAGCTAAATAAGAAGTTGTTTTGGTTTCTGTCTGGAAAATGTAGATAATTGTCAGTGGAATTTAAGTTTCTGCACCAAAAATATATTTTCTATCAGTAGAGAATATTTTAATTGACTTTAGTTCTTCTCAGTCCAGTTTTTTAAGCTCTTCTGTTTTATTGTTTTTATTCTTGATGATTTTTGACAGGTAGAAAGTTTAGCTTTTCTTTCGGACCTGATGGAGAAAGTTTTGTGTGTTTGTGATGTTTTCCAGTTTTTCTGGACTCACCCAGTTTGCAGAGCCAGGACACCAGGACCCAAAGCGCCACCAGGTACGGCGTCTCCACATGGTGCCAATTCCACGTTACGATGGGCAGCGTGTGGATGGCCGCCGTCTCGTGCCCGGACCCCGCCGTCTCGTTCCCGCTGCTGGAGGCCTCCGTGGTTCCGCTGTTGGCCAGGCTGGAGGCCGCCATCAGCAGGCAGAGGAGCAGCGCCGACCTCCATTGCGCCGCCATGTTTGCTGGAAAACGTCTGCTTCCTTTCAGCCGCTCAGATCCGTGCTCTCATTCCTCCTGACCTTTGACTTCTGTCCCAACATCCAGACGCTGTTCCTCAGAGAGCATGACGGCCCGGTTCTGGCGTCCTGCCAGCCGGGATCGGGTTTTGTACCGCAGGTGAAGCTCAGCCCATCCTGATGCTCCACCTTCTCCCCCCACGTCTCACCTGGACCGGCTTGTTTGGCCACTCAGAGGCTCCACTGATGCTTTTGTTTCTTTATCAACTGACAATCCGGGTTAAATTGCTCAGGGTTCTTCATTCTGGCCTAGTTTTATTTCATTGAGACTTTTTGTCTAATTCGTTTAGTTTTAGTTCATTTTTACAGTGTGTTTGCTAGTTCTCATTAATTAAGTATTAAGTAATAACAGTAACATTATAAGTCTGGATCAATCAATAAGTCTTATTATAATAAGAGTTTTTGTTCTAAGAGCAATAAGTTCTAAGAATTTCTCCACCTAAATACTGAGAACAATAAGTCGAGTAAGACTTATTGTTCTACTGAGAACAATAAGTCTTATAACTCGCTCTGATTCTGGAAAAGATCTGACAGAAACAGGAGAAAACCGGGTGGCTGTCAGAGCCGAAGACATGAGGGAGATTCTTCAGACGCTTGTTTTGCTTTGTGCTGACCTTTGACCTTTTCAGTCTTGGTCGAAGCAGAACATGATTCTTCTTTGTTTGGGTGATAGCTGATCTGTAAAGATGATTGAAGAGCCGTAAAACGTTTTCTTTCTATCTGAATGATGATGTTCTAAAGTAACTCCACTTTCTGATTCCTCTGAGCTCAATGGCCAAAAGACTCACTTAATGAACAGACATGTAATTTATGTCAGAGTGAGATGAACAAAGACATCTGGAATGACGTCCACAATGTTTCACACTGATTGGTCGAACAGGAGGAAGTTGGCTGATAAATACCAGTTCACAGACGCTGACTCAGCAACCTGAGATTTATTTAATGACCAGTAAAACTGAAAAACAAAACGTGACAGAAACAATTTCCCAGAAAAACATTAGAGTTTTTCCTTCCACTAAATTAGGGGTGACACAGCAACACAACACTGCAAAAACACAACAAAGTATTTTGGTACAGTTTCTAGTGGAAACATCTTAGTTCACTCAAAATGAGACAAACGTAACTCATAAGTAACTTTTCAGCAACGCATAGGAACTACTTTAGAGTCGACAATTCCTTATTTTAATGAAAAAGTTCCATTGACAGATTATTTCACTTAGAACATGAGAAATATTTTATAATCTCCCAATTGAACTAGAAGAAAAAAATCATGAACAGAAATAATTAAGCTATTTCTTGCTGTAAAGTTGTATGTTAGTTTTATTTCCACCAGAATTAAACTAAAGCTATTTGTTAAAATGTTGTGTTTTTGCCGTGAAAGTTGTCCTTTTTATTTTATGGACTCATTTAAAGTCCAGTTCCTGCTCATGTACTGAAAGCGTATTTGTGTGTAAGGTTTCCTGGAGGAACCGGTCCAGGCCTGGTAGGGATTTGAACCCTCGACCTTGATGCTGTGAGGTCCCTAACAGACACCTTGAGCAGAAACTGAAATCTCTCCGCTTTGGTTCCGTCTTTTCCCAGGAAGTCGTGTGTTTACGGTACAGCTCTGTTGACTGTTCATTAGAGAACCTGCTGCATGCAGCCGGGTGGAGCTGCAGCCGGGTCCGGTTGGGTCCGGGTCCGGTTGGAGCCGGGTCCGGTTGGGTCCGGGTCCGGTTGGAGCCGGGTCCGGTTGGAGTCCGGGTCCGGTTGGGTCCGGTTGGGTCCGGGTCCGGTTGGGTCCGGGTCCGGTTGGATCCGGGCCTGGAGGCTGAGCTCCCGTTTGCAGCTGATTTCTTTTTGAGCCCTGCTGGACCAAAATTCAAGACTAAATTATTAATTTAAAACTACGACTTTTAAAGGATTTACTTATAAAAAATGTTAACTATGACAGATAATGTAACTGTTGCCACGGTAACTAGTTGCTATTCTCTAAATCCAGATCCGCTTTTAATTTCTGTATTAAAACTTGCTCTCAGACGAACTTTGACCTAAATCCTGATTTTATTGCTGAGGACAAACTAAATATTTTCTAGTTCAACTGCCTTTCATTTGACAAGAAATCACTCAACTTTATTTATACCATTAGGTAAGAATGAGGGGAGTCAGCTTCAAAATGCCCAACATTTTAAAACATTTAAAAAATTATAACAAAATGTCTCAAATGGAGCAACCTCATTAGGACCAGATAGAAAAAATAATAAAAATAAGATTTTTAAAAGATTTGTTTAATTAAAATGGTTAATATGTAGTTTATTCAGTAGGTTAAAATAAGAATACTTTTGTGCTGATGAAAAGTTTGGAGGTAAGGAGAAAGGCTTTTCTCTAGAAACAAGATGGCTGCCAGAACCAGCTTAGCAAATCTGGACAAGACTTGTGGGACAAAGTCCTGTGGACAGACGAGAGCAGAGTGGAAACGTTGGACCAGGAATCATTTAAATGTGGACATCAGGAACAGACTTCCTGTGTGTCTGAGTCCATATTTAGAGCTGAAGGTGGCTAGTTAAAGTAAAACATTCAGGAAACAGAAAACATGAATTGATTGGTTAAACAGACGAACGACAGCTGATGGATTCAGTTCATCCTCAACAACAAACAGTAAAACTCACAAAACTGAACAAATCTGTGACACTAAAGCATCCAGAAATACAAACGTTTCTTTAAATATGAGTTTTTCCTTCCACTAAACTCTGCCTCTTCCAGACCCACAAGGAGATTTTATCTTTTCTGTCTGCTTCTGTGCAGCATCTACATCAAATATCTACACCAGAATCTGCCACCAGCAGCATCCAGCTTCTATGCTCCACAGATCTGGAACAAACTTCCAGAAAGTGTCAAATATTTCCTTTAAATCTGGACTAAAACTCAGCTGGTGGCTTTTAAATGAAACATTGACCAACACAAACTCTAATACTTGTTCCTGGTGTCACAGTTGTTGATTGTAAGGTGTTTTCATTACTTTGTATTTTTGTGTTTTATGATCTAAATCACTTATTGCTACACAAAGTTGATTGATTGAATGAAAAGTGATTGACTCAAATTTCTCTGTCCATCTCATTTTACAAACTAAAATCAACATGATTTTAGTTCAACTTCCTTTGCTTTCAAAATAAGATACTTGATTGAGGTCCTACATTTTGCTGCAGTTTGTGGTTCATGCCTGAGACGTGGCCTGTCCTGCGGAGCAGCGCAGGTTTCATTAGAGCGCCAGCATGTTGCTCTGCCATGTTGGATAAACACGGGCTCAACGCCACCGCCGCTGATCCGGGCCCAACGACACACATCAGGTTCAACAGCTGACTGACTTACAATCAGCTGCGTCATGCTGATTCACTGCACAGGAAACACATGGCTCGGTGAAACAAGATGGCTGCTGGTTCCTGCCTGGGGTCAATGCCTTCCAGCATTGACCTTTAACCTCCATCTGGAGTCTGCATAAATCTTTACTTCTTGAACAACAAATATCAACAGACACAAAGTGTTGAACCCAGATCCGTCGTTTACTCAGAGTTTCAGACACTTGGCCGATATCTGGGGAAATTAATTCATTTTTATACGTTTGATTCCCATGAAAACTTTGTTTCATACCAGGAAAAACTCTGACCAAAGTGAAGATTTAAAATGAAACTGCATCTGTATTTGTGTGTGCTCAAGGGAAAGCAGAAATTAAATCTCAAATGGTCTGTGACAAATATTGGGCCAATATATCCACATTGACTTGACATGAATCCAAATCGTCTCGTGTTTTATTACGTTTATATTCTAATACTCAATTTAAAAGTAGCTTAATCAACCTCCTGGTAAAAAATTAAACAATTTAAAACTCCTAGCGCCGCGTTTAATTTCTAAAGGAAGTGGCGGTTATTTGGAAGCGATGTGATTGGCTGACATGTTGCGCGACACTGCCCCCTGTGGGTGTGGCATGTTGACGTCAATGATCAGGCAGGATTGGTTGAAAACTTTCTGAAAAAGTTTTCCGAAAAGTTATAAAACATTGTATGCTTTGTGTACACTGTTTTTTTAAATGATGTGTCGTGTTAGTTGTTTGTTTTGTTCTTAAAACCAACATGTGCAACACTTTAGGTTTGAATCTGAAGTGATCGTATCTGATTTAGTTTTCCTCAAATAACCAGTTTTACTTTTTAAAAACAAATTTTTTAAATGAAAATTTGGAGAAATATTTCTTTTTTGGTTTAGATAATTACAAAAACCTGATACAATTGTTTGTAAATTTATCTATCTGGACTTTGACAAGGCCATTCTGGTGTCATCTGATCACTTCCAGATGTTGCTTTGTAGTTTGTGACAAACTGCAAACACAAAAGCCAGATTTATGGAGTCTACAACTCTGGAGGCAGTTGGATGTGTTTTATTTAGGGACATGAGAGTAAAAGGGGCGGTGGGTGAACTGAGTTTTTATATTTTATGTGAAAAACTTTTGAATCTTTTATTTTCACTTCAGAGTAGCGCTCTACTTTGTGTTGGTAGGTCATAAAATCAGAATAAATTCAACATATAGGTTCTGATTTCGATTAATCATAATCATCCCAAGTTTTGTGTAAAAAAACAAAAAATTTTTTTACCATTATTAATAATTTAGAACTTTATCCATCTTTAATTGAACACAAACACTGTTCAGATAAACTACAATCAACCAAGTGAAAACTGTGTGTAGAAAACATTTTATTAAATAAAGGTATTAGTTGGGAGAAGGAACAAAATTATCCTTTCATCGGTCTGTTAAAAGATTTTCCATTTTCCAAAAAATAAGATTTCCACTTTTAACCAACTTTATCTGCACAGTTTGACTGAAAAATATTAATTTTTGAGGTAGAAATGTAGGAAAATCAGAATAAAATCCTGCTGCAGCTGGTTTTTCTTCCTTCACTGCAGACATTGTTGAACAAATCTGAAACGAATAAATAAAACCGTCCTGATCAGGCCTCTGTGCTAATAGTTCAACCTGATCTGTTTGAACTACATTCCATTCATTCTGTCTTAAAATAAATCAATTAAACTTTTACAACCTGCTGCTTTTCACTGAAATCTTCCGCGTCTCGTATTGATTATTTCAAATATTTTTCCAGCCAGATCCCAGCCTGACACAAAGGCTCTTCCAGAATAAATCGACAGCGCTGACCCCAGATTCATCCTTCAGACCATCGTCTAATGGCTGCTGGAGAAAAAAGTCTGCTTTCACTACAACCTGTCATCCTTGGTGTTTTTCACAGGTTTATGATCTGCATATGTTGTGTAATTTTTATCAGTTTGTACAAAAACAATGTTTAAGTTTCTTTTGGTCTGGCTTAGTTGAATTCGTTAAGCCATTCAGTGTTTTAACAAACTCTGCATGTTAAAATACTTTAATTAACTTAATTTTACATGATCTGGGCATAATTTTGCTATTTTTAATTTCTCTTTCAGATGAAACATGTTGTTTTAGATGTGTTTTTACATAAACATACAAAGTTTTAAATATTAACTCCAAGAGAGATAATTCTACATCACAAGAAAATGTCTGGAATCAAACTTAAAAAAATATAAAAAATTTTTTTTACATGAATATATTGATTTATTGCTAATGTGAGATTTAAATTCTATTAAAGCTTAATTTTTTGATTTATTTTGTCCAACATAATGTAATTTACTTTTAATTTACTTTAATTTTAATTTAGTTTCATTTAATTTTTATCTGTTTAATTGAATTGAATTGAATTCCTTAATTTAATTGACTTTTAGGTATAATTTAACTTTACATTTAATTTTTATTCTTTGATTTATTTTATTTTAATTTGATTGTGTTTCTTTTCCTTCAATTTAAATGAGTTTTGTTTTATTTCATTTATTTTATTTAATTTTATTTTATTTAAATTTTTAAATTTTATTTTTTATATATATTTTATTTTTCATTTTTTTAAATTTAATTTAATTTAATTTACTTTTATTTTATTTTATTTTATTTTATTTTATTTTATTTTATGCTAACTGTTGCTGCTGTTAGCTAACAGCCCGGGTGCGCGCATTCCTCCGGACGCGGGAGCGCGCGGACAGGATCCGTCAGAACATGAAGGAAGAAGAAGAAGATGCGGTTCGGTGAGTTTCCACGCGGGTTTAAAACCGCGCCGTGTTGCGTTTGGGGGCTTTTAACGCGCCAGCTCGACGCGGCTCGGTTCCGTGGGTCTCCGCCGCTTCACGGAGCTCCGTGGGCGAAGTTTCTCCAGGGGGAAATGGTCGCGCTGGTTCACAGTGAATCGGTAAATAAAATGATGAGAACCGGCTCATTCTGGACAGGAAGCGGTTCCGTTCCGTTCAGCTCCACGTCATCCAACAGCTGATCGACTGAAGGGACCGCAGCGGCTTTTATTCTGGGGAAACTGGGACTCCCCGCTGGGAACAAGGCGCTCCCAGTCCAGTCGGGTCAAAGTTGGACAGAAAAACTTTAAACTCGCTGAAACTTTGGACGTAGAGTTTCAGGAAGCTTCTCTGCCTCAGGTGGACCGGAAGTTAATGACGCCTACAAACTATGTGGAAGTTACGTTTTACAGCAGAGTGTTTATGAATCCCAGCGCCAACTCCTCGTTTCGGAGTGTTTATTTGAATTCCTGCATTCTTGAGGTCAGACACTGATGTTGGACCGGCTCAGGTTGAGGTCAGTTCTCTGAATTCACGTCTTGATAGACCTCGTTGTGTTAAACTGTCTCCAAGATGTTGGAGCAGGAAATTGTCCAGAAGATCTTCTTGTGCTGAGAGATTAGGATTCCCTTTCACCAGAACTCTATAGCTTAGCAAACTAAATATTTAGTTAGGAAGCAGAAAATGTATCTTCCACCTAAATATCTAGTTGGGATGTAAATATTTAGCTCCCAAATATTTGCTAAACATTTAGCTAGTAAGTCAAGTATCCAAATGAAATATGAGGCAGCTAATTGTTTAGCTTTCTAACTCAATATTTAGTTTGAAACTGACATTTCTAAATGAAGGAATGAATAATAATAATAACATGAAGAAGATCAGAGGAGCCCTTCTTCCATTTGGTTAATTTCAGCTTTTTGAGGATATGCATCATGTTAAGGAAGCAGCAATTTGTGCTTTGTGTGGCAGGAACATGGATGAGTTCAAGCCTGTTGTAAAATATTTCTGCACAGATTATTCAGTGTTTCAAATCTAAAACACATGAATCGTAATGTTTTGTTGTAAGAAAATGGTCCCTGCATGGATATTTGCTCATGTTTCTGCAGGAAGCAGTCAATGTTTCTTAGGAAACATTCAGATTTTTTGTTTGACTCTAATCTAATACTGATTACTCGACATTTCCTCCTCATTTTAAAAGATTGACACAGGATTTTTTTTAGCTTTTCTGTTCGAGTTTCAGGTGTTTCTCCTTATTGATCTGAGTGACACAACATTCAGGAAAATCAACAGAAAGATAAACTACAGAGTCTCTGATAGTCGCCCTCACGCCACGGCTGTCGGATTGTTTACGATTATTTCGCTTCAAAATGTTCAGCATCGCAAAAGTTTTCACTCCTCAGAAGCTTTTTCACGTCTTCTCGCTTTTCAACCACAAACTTCAATGTGAAAAACCAACAGGAAGTGGAGACCAGCTGTCAAATGGAAGTGAAATGATTTGTGCTTCCTCTTGATGTTACATGCAGCTGCAATCGAACTCGGACCAGAAACTTCCTCTGGTCCGAGTTCATCCACTAATATTCATCAACTAATTCAGTCATTGATTAATCGTTAAATGGACTCTAACAGAAAAAACGCAGTCAGAGGAATAATTGAGCCAAAACTACAAAAATATAAACATTTAAAGAATCTTTTCTATCTGAAAAGCTGTTCAACCCAAAACTCCTTCATTGGTGTTTTTAGCTTTACCTAAAAGAAAATTAATTTACTTTTTCTATCCAATTATTCATTATTAGTCAGTTAATCAATAATTAATCACCAGATCAGCCCGGTGCTGTATTGATGGAAGCAGAAACGGCTTTTAAGACGTTTATGTTAAAGTGTTTTTTAGCTGCAGATGTTGGCAATAAAATGTTTGATTTCTTATTAAAAAAGGAACTAAAATATTTGTTGATGTGCATTTTTGTGTATTTTTTATGCAAACAAAAAAACTGTAGAATGTGTCAGTTTATCTAATTAGTAGATTAATCTTCATAATAACGGATTAATGTTTAGAAGAGCTGCAGCCAGAGGACGACATGGTAACATGGTAAATTGTCGAAAGGTGTGAATATTTTCTGTATTCTGCTCTGGAGCAGACCCGGTCCGCTTCTCTGATCGGTTCAAAGTCCTGCTTTGAGAATTCAACCCTTGACCGAACAGATAACACGAGTTCAGATTAATCAGCGCAGCGATGAGTAACGGAGATGAGCCCAGCAGGACCTGTGTGTTTAACCTTGATGATCGTCTTCCTCTCCGCAGATACCGACCGCGTCACATGTCCGCTGATAGCGCCACAGGCCGATATAAACCGCAGCTGAAGCTTCCTTTCTCTGGTTCCTCTTGCAGACTCGGAGATGGACCACTCGGCTGTGTTCACATCTCTGGATAAGGTCTGTGAGGAGAACATCTGCATCCTGAGTGGCCCATCCGAGTCGCCGTACGGCACCGTGACCAAGCGCCTGGTGGCGTGTATGAAGAAGATTCGCCAACATGGCCGCGCTCTGGAGCCGGTGGTGGCCAGCTTCACCGCCGTCTACCATCACTACGACTTCGATGCCCAGACGCCTGGAAACGGATACCGAACGCTGGTCAAGGTGAGGCGCACTTTCAGGATCTGTTAGAAGTTCTGGTAGACTCGGATGGTTGGAGAGCAAAACTGCAACATTTCATTTTGAGTCAAATGATCCAAATGCTTTGAAACATCTGTTCCCCTCCTCACCTGTGGGGGCGCCGTACCAAGAACCTCTGAAGGAAACGACACAAAAACCTCTGAAGACGACGACAAACAAAAATGGAGGCGTCAGATTTTAGTGATTGGAGGATTTCGGTTTTATTTACCCAGAATGCCCTGCTCTATCGTCCACTTCCTGCTTTTGGAGAGATCTCCGGTCAGGCGACGTTCACATCTGCATTCAAATCAAACCAGAGTTCACTTGGTGAGGCGGGTTCACCGGGGAGAGGCTGGGTCACTGCGGAGAGGCGGGGTCACCCTGGAGAGGCGGGGTCACCACAGAGAGGCGGGGTCACCGGGGAGAGGCAGGGTCACCCTGGAGAGGCGGGGTCACCACAGAGAGGCGGGGTCACCGGGGAGAGGCGGGGTCACCCTGAACTGGTCGCCAGTCGATCACAGAGATAAACAAACATGCACACAGTGACGCCTCAGGGGAATATAGAGAGATCAATAGAGTAATTGGTAACTAAAATAATATTTCTCCTCTGCTGCTTGCAGGTGTTGGAGTCCTGCCTGTTGCACATCATCTATAAAGGTCACTACATCGCCTCCAACTGCACAGGAGCCTTCTTCAGGGCGGAGCACAACGCCACGGAGATGGAGGTGTACTGCAGCGCCCTCTGCCAGCTGCGTGCGCTGCTGCACCTCGCCCAGCGGCTCATCCACGACAACGCCCACGGGCAGCTGTACTCGGCGCAGGACGGCGACCTGAGCGACCGCTTCGTTCAGGAGTACAGCTCCATGTACAAGGCCTGCTTCTACGGACGCTGCCTGGGCTTCCAGGTGAGCCGCTGCGTTACGCTCCCACCTGTCCTCATCGCCACACCTTCATCCCTTCGCTGCTGCTGCATTGATTGATTTATTTATCTATTTTGTGTTTTATAAATTTTAGAATGACATTTGACACTTTTCAACTTTTAAAACTCAGAAAATTCCTCAAAAAAGAAAACATCCTGAGCAAAGTTTTGACTTTTGGAAACTCAAAAATGTTTATGTTAGAAACTTTCTGAGATTATTCTCAAAATATCTGTTTTTTTTCTCTAGCAGATTTTTGACTTTGCTATAAAAAACTTTCCCAATTTTTCTGTGTCTAACAGCCCAAACACGCCGTCATAGAAACGGTTGCATCAGATTGTGTGTATTTTCATTTTTGGTTATGTTGACCAGAGAGCTGCAGACTGAATTGTAATTTTCTGGGATAAATAAAGCTTTTTGCTGATGGGTTGTCTGGTTTGGCAGTTCTCTCCTGCCCTGCGACCTTTCCTCCAGACCATCGTCATCAGCATGGTTTCCTACGGAGACATGTACGGCAGACAGCAGTCTGGCATAGGTGAGGCTCTCGGTTTATTCCCTGTTCTGTCCACTTTAATCCAACTCCAGTCTGTCTGCCTATAAAGTCCGGTCCGGTCGGTGAGGCGTGAACAACCTCTGACCTCTGGTCCTCCAAACCTCGGCTGAAGTGAACTCTGGTTCATGAGATTTAAAAATGAACCTAATTATTCTTCTGGTTTCCGAGCCAAACAGCTGGAAATATTACAAATGTTCCGCCTTTGTTCCCATGTTGATGTGAAAACAGCCTCTGATTGACGCTCCCGCTTCGATGTGATGCGTTTCCCTCTTCCTGCAGGAACGGCCGCTCTGTCCGTCCTCACCTCAGGGAAGTACGTCCTGGACCCGGAGCTGCGAGGCGCCGAGTTCGAACGCGTCACCCAGAATCTGGACTTGCACTTCTGGAAGTCCTTCTGGAACATCACAGAGTCCGGCGTTTTATCAGTAGGCAGGGTCAAAAGCTGCTGAGGTCACCAGATCGGCGGAGCGGCTCTGCTGCGGTGCTGACTTTCATTCCTGGTGTTTGTTTTCCTCCCAGGGCTTCACCCGGATCACGTCCGACCCGGTGCAGGTCAACCTCACGCTGACGGTGCCTCCAGAAAGCCTGCGGCTCCCTCTGGCCTCCGACCCCACGCTGTCCACCAGCGTGTCGCCTCCCGTGGCCCACTGGGGCCCGGGGCCGGTCCACATGAGGCTGATCTCCTACGACCTGCGGGTCGGCCAGGTGAGCCGGTTCCCCAGAATGCAGCGTGTAGCTTTAGTTGCCTCTGAACTCCATGTTGCTGTTGCTGCTCAGCGCTGGCGCAGCTCATGGTTTTGATTAGTTCTTTAGTCACAAACCGTTTAGCCGACAGAGCCGACCAGTCAGAACGTCTCTGAGGTTTTGAGGATCTGCTGATCATTTGCTCAACATCTTCATGTGCAAACCAACATCGTGTTTTCCGTTTTTGATTTGATTTATTTGGGAAAGATTTTTCTTTTGCATGTTTCATAAATCCTGATGTGTTGCTAGCAAATCTGACAGATGGCAGATTTGTTTTACTTTTTATTTAGCGATTTAGAATGTGGATTTATTTTTTGATAGAAAACGGACAGTTCCAGGGCAGTTTTACCAAATACTAAAGTTGAAACAGTTTTAATGTCAGACATGATAAATATTTGTCTTTCTGCTGTTTCTCCCTCCGTTGCAACAACGCGGCGCTCCTGTCATATTTCAGGACAGCGAGGAGCTGCTGGAGTTTTCCCAGGGTGACGTGGCGCCCATTGCCTCGCCCCGTCTGCCATGGGTGCAGAGGAAGCCGCCGTCGCCATGGCTACTCATCCACTTCCACGGAGGCGGCTTCGTCGCCCAGACGTCCCGTTCCCACGAGGTGAAGCGAACGCAGCGCTGAGTTTTATCAATTGATCTGGGCTGCAGTTATTGCTTTAGGCACTTATTCTGATGATTAACCGATTAATTTGGTAAAAATAAAAATTGGCTCATCAAGCAGATTTTTCTTTTATCCTTTTTATACAATATTGAGAAAAGCTGACTGAGTCTGCAGCAGAACAGAACAAAGTTATTGATTATTATAATTGATTATTCTGATGAATTGAAATTATTTTTTAATTTCAAATGGCGATGCATAAATAATTACATGATTAATTTTTTATTCTGATGATTATTTGATTAAACAGAAAAAAATGACAAGTTTTATGTAGCCACTTAAACTTATTGATACAATATTAGAAAAAAAACAGTAAAGCACCAAATGAACAAGTCAAAACCTTTTTAAATAAGAAAATAAATGTTTTAACAACATTCCTGTGGTGATTTGTAGCAAAGGAAGTTTCTGCAGCTGATCTGGTGATTAGTTGTTGGATTAGCAGATTAATAATGGAATAGAAAAAGATGCTTAGTTTGTTTTACAGAATGTGAAGCTGAAGCTACGCTGGAGTTCTGGATAGACCAGATTTACAGACAAATATATTTGTTTCATTTTAAATTCGAAGTTTCTACTGTAGAGTTTGGGTTTATTTGCAGCTCTGTTTGTGGAGTTATTTCAGCAAGTAGCCTTCATTTCAGTCTGCTTGTCCCAGTTAATGATTAATCGTTTGGATGTTGATTAATCGTGATTAATCGTTTCAGATCGGATCACCATGGCCTGTGTTTTTGTTTCCTTCTTCAGAATTACCTCCGTAACTGGTCGAAGGAGCTGAGCGTCCCGGTCCTGTCCGTCGACTACTCTCTGTCGCCTGAAGCTCCGTTTCCTCGGGCGCTGGAGGAATGTTTCTACGCCTACTGCTGGGCGCTGAAACACTGCCACCTGCTGGGTACGTGCTTCACGTCAGGAAACACCAAGACGTTTCCCGCGACTGCTGCCCCGCCATGATCAGTAATACTCCATAAGAGACAGAGTAATCTGCCAGCTCTTCTGACGATTAATCGAGTAATCATAAATTTCATACATTTCTAATTATAATTGTTTTTAAATCATATAATCGAATCTGTTTTTCAATCAACATTATAAAATATAAAGAGACCAAAGGAACCATCCAGAGAAGCTCCTTTGCAGAACCTGTGAGGTCAGAACCAGAACATCTGCGGTCGGACTAAATCACAATCGGGCTCTGAAAGAAGCTGAAATCATAGGTTTTCATCTGCTGCTCTGATTAAAAACCCAAACTGCCCTGAGAAGAACAGCCAGATCTGCCGCAGGTGAAACCGAGCCCGTAAGGCCCGGTTTCACCTGCGGGAGAAATGTGATCTGTGTTGGTGCTACCGGCGGTTCCGGCCGCCGTGTTTTCGGATAAACTGATAAACGGATAAACAATTTTCAGGAAATTGTTTGGACCTGCAGCACGGAGAAAGCGGGAGTTTTTACAGTGCTGGTTTGCAACAGTTTCCTCCAGATTCAATGACAACATTGAAACCTGCAGCTCTGCTTGTTTTGTAAAGTGCAGATAAGAAACTCTGAGCAACAAGCCGGCCTGGTTACTTTGCTGCTTTTAGTTCATTTATTAAACTTTACTAAACACGAGATTTTCTAGGAAAGACAGAAATCCAGTTTTTCTTGCTCAGAACCAACAAAGTCTTTTTTTGTTTTTAGTCAAAACCTAAAAAAATATAAAAACTTCTTTTAATGAAGCAAACCCACAGAATGTATTTGATCTGATTTGTATTTTTTATTTTTTTTTAAATGCATCTCTTTTGTTTATTCCCTCAATTATATTGAATTTTATTTAATTTTAAAATTTTTGTTTATTTAATAATCTTTTATTTCTTATTTATTTATTTATTTATTTTATTCTCAACTTTAGTTTCTCATTTATTAGTTTTTCATGTGTTCTATTAAGTTATTATTTAACTTGTTTATTTTCTCATTTTTACTCATTTATTTTCATTTAAAATTGAAAACAACTTTATTTTCTATTTTATTTCATCCTTGAAATAAATTATGAAATGAAATAGAAAATAAAAAAATAATAAAACATAAATTGAATAAGTTATGAAATAAATTAAAAATAAATCAAATATTTGAAGAAATTGAAAAGAAATGATGAAATAACTAAATGTCTTGTTATTGTCATCATCATCTCATGTAGAAGACAGGCCTGTTTTGACCTGTTGTTAATGTGTGTGTGTGTGGTGGAAACGGATCGATGTGTTTGGTCCAGGTTCTACGGCGGACCGGGTCTGCCTGGCGGGGGACAGCGCCGGGGGAAACCTCTGCATCACCGTCTCCATGCGGGCGCTGACCGCCGGCATCCGTGTCCCCGACGGCATCATGGCCGCCTACCCCGCCACCCTGCTCACCACCGACGCCTCGCCCTCCCGCCTGCTCACGCTCATCGACCCCCTGCTGCCTCTGAGCGTCCTCGCCAGGTGCATCCACGCCTACTCCGGTATGTGGGCGGGGCTTCCCAGCTCGTTTAGCCCAGCAGAACCTTCCAGCGCCGCTGGAGCGGAACGCAGGTCAGCGAGGAGAATTATGTGTAAACGGGACGATGAGGGAGGGGAGGGGGATTAGTACCAGCCTCCAGGGCCGCTCATAGCTTTTTCCGGGGCCGGGATCCGAGGCCCCCCTGCTCACCGCTTTCTGTAACCAGCAGGAAATTGAAAAATATTCACCTTTTTATTTATTATTTAACTAAACTGGTTCTTAATTATCTTCTTACAGTCATATATGTGATGACTTAAATGAAATTGGAAATACTGAAATTCTTTTTAATATATCAAAAAGGTCTTCATTTATTCTTGAATATAAATTTGTGAATCTAATTAAAATTGTTATTTTTAGAGCAGCTTCTTGCTTCCTGTGCTAAAGATTGTAATAAAATAACTTGATCTGCTGCTCTGTGTTGCTACAGAAAAACCCAAGCGTCTGATTGGCCAGCTGCACACCAATTACCTTTCCTGTTACTCACTAGCATTTCTGCCCTGTTGAAATAAATTCATGATGTCCTTTGCATCATTTAAAAAGCCTTAGGTTGTATAATTGAACGTTCGTTTGCAGCCATTTTGACAGGCGAGTGTAAACGTTGAGTTATACTTGCCAGCCTGTAGCAGCTTTTTTGGATTTAAAGTGACAGGACGCCCTAAAGCAGGACTGAGCAGACTGAGAGATTTCTCCTAACCGGCTGCAGGAAGTGTCGTGTGTCAGATTTCTGCTTCATAAATAAAACTGGATTTATGTGATTCTATTGATATTTTAAAGTGGCTTCAATAATTTAAAGGGAAAACCAAACTTAGAGAAGCAGCATTCAGCTTCTATGCACCACAGATCTGGAACAAACTTCCAGAAAACTGAAAAACAGCCGAAACCCTGAGTTCCTTTAAATCCATCAGTTTAAATCCAGTTTGATTTGATTTTGAAACATCATAAACAAACATTGATGAACTTATTTAACGTCTGTGATTTTGGTGATGACTCATCAAAATGATCATTTTTCTCATTTGTGTTTTGAAGCTTTTTGAACGTCCTTGTTGCTGAAATGTGCTAACAGCAGTAAACTTGATTGCTGGTACTGACCCGGCCCGGTCCCTGCAGGTTCGGACTTCCAGACGGTCCAGCCTGCAGAGCGGCGCGGCAGCCTGAGCGCTCTGGGCCGGGACACGGCCCTGCTGCTCAGCGACCTCACCCAGGGAGCCTCCAGCTGGATCCAGTCCTTTCTGGACCCGGCCCGGTCCGCGCCGCGCCAGCCGCGCCCGCCGTGCCAAGGTGCCGACCACCGCCGGGCGTTGGCCGGCGCCTCCAGGCCCGGCGCTGCCGACATCCTTCACTACCCGGACGGCTTTGAGCCGCTGCGGTCCGAATGCCACGCCTACGTCCTGCCCACGTCCTGCCCCGTCATCAGGAACCCGTTTGTGTCTCCTCTGCTGGCGCCGCCCAGCCTGCTGAAGGGCCTGCCGCCGGTTCACCTCGTGGTAAGACAGGAAGGGAAAGCTCAGGTTATTTCTATACCTGTTGTTTCACAGGAAGAAACTTCCAGCAGAACCAGAACCGGATCAGAACCAGTTTGTGGTCCAGGATCTTACGGTCTGTGCACCATCATAAAAACCCAGGTGAAAGAAAGTCAGGTTTTGTTTGGAAGGCAGAACTCACAGCAGGTTCCCTGAAACTATGGAGAAAATTCTGACCAATAGAAACGCTCGACTTGTCCTGCACTGACCAATGAAAGAGCTGCTGCTAACGTCCGCTCACACAAATGCCTTCGGGGGAAGTCCCGCCCCAGAAGTGTGGAACGTAATCTGTTAAGTGCTATTTGAAAATAATTTTATAATTTCACAAGTGGGTGTGAGTTTACTGGTTCCAAGCCCCCAGTTTGAACATATGTGTACTCCACACTTTTCAGTCCTTCTCCACTCGGTGTTGATGATGAAACACGGTGAAGTTTGGACTGACCGGTTGCCTCGTTTCCCTGCAGGCGTCGGCGCTGGACGCCTTGCTGGACGATTCGGTGATGTTTGCGAAGAAGCTGCGCGCGATGGGCCAGCCGGTGACCTTGACGGTGGTGGACGACCTTCCTCACGGCTTCCTCAGCCTGGCGCAGATCTGCAAGGAGACGCAGTTCGCCTGCGACATCTGCGTGTCACAGATCCGGACGGTCTTCCAGCCAGATGCCGCCGGCGCCGCGCCGCAGACTTAGCGCTGCGTCGTCGGGTCGGTTCTGCCACCACTGGAAGTAAAACGGCACTTTAAACCTGAACTGCACAGCACAACTGGATCCGAGTGACGGGCTCCAGGTTCTGATTAGAGGACAATTCAGAACCGCTGGAGAAATTCTGTCCTCAGGTCCTGAAACACTCCGAAAGTAAAAACTAATTCTCCTGTGAAGGTTCTGATTCTGACCCGCCGTGCCTTTAACAGAACCTCCTGCTCCTCCTCCAGCATCCAGCAGGAAACAGGAAGTTCCTTCCACATGAACTGTGTTGTTATTAATATTGTTTGTTTGGACCCAACATGTAATTTGATGTTTACAGCTGTTTGTGAAGAGAACAAACTGCAGAGTGCAATAAACCAGAACTAGCAGAACCTTTTGGGTCTGATCTGATGTTTACATTCATTGTTTTTGTATCTAATAAATAAATAAATTAGGTAAAGTAAAGCACATTTTCAGCAACATGGCTGCAACCTGCTTTACATGAATTATAAAGAAATACAAAGCAAAACTAAAAGACAAAACTACATATTGTTTCCCCTTGTTTAATTCTAATTAGGAAATTATGTTGTAGTTATTTATTTCCTCACTTATTTGTTATTTTTAGCAGGCTAAGTCCTCAATATTCTGCTTAATAGTGTGGAGAAAGTAATCGGTAAATAAATGTCGCAATTTATAAAACAAGTTAAATAATATTTCGCCATCAATGGCCAAGTTTAGCGCCACCACCTGGTATAGATATGCAAAAAATATAGATATTTTGACTTTTAACTTCATAACGAACTTCTAACTTTATAGCATTTATTCAGTTTGGAACAGACACATTGTAACAAGAAACATAATTAAATAAAACTTGTTACTATAAGTTAACATAACTTGTATATAACAAGTTTTCTTATTCATGTGGGCTCAGGGTGAAAACAGCCGCCATACTTCAGTCTGGCGGCAGGTGGCAGCAACGTCACCCCAAACGGCTGATAATAAGCCGCAGGGATTCATCGAAGAAGAGGAGGCGACCATGTTGATTTAAAGGAAGAAGAAACACAATAGAGACGAATTATTTCAAGATATTTTCAGCTCATTTAGAAGAAAATTGTTAATTCACCGCACTCAGAGCATCGCTCGTACAGTAACGCAGCTTTTCAGGTATGTTTATCGGACTTTGGAGGGCTCATTGCCGGTTAAAATCCGGTTGTTGGCACGTTAGCTCCGTGCTAACGGCTCGCTGTTGTGTTGGATTTATGAAGCGTCAAATATTCATAACCAAATAAAGGTCAAAGTTTGTACAGTATGATCAAAAAGTGGGTTTTTATAACTTTATCTGCATTTAAGTGAGTAAATTGTGCGGTTTTTAGTCGAAGTGTGTACGCTCGGATTTTAGTTTAAGTTTGTTTTAGCCGTTAGCTGCTAATATCTTTCCTGACGCGCAGTTTCAACGCCACCTTAAAGCTTCCCGACCCAAACAGAACCAGAAAACCCATCAGAACCCTCCACAAACTGGATTGTATGTTAATACAAATTAACATATCGATTCAGAGAGTAGTTTGAATTTGGCTGTGGTTGTTAAAGTGAAAGTAGACGTTAAGTTGTGATTAGCCGTAGCTTAAGCAACGTGAGTCCTTCAGTGAGTCACTTTGTTTCTGTTTCTCAGTTGTTTGTGTTTCCCAGTAGGTGAATCTGGACACACCTGCTGGGTTTACCTGCGAGCATCAAAACAGGAAACTCCACCGGCCTCATCCTGAAAGGCTAACTGAGCCAAATAAAATTGATAAGAGCAATGATTTGACTATTAAACTGATTTAACTGCAGTGCAAACAGCTTTTAACGAAGATATTTTTTCAATCAGGTTTAGATACAAAAAATGTGATTAAAATAATCAATTTCTGCATTTTTATGTAGAAATGGCCACAGAACTGTTTTCTAATTAAAAGGTTATTTAAAGATGAGAAAAAGTAAAAAAAACTTTTGTTTTTTCACCTTAGAGGTGACCCAGAATCTGTTGATGGTGTTGAATGTTTGCTTCAGGTTTCTGAAAGAGGATCTGAGAAGAAAATTCTTGTTTTCAAAGTTAGTAGACAAATAAAACATCTCAACACATCCTGAGGTTGTTTTTCTGGTTTCGCTGCCTCTGAACGTTAACCGTTTGGTTTTCAGTCGTTAAATCCTGATGAAGTTCTGTAATGTTTTCCTCTTCAGTGTTTTTCAGACAGAAAGCTGAAGTGCCGTGGCTTTTTGAAAGTTGATTGTTGATTCATCCTGTCCTTTGGAGTCTGAAGAGTTTTGTTTGGATCGCTTGTTTCCAGGTGGGACGTTTGAGTCGTCGGTCTGGATCTTTTGGAGGCGGGAAGTTTGCAGCGCTGCACGCTTCGGGCCGACCGGATCATCCCTGCTGTCGACGGAGAGGAGGAGGAGGAGGAGGAATAAACCCGGAGCACAAAGGAAACGCACTGAGGACTCTACAAGGGTGGAAAGCTTCTCTGCTTTGGACTAAAATCCTTGTTGGATCTTTATTTTTTTCCACACATGAAGAAACAGAACCTCTCCCAGTGGAGATAAATGAAATACTGGCTTTCTGGAGGCGACCGTGTACAAAGTTGGACTTCCTGTTCTCTGGATCGGGGACATGTAGCAGCTCTCTGGGACTTGCAGTAAAAAGCAGAGATATTATTGACGATAGAAACTCATTTTGGTGCAGATTGCCCTAGTTGTTCTGTTTCAGGACTGGAACCACTTCGATGCTTGTTCACGTATAATTTTTCTATATCGTGGACGAGTCTATTTCTGCACATGGTTGCAGATTTCTCTTCGTTTGGAAGAGTTTTTGTGTAAAAACTAATTTTGTTTTTGTCGGCTGTGCAGCGGTCACTGTGATGAGCTGCAGCTTCGTGTTTATATGTAAATATTACTGAGCCATTTCTCTGCAAAGCGCTTCGGACACACAGAGAATATTGTTGAACGCTTTATTAAACTTTAGGATTTTTTTACTGACGACAGAATTTAAGAGACAAAAATCTAAAAAAAACAAACAAGTTCAGGAAAAATGGCAACAGCCCGAACGGAAAACCTGGGTCCGGTCGTGATGGGACTGAATAAGCAGAACGGGCAGCTCAAAGGACAGACCAAATCTGCCGCAGGACCCCCAGCATCAACTCAAGGAAAGAATCCAGCCGGGAGCAACCAGGACAGCGGAGGAATCAAGTTTGGAGACGACTGGAAGAAATGCCTACAGCTCCCCCCGAAGGACAACAGGGTCAAAACCTCAGTGAGTGTCGGCCCGGCCGCGGCAAACCCGGTTCCTTTTGGGACGGCCGGTTCTGATGTTGTGTTTGTGTTTTGCTGCAGGACGTCACGGCAACCAAGGGGAACGAGTTTGAAGATTACTGCCTGAAAAGGGAACTCCTGATGGGAATCTTTGAGATGGGCTGGGAGAAACCGTCGCCGATCCAGGTTCACCTTCAACGCTTCACTTTGAGAAAACAGAAACAGACGGTTTTCATCCACATGATGACTCAGTTTTATGTCACTAAAAACATTCATGAAAACTGACCAAAGTGGAGATTTGAGAGAACTCTGATTGGCGTTTGTTCATGGAAAATGAATTAATGGTCCTGTGCATTGCAGTCTGCAAAAAACGATCTGATTGGCTGACAGGTTTTAGCTTTGGGCTTCACTGAGCCCTGTGGGTTTGGCGTGTTTAAATAAAAGCCCAGGGTGAATTTGGGGGAAAACTTTTCTAAAACCGATCATTTGTGTATGATATATTTTTAAACGGTCTTGATTTTCTTTAACACCTGACTGTGTGGAAAAGCCTCAATGCTGTTCTGAAACTTGCTAATAAAGCTGCAGCTAACTTACTGAAGGTTTCATTATGAGGCTTAAAGTCAATTTATAACATAAAACCTGATATTGTCAGCTGGTTGACTTTAAATTGTTTGGATGCTGCAGTTCTCCTCCTGGCCAGTAGGTGACACTAGTGAAAAATTAGCAGTGGGCAGACTGTTGTAATTTATCTGCTTGACTTTTTTCAGTGTTTGTTTTGCTCCGTCACACAGAAGCATGAAGCTGCGTTCATTCAGTCTGAGGTTTCCTCTGATTGATGGCGATGATGTCATTTCCTCTGCAGGAGGAGAGCATTCCCATCGCGCTGTCCGGGCGCGACATCCTGGCGCGAGCGAAGAACGGGACGGGGAAAAGCGGCGCCTACCTGATCCCGCTGCTGGAGCGGATAGACCTGAAGAAGGACCACATACAGGGTGAGTCGCCCCTCCCCCGCCCGCTGCTGCCCGCGGGGAGCTGTCACTGATGTGTCTCTGCGCTGTGCTGCAGCCATCGTCATGGTGCCCACGCGGGAGCTGGCGCTGCAGATGAGCCAGATCTGCATCCAGCTCAGCAAACATCTGGGCGGAGTCAAAGTGATGGCGACGACCGGAGGAACCAACCTGAGGGACGACATCATGCGCCTGGACGAGACCGGTAACATTCACTCATTCACTCAGCACATGTCTGCTCTTTAAAGAGTTAGGTTTTGAAAAATCTGTGAATTCCTCTGGTTTCCATAGTGATGGCAGGGCGGCCATCTTGTTGGTCAAGCGACTTCTAGTTATTTAGACTTTAATTTTTGGTCAAATCTATGATGGAATATCAGGGCCAAGACTTAATTTATTTAATTCAATAACCAGAATAAATCCAGATTTGACTTTTTAACTTTTTGCTGTTTTATTATGTTTTGAGTTTAATTCTTAATTCACTATTGTGGGATCGGCTTTGTTGCATTATTTTTGTTTCCTTTGATTTTTAGTTTTTTGTCTTTCTGTAGTTTGTTTCAGCTCTGGCTGCAGTTGGAGCTTTTTATAAATAAAGTTGATGATGATGAAATTTAATGAGAATTTATCCCCCGACTCGGATTGTAAAAGTTCAGTGTCTTCATAGTATTTATTTTGTTGGTGCATCTTTATATATCTGGCAACATATTATTATTTGTATAATTGTTCTAGATTCCAAAAAATATGATGTGGAACTAAAACTTTTTTTCTTTTAAAATCAATATTAGGAACTATTTTGTTGAAATTGCTCCATTATCCTGCTGTTATTTGCAAGTTTGTTTTGTCTCATTTCAAAAGTGCCAAGATACTTTCAGTAGAAACTAAACAGAAACACTTGGTAATATTTAGTGTTTGCTGTGTTTATTATTATTTGTTTCAGTCACTGAGACGGATTGAGCTGCATTTAGAGGGTTTTTATTGTAATTTTAAGACGTTTTCTCTGGTAAACTTTTGTCATTTCTTCCTTTTATTTTGGCTAAATTGTCGTAGCCTGACTCTAAAACTCACAGAAAAGACAATTAAAATAAAAGCCACTTTTTGAAAAGAACTTATTTTTAGAAAAAACGAAGTTGGCAAAATAAAAAGTGGTTTAAAGATGTTTCTGCCTGCAGTGCATGTCGTCATCGCCACGCCCGGCCGCATCCTGGACCTGATAAAGAAAGGCGTGGCGAAGGTGGACCGGGTCCAGATGATGGTGATGGACGAGGTAACCATGACGACAGCCGTCTGTGTTGCTACCGCTCGCTCTGGAGCGCCGCGTTGACCTTCCTCCTCCTCCTCTTCCTCAGGCGGACAAGCTGCTCTCTCAGGACTTCGTGGTTCTCATCGAGGACATCATCAGCTTCCTGGCCAAGAACCGGCAGATCCTGCTCTACTCCGCAACCTTCCCCATCAGCGTCCAGAAGTTCATGGTGAGTCAGCAGGACGGGCCTCTCCGCAGCCATACGGTTTTCCCTGCAGGCCGCGGGAATGCCCGCAAATCTGGGAGGAGTTTGGAGTCAAAGCTAAAAGTTCATATGTCAGGAGGTCAAATCCAGGATTCCCAGATCTGGACCAGAATCGAGGAATAAACTTCCAAACTCTCTCAGGAAATAATGGAAAGTAAATTTTAAATAAATCCCAGATAATTCTGTGACTTTTTCTACCAACTCTGCTGTAATTTACAGTAATCTGACATTTTAGCACAGGAATGTGTAAATCACTCTAGATTGAAAATGAAATAAGAATCCAGTTCAGATTATTTTAGTTTTAATCGCTCTCAGTGTTCAGACATGCATAAAAATATATGAACCAATTTTAATATGGCAACGATTAAAACTCAACACGTTTCACGCTGCGTCCGCCATTGTTATGAGGTCAGAAATCTCCTGTTCGTCCTGCAATGCATCCTGGGAAAAGGCGGGCCAAGTCCAGGGAAACGATGGACGCAGGTGGAGGAGACGTTTATTTCACTGCTGTGATGTGGCACAAAATCATTCCAGGGGCCACAATTGGCCCCTGCACCGCACTTTGGACATCCCTGCCTGTCTTTGCCTCTTTCTGCGGTAAATTTCTGTCCTGGTCTGATCTGGGTTCTGGTTCTGGTTCTGCAGGTGAAGCACCTCCAGAAACCCTATGAGATCAACCTGATGGAGGAGCTGACCCTGAAGGGCATCACCCAGTTCTACGCCTACGTGACGGAGCGCCAGAAGGTCCACTGCCTCAACACGCTCTTCTCCAGGGTAACCGCCGCCGACCCGCCAAAGACCCGCGCCGTGGCTCTGAGAACCGGGTCGAGCTCTGACGGGTCTGCTCTGTGTTCTGGTTGCAGCTGCAGATCAACCAGTCCATCATCTTCTGTAACTCCACCCAGCGGGTGGAGCTGCTGGCCAAGAAGATCACGCAGCTGGGATACTCCTGCTTCTACATCCACGCCAAGATGATGCAGGTACCGACCCGGTCCCGACCCGGTCCCGACCCGGTCCCGACCGGGCCCGGTCCAGCTCGTCTGGGTCTCTGTTTTGACAGGTTCCTGTTTGTTTTCAGGAGTACAGGAACCGAGTGTTCCACGACTTCAGGAACGGCTTGTGCAGGAACCTGGTCTGCACAGGTGAGTTTTCACCTGGAATCCTTGGAATGTTTTTCCTTTCAAGGTCTGGAAAGGCTTCACATCCAAACAAGTTTGGCAATAAAGTTAAATCTGTAGTTTGATTAAAAGCCTAAATTTGTTTAAAACTGATATTTTCATACAGCAAATAAAAATATATTTTCTCTCCATCTGAAGTTAAATCAGATAAAAACTTGTTTTAAATCAACGAGAATCACTAAAATAATTTCTGTTTAATGTTAAAACATTTAACCTGAAGGTGTTGACCTCAAGATTTGTTTGGGTTTTTCTATGTGATGAATATTTAGCTATTATCCTTAATGACTTATTGATCACCTTTATAATGTTATAGATTTTCTTTCTGACTCCAAACGATGTGGGAGACATTTTGTTAGATTTGTTTGCAGCAGCAGATTTTATTTTCAGTGAATTTTTGCTCAAAACGTTTTTGTTGTGATTCCTGCAGATCTTTTCACCAGAGGAATCGACATCCAGGCTGTGAACGTCGTCATCAACTTTGATTTCCCTAAAAATGCAGAAACGTATCTCCATCGCATCGGGAGGTCAGGTGGGTGGACGAGACCGGGACCCGAGACCGGGACCCGGAACCCGGGACCCGAGACCGGGACCCAGACCCGAGACCGGGACCCGGAACCCGGGACCCGGGACCGGGACCCGAGTCCAGGACCGATACAGAGCCTTTTAGTTTTTCCAGGTTGTTGGTATCGGATGACATAAATATTCTAATTTCATATTTTTATGTTTCATTTAAAATGATGAATTAAAGATAAATTGACATTGCTTTTTTATTTTATGGATTCATTTTAAATAAACTATAAAAATGGTCTTTAGTTTTCAGGATTTGTATTTTTAGATTCTTTTTTTAAAAAGTATATAAATGTATTTAATGCCTTTTACTTTCTTAATAAATAAAATGTATAAATGTTTTTTACTGGTGAAATTAGATAAAATGACTTTTTTTTTTTTAAAAGAAGGTTGGGTGACTAGCGACCCCACCGCGTGGAGCGCCGTAACGTTAATCCTCTGTCTCCATGGTAACCAGGGCGGTTCGGCCACCTGGGTCTGGCCATCAACCTGATCACCTCGGAGGATCGCTTCAACCTGAAGGCCATCGAGGAGCAGCTGGTCACCGACATCAAGCCCATCCCCAGCAGCATCGACAAGAGCCTCTACGTGGCCGAGTACCACTCCGGGCCCGTTACCGACGGCGACGAGGACGATGCGGTGGAGAAGCCGCCGCGCCAACAGGACAGCACCTAAAGCAGGTGGCTAACGGCTACGGCTTCCACTTCCTGCTGCAGCAGTCGGGTGTCTCCTCGCCGTCCTAACCCGAGCGTTTTCTCCTCCGCAGAGCATCGTGACACTCCGGGCTTCGCCAGACGTCTCTGCTCCACGCTACTCTTCATCATCTTCCTCTTCATCCCTCGCTTCCAGAACCTTCCGGCTAGTTCCTCACAGTTCTGCTTGTTGTTCCGCACCGGCTCCAACCCGAGTCGTGCACGCCCGCCGCCCCTCGCTCGCCCCTGACGCCGCCGTTCTCTCTTAAGTGCCTTACTTCCTCCCTGGCGCACGCTCCCCTCCCGTCCTGCTGCAGCAGCAGAGCACAAGCAGCAAACCCGTCGCAGCGCCCGTTATGCAACGAACCCACAACCCGCCACCTTCTCCTGCCCGGACGCCGCTCTCCCAGGCGTCGCAATAAAAATGGCAGCTTTCTTTAAACGCAGCGCGACTTTCCCCTCATGAATTAGAAGAACGAGCAGAAGCGCAGAAACTTCCTGCGTGGATCTGGTGGCGTGCTCGGGGAGAAACGGGAGCAGCTCCTGTTTTTACTGTGAACCGCTGCAACAGAACCTCCGATCCGCGCTCAGTCCACCCGGAAGTGGTTCCGAACGGCTCTGGCGCCGGTGCAGAACAACAGCTGAAACTTCCCGTTCCGTTTTACTCCCTCTGGTTTTCAGTTGAGACGGTCAGAAGTCCGGACGTGTCACTCGTAGTTGAATGTATTAGATGCCAATGTTTGTTCTGCAGCCCGGACCGGGCTCCTCCAGTCCGGTTCTGAGTCCAGGCCCGGATAACGCCGCAGTTTGTTGCAGTGAATCTGATGAACGTTTGGTTCTGATTGGATCTCCGTGTAACTTTGAAGCCAAACTTGTGAGTTTTTCCAGTTTTTCACCAGAACCGAACTGCGGCGTTATCCGTGAACTGGACTCGGCTTTGAGCCCAGAAACTTCTGAACTTTTCTGTTTTTTTTGTTTTTGTTTTTTTTTGCTGCTGAGTGAAACTGGGTCAGGTTTTCTTTTCCTGACGGTCCAGGGAGCGATGAAACCAGCTCCGGCTCTACCGGACCACGCTAGACGGGTTCCCCCTCCTGCAGCAGCAATAACTTTTCCTTTTCCTGCTCGGATCCGGTTTCTTCGTTTCGGAACAATGTGAGGTTTAGTTTGGACTCGGCAGGATTGTAGCATCTCTGAACAGGCAGCTGGGGTTTCTTTCTGTCCTCCCCTTACAGAGCATCACTAATGATTTAAAAAAAACATAAAAAAATATTTTTTGCTTTTACGATGACTTTTTTTTTTGTTGCTTTCGCTGGTTCTGATCGGAGCCAAACTTTCCAGAAACCAAGTGTTTAATCGGAAGCATCTTACGGCTCCTCGCTGGTACTTAAATCAGGACACAAATCGTTGATCGGAAATAAGTTTCACACCAAAACGTTTTTGTTTTAAGTGCCGGACAGAGCACGGAGTCAGACCAGAGCGGCTCTGGAAAGATCTGCGACGGTTTTCCGTGTTCTGACTGAGGTGTTACAAATGAAACGGGGAAACCGCAAACTTCCGATTAAAACCAGAAGATGTTTGGCTTCAGTGGAGGAAGAGGAGGAGTTTTAGTTTTATTGTTTCCTTGAAACTGATTTTCAGGATTGAAGCAAAACCAAAAAGTGTGTGTGTGTCTCTGTGTGTGTGTGTGTGTATGTGTGTGTGTGTGTGTGTGTGTGTGTGTAGTGTGTGTGTGTGTGTGTGTGTGTTGTGTGTGTGTGTGTGTGTGTGTGTGTGTGTGTGTCTGTGTGTGTGTGTGTGTGTTTGTGTGGTGGATGGGAATTGCTACATGCAGTTTCCGATAAGCCGGGAACAAAATCGGAACGACGATAAAAACGTGAAGCTGCATGTCGGCGATTCTGTTTGTTTTATCGGATGTTGGATCAAACGTCGGGTTTGGCGTCGGATCAAACATGTCGTCAGGGATGTGATCTTTGTCGAGTTTTCCGATCTGCCACCTCCTCCAGAGAAACAGTTTCTTTCTGACGCGATATCTTCCTTTGTCGTTTGTTTTTCCTGATCACATCCCTGCCGATCATTGAATCATCATCATCTCCTCTGGGATCCAGGTCTAGGATCCAAACTCTGCTTTATTCCGATTTAACATAATTTCCAGAAGCTAAGCTAAATATTCCTGCTCAAAGGGAATTCTGGACCATGAAGCGATCTTTTTCCATCCCTGGAGCTGTAAAAAGATCCGATTGTTTTCATGGGATTGGGAACCAGAGGATGTCGTGATGAATGTTTCGTCTGTCGACTCGTTTTGTGTTTTTGTGTCGGAGCGCCAACGGGGGGCATCTGGAATAAAACTAAGTCCAGAACTGGAACAGGATCCGGGTTCATGCAAATTCCTAAAGGAGGAAAATGAACCAAACTAAAACTTTTGACACCATGATGTGGATTTCTCCAAAGCAACGTTAAATTAGATTCCCAGACTTGCTGCACTGATTTAAACTCAGCTGCTGCTGGAGGCTTCATGATTGGAAAACTTTCATTCGGCTCCAACGGCCTCCAGCTTTTCCTTCATTTTGGACTTTTTGCTCAGGAAGTTGGTTTGTTTTCCTCCTCCAAAACAAAATGTGTAAGTTTGATTGGATGAAGTAGAAAAATGTAATTTTGTTCATTTTGACTTGACCAATCTGCCCTCTACTGGTGTAACATGGAAGAACATGCAGACTAAAAAATTCAATAAATTGGCCTGAACATTATTTTGTCCGTTTGGTTTTTGTTGCAGACACTTTAATAAACAGCTTGAGATCATGAATGAAATTAATTTAGCTGTTTATATATTGTTGTTGCATCTGTTGGAGGTTCTGGTTCGGTTCGTATGGTAGCCATTTCTACAGTTTACTGAAACTTTCAGCCACAGTTACATTTTATTGTTGCTTTATATCCAGTTTCGTCAGTTTTGTTTGACATTCGGAGGTTTTGCTGCCGCCATTTTTAAGCCGTTTCTTTTTTAGATTTTTTTTTTTTTTTTTTTGCTGAATTTCAGCCCGTCCAATCAGAAAGCTCAGCTTCTATGGGGTGAAGCGGTCTTTGCTACGTTCAGCCAATAGAATTCGAGCATGACGAGCTCCACTCAGTTTGAGCGCTCAGTAGCGCCGCCATGTTGTGAGGGGCAGCGTTGTCTGTAACCGGAGGTTAAACGAGCCTTTCGGGGCTTTATGAGCAGCTAAACCAGCTGTTTCTGGTTTAATTAAAGTTCTTAAAGATCTTTAATTTTGTAAAACATTAAATTATGAACTTTAACATATTTTAAATATATAAAATAAAACGCTATAACCAAAGTGAAACAACTGAAACCATGGATAAAAATTTATTCTAAAGTCTCTGCAAATAAAATTGCCCTTTAAAAAATAATCACAAAAGGAAATTATCAAGCTCATTTTAATTGATTATTGATTAGTTATTGCCACAGGCTTGTTTGCTTGGTTCCTATGTTTGTCTTGACCCTCCATATTGGAGCTCTGAAACTTTTCTCTCTTCGTTGTTGCACACAAATGTTTTATTTTCCAAATGTAACATTTAGTTTGGACCGAAATATTTAGTTCCCAAAGTAAACTAAATAGCTTATGTAGCAGCTATTTTTAAGCTAACAAGCTAACTATTTAGCTTGCCAGCCAAATGTTTGGTTAGCATGTTAAATATTTAGTTTGTGAACTACATTTTAAGCATTAACCTAAATATATTGATTGCCAGGCAATCTATATTTATCAGACACTAATTTCTAGCATTTAAATTCAGTCTTTTATGTCAGGCTTGTGTCGTCTCAAGGTACTTGACAAAAGAACGTTTCATTTCAATCAGTGGAAATGATTCAATAAGAACAATTGATAATCGAATCAGAAGAAATGTCTAAAAGAACGAAAAGCAGAAACCAAAATGCTTCAGGATTCAGCAGCTTTTATTTTGGTAAATGTAAATAAAGATTAGAAGATGAAGTTAAGTGCCAGAAGCCAGAATAAATACGCGTGGACAGTCAGTTTACTGGGCCTTCTGGGTGAAGGCGTCCCACAGGGCGGTGAGCTGGGCCTGCAGGTCCTGAGCGCCGGCGTCCAGCTTGGCCCGCAGCGCCTCGCCGTTCTGAACCAGGCTCTGCTGGAGCTCCTGGGCCTTCTGGGCCACCTGCGACTCGAAGCTCTGCGCCAGAGGAACGACGCTCTGCTGGAAGTCCTCCAGGCTGCGCTCCATCTTCCCCTTCAGCTGGTCGCCATAGGGTCCCATCTGGGCCTGCAGCTGGGAGGCGCCGGCCTCCAGCAGGGCCCGCAGCTCCTGGCTCTTCTGCAGCAGCACGGCCTTCAGCGCCTCTCCGTCCACTGCCTCGGCGTACAGCGTCGCCTCCCGCTTCAGCTCCTCCACCTGCGCCTGCAGCTTGGCCACCAGCTGCTCGCTGTACGGCCGGACGTTTGACCCCAAGGTCGCCATGTCGCCCTCCAGCCGGGCCTTCAGCTGCTCCGCCTCCTGGCTGAACCGGGTCAGGAAGTCCTGGGTCAGGGGCGCGGCCTGGGTCCGCAGCGTCGCCACGTACTGGTTCACGGTGTCAGCGCTCTGAGAGATCTTCGAACTGGGAATGAGAAAAAAATAATAATCAGAAATCTGTCTGCCGAGATCAAACTGAAACCTAAGAAATGTATCAATTGGTCTATTAATCAATTAATCACATGATAAGTTTCATTTTGGTATATTTGAAGGGATATTCTTTTTGCACAGGCATCATAATCCATTTTATTTTACGATGGTAAAAAAGACAAGAAAGTCATAAAATTGTAAGAATAAAGTCACATAAGAGAAAAAAGTTCATTTCAAGAATAAAGACGTTTTATTTCAACAATAATGAAGATGTGAGAACAACGAGAAACAAGTAGTAAGGATGAAGTCGTAATATAAGAATAACTTCATTTTGAGATTCACTTTTTAAGTAAAACACTTCAGAGCTCTAAAAAATCATTTTCAGAAATTTTTGGATTAATATTAAATAATTTCTAGAAAAAATTTGAGTTTTCACCTTGAATATTAGCTTACTTTTTCAAGTTCAAGATTTCTTTTAGAAAATTTCTGAGATTAATCTCATAATTTCTGAGTTTCCTCTTTTCATCATTTGTTTCATCAGGGACCAAAATCAGCTCAGTAAGTTTAGTGCTCTTTATAAAATCAAAGCTTATTTATCTTTGATAATTTTGTATTATCATCAGTAATTACCTGAAAATGATCTCAGAACAATAATGTTATCGTTTATCGTATCGCCTCAGGCTCTTACTTCACTTCCTGTCCCAGGTCGGAGTCCCGGATCTGCTGCAGCGAGTCCTCGGCGGTCTGCGTTGCCTTGGCAACGTAGTCCCAGAAAGCCGCCTTCACCACCTCCATGTTGCTCTTGGGAGGCTCCTGCCACAGGATGTTGGCGTTGCAAACTGCGGACGAAACGTGACGTCAGCATCCCGATGCCGATCGGCTGAAATCGGTTTAACCGTCAAAATCCGCTCACCTGAGATCAGAACCAGAACCACGAGGATCTTCATGTTTGGGCCTTTTGGGTCGCAGAGGCAGCAGGTTCTCCTCCAGTGTCGGTGTTTCTGCCCCGGCGGGGTTTTATAGCCCCGCTGGGGGGCAAAGTCCCGCCGCAGCTGCCCCGTTGGACGCGCCCCGCCCTGCGGTCGCTCCGCATCACGATGCGGGATCACGCACCGGATACCGGCCCGGTTCCAGCTGCTTCACTTAACCACACAGACCCTCAGAAACAGAACTGTTCTGCTGCATTATGTTATTAAAAACACCAAATGTAGCAGCAAACCACCTGCTCACCTGGTAACGAAGCAGCCAATCAGATGGCAACAGCTCCAGGCCTCCTGACGTCACGACAGCTGAAGAAATGAATGAAGAAGTTTATAAATCATGCATCTGATTTATAAACTTGTTTTTGGAGGCTTTACATTGTAAACAGTTCTGAACCAGGAATGAGCGACTTTTGTCCTTTAATTTAGATCCACATGACCTTAAACAAGACAATTTCTCATAAAGTTATATGAATATCTAGTGATGCTTAAAGCCATCATTTTATTTCTAGTTTTAGGTTCATTAAATCAACATGTTTGGAGGTTTGGGGGAAGATATTTATGGGAATGTTCCAGAAAATGTATTTTTGAAGAAAAATAGCATGTTTTCATAAATCAAAAGTCTGAATCTGTTTTTAAAAACATTAAAAACATTGTTAGTTTTTATGGTTTCAGTGAATCAGAGGCTTTTTACATTCTGGTTGTTTGAGTCTGTGTTCAGTTCAGCCCAGAAGTTTGAGTTAAAACAAGAAGAAAAGTTCATATTAATTCTTTCAGTTTGAAAGGAACCAACCTGTTCGCTCAGATGACCTGCTAATAACTAGTCAGGACTCCAGTAAATGTTTAATCAAGTAAATTGCAGCGTCTATTATTAATTATCACCTTTTGATTGAAAATCAATAAAATAAGCAACATTTCAACTCTAAAAACGATTGAATTAATAAACTCAAGGTCATAAACAAATATATTTATAGTTTTTAATCTGTTATTGAACTTTAACCATCAGATTGGAGCAAAGTCATGTGGACATTAGCATTAGCATTAGCAGCATGTTTAGCATTGTGAGGCTACGTCGTGGGTCTCATTGTGCTTCGCTCTGCAGTATCAGGTTTGTTCCTGAAGTGTTTGTTGTTTTTCTGCAGATCTTCTTCGCTCCTCTTCATCGTTATCACTGACACTGATTCTGGCCTCTGGACTTTTCTTAAAGCTCCTCTGGGATAAAAATGACTTCACCCATCAGAAAAAGTGTAAACATGGATGAACAATCACTCCTACAGTCAGATTTTAACCCCAATGTTTCCTGAAAATCTCCAAAAAGACGTTAAATTTACTTCTTATTTGTCTTTATGAACGTTAACGTTTGTTTGAGACTCATGTCTCAGATTTCTTTGGGTTTCTTCAAGGTTCTTCTGAGGACGTCAGACAGAAACAGGTTTATCAGCAGTTTTCTTTTCCTCTGAGGGAAACTTATCAGGCGGTTGGGTTGTATCGGGACACGCAGCTCCGGAACAGATTATCACAGGGTGAGACGGCAGAACGGATCAAAGTCCAGCTTACATCTCCATGACCCACAATCCCTTGGGACAGGAACAGTCATGGCTGATTACCCGGGTCCGGATCAGAACAAACTACTTTTATCTGCTGACGGTTTTGACAGTGAAGCTGATAAATCTGTTCATCAATCTCTCTTGGTGCAGTTGAAGCCTGGATATTTATTGATTTAGTTTGTTTTCTTTCCTGTTTGTCCCTCATGTCAGAAAGCAAAACTCATCAATTCCAATGATTCTTCACACTCTGAGCAAAATAAGCTGTTATTTTCTGCAGGTCTGATTGTTCTGAATGGAAACCCAACAATATGTGTCTCAGAAATCAGAATGTCACATCAGATCAATAAAAATGATATTTTCATTGGAAACTGTCCACTGGTCTGGGATCCCTTAGCATGAATTTCTGAGGTTCTGCTGAGGTTCTGTTAAGGTGCCTGGTTTAACCAAACCACTGTTACATATGAGATCATATGAGATCATATGAGTTACATATGAGAATCATATGAGTTACATAAGAGATCATATGAGTTACATAAGAGATCATATGAGTTACATAGAGATCATATGAGAAATCATATGAGTTACATATGAGATCATATGAGATCATATGACTTACATAAGAGATTGGTTTGGCCTTTTAAAAGGAAGCTTACAGAACATATCAAAATAAAAGTCTCAGTTTTTATAACTTTCTTGACACATTTAAATTAAACATTGGGACGCTGGGACTGGAAAGTAACTAACATGCTGCTGATACTCCATGTTTTAATGGTAGCACATAAGCTAACATTAGCATTTTAGCCGAAGGGAGTCACTGCAGGTCAACATGCTACTACAGCCTCCATGCATT
The DNA here is from genome assembly GCA_922788865.1 of Poeciliopsis turneri. NCBI lineage: Eukaryota > Metazoa > Chordata > Actinopteri > Cyprinodontiformes > Poeciliidae > Poeciliopsis > Poeciliopsis turneri. Next base: position 1,091,409 of record CAKLNU010000860.1, read on the forward strand.
TTCACTAACATTAGCATTTTATTTGCTATTGATATGAAAGCTCAACTTAATCTACTGAATGGACTAACTCAATATTAGTCAATGTGTTGTGAATAGTCCACATGCTATATGTAGCATTTAAGCCAATATTAGGATTTTAGCTAGCTTTAGTTTACGCGTATCCGCGTAAACTAAAGCATATGCGTATCTTTTTTAAATATGTTTTTTTAAATGTATCTGTTAAAACTGTCAATATGTTGAGAGAGTTTGAGAGAGAAAATCTGTCAAAAGGTCCATCTCCTCCTGGAGCTGACCGACCAATCAGAGCCAGAGGGAGGGTCTTAGCGCTGTCAATCAAGCTCATATAAATATGTTTAAAAAAGTATTTTTAAAATAAAAGTTACATACTGCAAATGTAATGCTTGCATGTTGAATGGAATAAGTAAATGTTAGTCAACACAGCATTGGTAGCTCACATCCTAACATTAAGCTGATATGATATGATATGAGCTGATATGTCATGTTTTGATCTTCTAAACATATTTTGGACATTTCCAGGACAACCTGCAAATCTGTTGTTTTAGGCTCTTTAGGCTTCAATGCTCCAATCTGAGGCCTGATAGATCTGACTCACCATCACAACCTTTTAAATATCTCTGAAATTTCTGATTATAACTAAAACAGTTTATTGATGCCAAAGAAATTAAATGTTGTTGTAAATTGTACTAATTCAAATTCTTCAGTTATTTAGATACTGATGGTTGTTGGCAGGAAAGATCTCTTGAATGGCCTGTATCACAATGACTTTGAAGAAACCTCAAGAAATGATTTTATTTTCCTTTTACTTTGTGTTGCACTTTGTCACAAAGTCTCAGAGAAACACTGAAGGTTGTGGCTATTCTGGGATAAAACGGATATCTCCATAAATATAGGTGATAATTTAATGAAGGTGCTAAATTATCACCTTTAACAGAAACTCTGTAGGTTAGTTATGTTAACTTATATCACTAGTTTTTGATCGTTATGTAGACGAGTAAAACCTGACAGGTTGATTCAATCATAGAAAATATTCAGTTCCAGTGGCAGAACCTGAAGGTTCTGACCCAAATAAAATAACTGGGCTGAATCACAAATAAGATTCGGAGAGGAAACATGTATAACAATAATAACTTTGGTGTCTCTGCTGATAATTAATCGGCAGTGTTGATTAACTATCAGAGCGTCATCACTATCAATATCAGCATTTGGTTCCTATTATCAGCTCAGTAAGCGAAACGTTCAAGGAGCTGTGGCAGCTCTGAGCTCAGCATCTCCTCCATTCAGCTCTGCTGCCTATAAATACTGATGAAGACGCTTCAGCGTCCATCATCCAGCTGACCGGCTGGACAGGAAGGACTCCAGCTCCTCATCGTCTCCTCTGGACCAACCCGGACCTGGAAGCCTTAACTCTGTCTCTCTTTCAAGGCAGCCATGAAGATCCTCGTCATCCTCGTCTTCGTCTTCCTCACAGGTCAGACAATCTTGATGCTTTGGTGAAAATCTCAGAAGAAGAAGAAAACAAGGGTTTAAGCTGTGTTGTCTCTGCAGGTTGTAATGGTGGACGGTATGACCATCCGTCCAAAAGCCAGGTAAAGATGGCGCAGGATGCTTACTGGGACTATGTCCAGAGGTCAACGATGACCCCAAAGGACAAGGTGTGGGACATCAGACATTCGCGTCCAGGACAGTATCTGTGGTAAGAGGAAACCTCAAAACTTTATACATTAAACTGGATTAATATTTAAAGGGAACATTCATTAATGCTGAAGCTATAGAATCTAAAATTAAGAAAACAAACATATTTCAGTAGTCACTGTGTTTTATTTTTAGATTTTTGGGTTATTATTTGGATATATCATTAATAATCTATTTAAAATTGTTTTAATCTATTATTTAATTTTTTTTATTCTTTAAAGAAAACTATATTCTTTTATTTACTTGTTTAATTAATTATAACTTTATGTTTAATAATAACTATTATCATTATTATTACTATTTCTAATAATAATAATCATATTGTTATAATAATAATAATATTGTAATTATATGTAGATATATCTCTTGTGTGTCAAGAAGCGAGTTGTTCATCAGGTTCTGTCTGTGGTTCTGCAGCTCCCTCATCTCACGCAGCGTCGAGACGGTCCAGAGATTCCTCCGCCTCGTTTACGATCATATCGTTATGTGGAGCACGCGCTTCTACCACAGGGTCTGCCAAGAGGTAGATCACCTGCAGCAACACCTGCACGACTTTCTGCACCATTTGGAATATGACATACATTTCCACGCCAAGGACCTGGTGGCTCAAATCCGCTGGCAGCTGCAGAGTATCAAGACCTTAGCAGCCCATTATACTGAAGCCCTGGACCCTCTAGGCCTGAAGATGGCGCTGCTGGGGAAGACCAAGGAGCTGAATGAGCTGTTTAATAGGTGCTTTGAACTCCTGGAAATTTACCATCATGAACACCATTGTCCCAACAGGCCAGGAACATGGTCACCAACAAGGCCACCATCATGGTCACCATCATGGCCACCAACGTGGTCACCAACGTGGTCACAATCCTCCTGGCCACCTCGTCCTTGGCTGTGGACCTGAGACGAAGAAGAAAATAGATAAAAGCATGGAAGCCTTTAAGACCACCTTGTTCTCCCTGGTCAGGAAGTTTGAGATGGAACTCGCTCAAACTAGCACAAAGATCAACAAGAAAATGGTTCCTCAGGGAGAAAAACACCACGGCCAGCTGATTAAAGACTCGGCTCACCTGAAGTACGACCTGGAGAGTCTGTGGCGAGACTGGATACTCCTAAGTCAGCAAAAGGTCGACTGAATGGATTCATCAGTGGCTTCATCCAAGGGTCATTATTTACATAAAGCATCTTATTTTTACTTTTAATACTAAAACATATTGATTGAGACATATTTTTCAAGTCAATATGATTTGTTTTTGTTTCTGTAAAATGTCTGTGGTATTTATTGACCAAAATAAAAGATTGAACTACAGAAACTCTTTGTGTTTTTCTTAAACTATTTAAAACTTATTCAGTAGCAACTAAATTGTGCTTCTTCCTTTTGTTCTGAGAGATATGTAGGTTTGGAAATACTTGGAAATGGGACCAAGCTGCAGCGTCAGGTTTTTATTTGTTTCAACTCAGAGCTTTTCTTCTAACTCACAAATAAAAACCTGATGCTGCAGCTTGGTCCCATCAGCTGAAATGTGGACATGATGTCCACGGAGACGGACGTCCTGATGTCGCTACTTCAGGCTGTGGCAACTCTGAGCTCAGATGTGTTTAACAACTTTGCATTTAACAATTTTGTTCAAATTAGCCTTTAACATTGACTTCAGGATGGCCATAAGACCTTTCTGGCTAGATTAGCCAAAATATGTATTATCAATTACATTTCTTAGGACCCATATCACAAAAAGAGCCAGCTGGAGGACATCTATGGAAATGATTTTGTTGCTTTAGCCGCTGAAACGGTTTGATAAACTGGGAAAGTTAGCCATTTAGCATCAGATTCAGATCAGCCATAACTTACCTGGTCTTGGTTGGATATTTACCTTGTTGAAGGTTTGCTCTCAGAAAGTTTTCAATGTACCCAATAAGAACTAAAATGAGTCATTAAAAGTCATTTTAAGGCGACCAAATAAGCTAGTAAAAGAACTCGGTTAAATTAGCAACAAAGAGATTTTTCAGTTTCCTCCGATGTGAAAATAAATCCTGATTTGTACAAATCCAGACTTCCATGCAGTGAGAAGTGAAATATTTTATTTGATAAACTGTTAATAAATGAAATCAGATTGACTTGTGCCATTTCAGTTTGCTGTTAGTCATGTTGTCTTGACAACACTCGCAACCGTTGTTGCTAGGAAACGGTAAGAAAAGCATTGATCATGTGACCAAATAGGCATCATTTCAACGAGTCTGTGAAGGTAGGAACTGCGTTGCTAACGTTATTTTATGAAAGTAATAGTTTTTCTGGTCGATCGTAACTTTCATATAAATTGTGTTGAAACAATAGAAGATATTTTTAAGTGTGTTTCATGTATCAGTGCTGTGTATGACTTACTACAGGAGGCCATAAACTGGAGATAAAGGTGTCGTATTTTATTACCTGTAGGCACAAATAAAGTTAATGGCCCAACTTTGGGATCAGTTGGGCCATTTGATCAACTTACAGGTAAAAACTACAAGTTTTTCCTGTAAGTTTATTTTACTATCAGTAAGACCAACTTCAAGCAGCTTGATGCAAAAGTGATGATAGTTACAAATGTCATTTATTAGTTTAAGGTCAAAGTGTCGTGGTCTGATTTTTATTGGTTAATTACCTGTAAATCTTCATTTTTTCTTTTACCGTTTCAAGTTATTTCAGTGACCAAAGGACTTTTGGTTCTTGAACAGAAAAGCCCTAATCTGTATAAATGCTCAGAAAAAGGCCAATTCAGTTAATTAGTCTTTCTGTGTTTTGTTCTGCTTTAAACAAAATTACAGTTTATGCTTTCTGATGTTTCTGCCTGATTAAATGTCATCATATCTGTTTATTTTTAATCATCAACAGGGTTATTCATAAATTATCAGTGCGATAATCACGATCCCCCTAATAAAAGTTTTATTAATGAAGTCTACAGCTGTTATGTCAAATCAAGGCAGTTGGACCATGATGTGATACAGAAATGACCTTTGACCTTTTCCCTGCTGTGCTGTCAATCAGCTGTAAATGCAGAGTTTTCTGTCAGAATGTGAAGTTTCAGTCACAAATTAAAGCCGGTGTAAGAGAAGAAGGAGGAAGTTTGTTTTGTTTAGGACCCAGCTGGTGCTTTGCAGGTTCCTTCGCGGTTCTGACCCGGTTGCATGTTCAGAGTGCAACGTGGAGCCAAAACAACAAACACAGCAATAAAAGGTGACAACAGCACAGTCCGTGCTGGGAACTTCGGACGCAGGTCAGAAATCTTCCAGACATTTATTGGATCTCATCGGTGCCACCTAATCTGTATAAATACTCAGAGAAGGATTCATTCGGCCTCACAGACGTCACAGATCAAATCCGGCATCTGAGGTGAGAAGCAAGCCTTTTCATTCCTGCAGGAAGATTCAAAGTTTGGTTAACATAGAAGGGATTCTGGTGTTACCGCACAGACCTCTAATCTGTCATACATTTTTCCCCAAATCTTTTTTTGTGTGGCTCAATTTTCCAGCTTCTGGTCATCATGAGGGTGTTTGCAGTGATCCTCGCTCTTGCGGTCATCTCCGGTGAGTTTGGTTTTTCTCCAGGGAAATAAAAATGTTTGGGGGTAAAATCAACACTTTCGTCTGGTTCAGGTCAAGAGTGTTAGTATTTCCTGAAAAGAAGAATGGTAATTTTAAGGCTATTTAAAAAAAAAACTCAAACAGAAAAATCATAGTTTTCATTTATTTTCTGGCAGATTTGATCCATTCTCTGAAAACTGTTTAAGTTTTTTGGGTTTTAAGAGAAACATGTCTGCATTAATAAAGTCACACAGATTCAAAATAATTGTTTTGTTTACACTAAAGTTTGTATACCTGTGAATGAAACACATGAATGTCAAGTTTCTGGATGCAGCTCCTTCAAAACTATAAGAGTTTCTTATAGTTGATATAAAAACAAACTAAAAGTTCTTCTGACTCTGAATTTTTCACCTAAGATTATTGAAAAACCAATGAAGATCCAAGATTTGATCAAATTACTTTGTTAAAATCTAGGAAAGTGTTTATACACAGTTAATACTTTAAAATCAAGTTAACAATAAGCAGAAAAAGCAGAACAGTAAAAACACATTGTGAGCATTTTTCCCCAAAAAAAACAGCAAAACATTCTAGTTTTACAGCAAATCATAAAGTCTTTGGGTTGATTTGAGAAACTACAAAACAAAACTAAGATAATCTTTAAAGAGGGAATCTGAAACCAAAGTATTGATTTTTCCATACTGATAATGACTTGGCGTCGATATTATTGATATTTTGGATCGATCTGCCCAGTTTTACTATTTGAAACACTGTAAAAGTTCAAAAGCAGTGGTTGTTCAAAAATATAAATGCTGACTCTATTGGAAAGTCTCGCCTGAGCAACAGAAGCATCAACAAAATTAGACTGAACAGTGGTTTGTTACTTAAGAGCCTGGTGTCGCTAATTAGCATCATACCATCATAAACTTACAATAATGGGAGGTGCAATGTTCACAGTTATAATCTCTAAGTAATTTACCATCTGAATACATTTTTTTGTACAATTGGACATAAATTTAGGCAATAAAGAGTTAAAAAGTGACAGATTAAGTTTCTTTGTTGTCCACTCCAGGCTCCCGTGCACGAAGCGTTCTCCAGGACGACTGGCAGGGCACATGGGAGGTGACGGTGGAAAAGTTCAATGATTACATCACAGATCTGAATTCAAGGGCTGATGGAGTGGTGAAGGACATCAGGAGCTCCCAGATCAGCCGAGAGCTCGAGTGAGTGATCAGCCTGTTGCACTGAAGATCTTTGTTCAGGCACAGGAGGGTTAAAGGTTAAAGGCTCCAGGTCACGTTTCATTCTTAAAATGTGGATTACATCATTTAATGAGAAACTTAGTGGTACATTTATTTGTTTTAATTTATTTAATCGTGTCTCTCCAGACTCCTCAGGATCACGTCACTGTGATTCTGAAAATCATTTGGCAACCAGGCACTCGGTGTCCCGCGGCCCCCCCACTCGGGGTCCTGGCCCCTCCCACTCGGGGTTCTTATTGTTAAACAATTATATTTATTTAATAAAATTGCAATATTTAGACCTTTTATGACCTGGTTGTACCTTTTTGTACACATTTTCTTTATTTTGGCAGCTGCAGTCCTCCATATTTTGATGCAGTAATGTACCAGAGTCTCTGTGAGATTCAGTGATGTGACTCTGAGCAGTAAACACTCGTTCTCTGAGCACAGAGTCGTCTGTTCAATCAGCTGAGTTAGGAGTCAGATCTGCTACTTTCTGCTCAAACTCTGCAAAACACAAAATGCCTGATTCCTAAAGTGTTTTTACTGTTTTCTGGAGCTGAGAAGTGAATGATCTGCCTCCTGAACAGCACCCTGATCCAGGACAGCATGTCGGAGCTGGCCTTGTACCGGGACGACATGCAGACCAAGCTGGCGCCGTACACCCAGGAGGCTGCAGAGCGCTTTGGGAAAGACCTGCAGCTGCTGGTGGACAGACTGCGTGGACACATGACCGACGCCCGCAGCCAGATGGAGAACTACCTGCAGGAGCTCCAGACCATGATGGAGCAGAACGCCGACGACGTCAAGGCCCGAGTGTCCATCTACACCCGGAAGCTGAAGAAACGCCTCCAGAAAGACACCCAGGAGATCCAGAGGTGAGTGACGGACGGGCAGCAGCCAAAACCTCACAAAGTTCAGGTTTTAAATCAACTTTTACAGGCAGAAATTCTGATTGTTTCACCCAGAAAGTCCTTAAATATTTCATGTATTCACTGAACTTTAGTGGGTGGATTCTCTAGAAATAGAGAATCAAATGGGACGTTAATTATGGAGCTAAATCAGGGCCATAAAGTTTGTTAAAAAAAAATCATTTTGAAACTGAAAAAATAGAAACTGAATAAATGTTCCAACTACTTTTCAGTTTCAAATCTTGTACTCAGATTTGATGTTTCTTTCTTTTGAACAAACTTTATGGCCCCAATTTAGCTCCGTAGTTTATAACTCAATGTTGTTAAAAACAACCTTTAATCAAGTTCCAAGTTCGTCTTTTACTTTTTGTAAAAATAAACAAAAACATTATTTTCAGTTGCAGTTTTAAACTAACACAGATTTTTGCTTCATTTGCTTCTTTGAAAAGCCTGAAAAACAATTAAGCCACAAAACAAAAAGATTTTGACCAGGTGTAGCTGCTTCGAAAAAGATTTTTGGCATTTAGAGCAAATGAACGTCCTGCAGACTCGCCTGCTGCCAGTGGAACATTTTCAATCAGATGTTTGTGGAGCTAAATAAAACCGTCTGTTTCTCCCCGCAGACACGTTTCCGACTACATCGAGGAGCTGCAGAGCCGCGCCTCGGACAACGTGGAGAGCATGAAGACCAGACTGGACCCGTACTTCGCTCAGGTCCGGGACAACGCCGAGGCCAAGATCACCACCCTGAACGAGCTCCTGAAGACGCAGGTGGACAACGTGAGGGACCAGGTGGACAACGTGAGGGACCAGGTCCAGACCGCCGGCGAGGACCTGCGCTCCGCCCTGGGCACCAAGCTGGAGGAGCTGCGCAACTGGTTCGAGCCGTTTGTCACCATGATCAGAGAAAGCATGTAAACTGGGATCTGAAACCAGTTCATGTGACAGAATCCACCAGTAAAACCAGTTACACACCAGATGTTTGTCTCCCCAACACAACTACTGTCAAAACGTCACAAATAAAAGCTCAGAAGAAAAAAACTCCAAACCATCATGAGTCTGTTTTTACTGAGAAAGATTTGCATTTTATTTACATTTTTCAGAAATCAATCAGCAACTCGCATGTCAAAAAGATTAATTTATGCAAAAATATATTCCTCCATCACCAAAACGTCTCCTCAAACAGCAGTAGTTTAAAAATATATATATTATAAAGATAAACTGAGCACTGCCTGGATAAACGCAACTATCTTTAAAATGTGACACACAGAACCTGTTTTAGATGGAAAAGAGACAAAAAATACTAAATCTGAGAATTACATGAGAAATACAATGTAAAAAATCTAATTAAAATAACTGGCAAATATAAAAAACCTGTAAAAAACTGAACAAATGTGAAATAAAAGTAGAAAAATCCTCAAAAAAAGGAATTTAGAAAAAACATAAATATCTACAAATTACAAAATAAAGTGACACAAAGAATCTAAAATAAAATAAAATTTAAAAACTGGTTCTGAGAATTTAATATATTTAAAGATCAATACTGCAGATTACTAAATGTTTAAAAGTATAAAGAAAATGTAGAGGTGAAAAACATTTTCACAGAGACGAAAACGTGTTTTCCAACTTTTTCATTTTAAATGAACAAATGAACAAATGAACAAATGAACAAATGAACAAATGAATGTGTCGGTTGCTTCACAGCCAAAACGGTTTTCCTTCTTGAGGTGAAAAAGTTCAGGATTTCTCCTGGTTCTGGTTCCGGTCCGTCACATTCCTCTGGCGTGGTTCCGGTAATGCTCATGAAGAGTCGTGACGTCAGCAAAGGTTTGCATGCAGATCGCACAGTTTTGCCGACGGAGCGTCGGTTCGTCCTCAGAGTCGCTGCTGTCGCTCGCCGTCGAACGTTTTTCAGGAACCAAAGATTTCACCAGAAGCTGGAGCTGAAGCTCAGCTGAGGTTGGGTTGGCTCCGGACTCCAGGTCCAAACCAAAGACGGGCGTCTCCAGACTGACGGCGGGCGTCTCCAGACTGACGGCGGGCGTCTCCAGACTGACGGCGGGCGTCTCCGAGGAGGCGGCGGGAACGACGTAGAGGTGGTCTGGATGAGGATAGCTGAACAGGTCCTTCCTGTTGCTCACCTGCAGCCACCGTTTCGGCCCAGACGAAGAGACGGCGACTGTTTGCGGGTTGGGAATGAAGGACAGGATGCTCTCCGGAGGACTTTCCGGCCTCCTCCCTGCGAAGGAGTGGCACACCTGATGAGCCTCCAGCAGATCGGTGCTGGAGAACCTGGAGGAGCATTTCCTGCAGGGGTAGGGAAACAGGAAGGGCTCCTCAACGCGCGCTGGCCGCGGCACACGCAGCCGCCGCCGATGAGCCTCCAGGTGAGCCTCCAGGGCGGAGAGGCTGGGAAAGGAGCGGCTGCACGGCAGACAGATGTGGGAGCGGGCCGCTTTGTGGAGCAGCTTGTGCTTCCGCAGGTTCCTCGGAGAGGAGAAGAGCTTCCCGCATGTGCTGCATTTCAAACCATTGGGCTGCCCGCCTCGGGGCTCCAGCTGTGGTTTATTGCAGGTGAGACGAGCATTCTGCGATTTGGGTTCGTGTTCCTGCAGGTGATCCATGTATGACCCCAGGAAGTGGAACTCCAGCTCGCAGCGGCTGCAGCGGAAAGCTTGCCGCCGCCGTTTGTTTCTGAAGCGACCACACCAGGATTGCAGGCTGAGTCTGGGAGGCTCAGGACTGAATGTCGGCTTGGAGAAACCAAAGTTCAGAGACGAAACATCAACATCAAAGACTTCAATCACAGACGGGCTGGAGCCACCAGACGAGGGCGGCGGAATATCGGTCTTCCCGTTACGTTCTTCTTCAGGAATCTCCGATGCTTTTCTTGGATTCGCTGACTCTCCCGTCTCCTTCCAGATGTCCTCCAGGGAACCTCGACAAGCCGCCTCTTCTCCGCTGACTCTGCAGCAAACCGAGCAGTGCTGTTTGCTTCCTGCCGCCTGGCTGTACTCCTGCCTACAGGCGGAACAGCGGTGAGGTTTTCCCATCGCATGGGAACGTAAATGCAGAACGTAGTGGCACCAGCGCCGATGGATCTGCCGGCAGATCGGACATTTAAAAAACACCGGGGTGACGATTGTTGTATTGCCGGCTTTGTGGAATCCATGGATCCTTCTTGGCTTTCTGCAGGCTTTCCTGTCATGAATCTGTAGGTGGTTTTCAAATGCAGATTTCTTGGTGAACTCCCTGGAGCAAACCGAACACCTGAAGGTTTCCTCCTGGCCGGGAGCCGAGCGGGACGGTCGGCTCCTTCCCGGTTCTGTCTGGAGTCCCTCCACCTCGGCCAGATGGACCTTGAGGTGACGGATGAGTTTGGTTTTGTCCCTGAATGCTTCTTCGCAGATCGGGCAGTGGACGGCTGGCGGCCCCCTGTGGAGCTTTGAATGGAGCTTCAGATCAGGGAGCATGGAGAAGCTCTTGGCGCAGACGGAGCATCCGTACGGTTTCCGGCCCGTGTGAAGCCGTTTATGGAGCGTCAACGCTGAGATGTGGCGAAAAGAGCGCAAACAGAAAGAGCACTGGAGATCTTTCTTCTTCTGCTGGAGATGATGAGAAATCTCAGCGTTTGTTGTCATCTGATGCTCCTGATTTTCTTTTTTGATGTTGAAGGTTTGGTCAGAGGAACTGGAGACAGTCGGAACATCCCAGGATGAGCGGACCTGAGGTTTCTTTGCTTTTCTACGTCCAGACCAGTGTGTTCTCCTCCTCCTTCGTCTCTTCTGCCTGGTTTTTCTTGGAGCTGTTGATGAAGCAGATTCCTGAAACAGTCTCTCCGTCTCAGGCTCTTTATTAGCGCCCATCTCCATAAAACAGGAAGCTCCATCTTCCAACTTGATTGTAAAGACATTTGTCTTTCTTCTGTGTCCCATGTTGGACGTTTTGGACATTCTTCCATCTTCAGAAGCTCCTGCATCCCTTTCACATCGATGATCATCAGATTCCTGGGTTTTAGGTATGGCTGAGTCTTTCTCAAATGATTGTTTTTGTCCTTGTACCTTGGAGGAAACTTCACCAGAAGCGCCTTTAGGATCGGTTGGCATTCCTTCAATCTGGAGCAGGTTCACCTTTCCTCGTATTTCTGGAGTCGCTCTGGTTTCACTTCCTGATTCTGTTGTGTTTCTTTCATCCTGAAACAAAGACACCAGCTGGGATTTCTCCATCTCTGACTCTTTATTAGCTTCCATCTCAATGAAAATTGGTTCCTCTTCCAACTTGATTTTAAAGTCATTTATCTTTCTTCTGCGCCTGACGCTGAACGGTTTTCCGTCCTCAGGGCTTCCTGGATCTGGATGTTTTTCTTCAAATTCCAGGATTTTAAGTCCTGCTGTCAGGTTTTTCTTTTGCACTCGTTTCCTTTTTGGTCCCGATTTCCTTCCTTCGGTTTTCACTCCCAGGAAATCTTCTTTCAGATCACATGTTCCTTCGATCCGATCTGGTTCTGGAGTCGCTCTGGTTTGACCTCCTGACCCCATCAAGCTGTTTCTCTCCTGATTTGATGGTTTTCCATCCTCAGGAGTTCCTGGTGCTCCTTCCTTCGGATGGTTTTCATCAGATCCCAGAATGTTTGGTTCAGTTACAGAACGTTTTCTTAACATCCGGCTCTTTTTTGGTCCACTTCTCATTTCTGTTGGCACCACCTCCTGGAAATCATCGTTCAGATCAGACATTCCTTCAGTCTGGACCAGATTCGTCTTGCCTTGAATTTCTGGAGTCACTCTGGTTTCACTTCCTGATTCTGTCGCGTTGCTTTGAACCTGAAATGTAGACATCATCTGGGATTTCTCCTTCCCAGACTCTTCTGTCCCCATGAAACTGGAAGCTTCATCTTCCATTTTGATGGGAAGAACATTTTTCCGTCTTGATGGTTTTCCATCCTTAGCATTTCCTTCATCTGGATCTTTTCCATCAGAGTCCAACATTTTTGTTGGAGTTACAGAACGTTTTCTTAAGGTCCGCCTCTTTGTTGGTCTTGTTTCCGTTTTTCTGGGCGCTGTCTTGGACTTACCGTCCAGAGAATCAGCTTTCAGATCAGACTTTTCTTTGATCTGGATCAGATTCATCCGATTTGGAGTCACTCCAGTTTTACCTCTAGAATCCATTAAGCTTCTTTCGTCCTGAATTGATAATTTTCCATCACGAGGAATTCCTTGTTGTGGCTGTTTTTCTTCTGATTTCAGGACTTTTGTTCCAGTTGTAGAACGTTTCCTTAACATTTGCCTCGTTTTTGGTCCCATTTCCATTTTCCTGGACGCCGTCTTGGTCTCCAGAGAATTGTCTTTCGGATCAGACATTCCTTCCATCGGCAGCAGATTTGGTTCTCTGAGTTCAGAAGTCATCATCTGAGATTTCTCCTTCTCGGTCTCTTTGTTAGCTTTCAGTATTTCAACGACGTTGGAAATTTCATCTTGTATTTTGATGGGAAGAAGGTTTTTTGTTCTTCCGCGCCTCAAACCTGAGGATGGTTTTCCATCTTCAGGACTTCCTGGATCTCCTTCATCTGGATGTTTTTCATCAGATTTCAGGATTTCTGGTTTTGAAATTGAGTTTTTCTTTAATATTTGCCTCTTTTTTGGTCCTGTTTTCCTTCTTACGGCCGTCGCCTCCAGAGAACCGTCTGTCAGACCAGCTGCTCCTTCAGGCTGGAACAAACTCATTACATTCGTTTCCGGAGTCGCTGCAGTTTCACTGCTTCCATCTTGAATTAATGTTTTTCCATCCGCAGGAGTTCCTGGATGCTTTTCATCAGATTTCAGGATTTTTGGTGTTAATGAGCGTTTCTTTAATACCCGTCTCTTTTTTGGGCTCCGTTTCATTTTTCTGGACGCCGTCTTGGACTTAACCTCCAGAGAATCGTCTTTTAGACGAGACGTTCCTTCGATCTGCAGCAGATTCGTCTTTCCTTTTGTTTCTGGAGTCACTCTGGTTTCTGTCGTGTGGCTTTTATTCTGAAATGAAGACATCAGCTGGGATATTTCTGTCTCATGCTCTTCCTTCTTGGTCATAAAAACATTTTTCTGTCTTGCACGCCTCACACTTGATGGGTTTCCATCCTCAGGGTTTCCTGGATTGCCTTCATTTGGATGTTTTACTTCAGATTCCAGGATTTTTGGTCCAGTTTTTATGTCTTTGTTTAAGACTCGTCTCCTTTTTGGTCCCGTTTTCCTTCTTACAGTCCTTTTCCTCTCTTCTTCCTGTCGGTTTGCAGCCGAATTGGAAGCAGGAAGAGTCGCAAAACCCAACCTGTCTTTGTTTAACGCCACTGCCGACTCTTCTTTCCCTTTTCGTTTCACATTTCCAGGAATAGCTTCACCGTTGGCGGACGGTTCAGTGGATTTTTTCCTTCCTCTCTTGGTTTGTTTGAATTTTGTCCCGTTTTCTGACGTCAGCTCATCTTTTCCCTTTAACTTCAGGATGTTGCTGGCCTTACAGGAATCTTTCCTTTGGGAACCTTTCAGATATTGGATCAACCATTCGTCAGCAGCTGAGCTTGTTTTGGTTCCCAAAGTGCAGGATCTCCTGATTTTCCCAAATTTCCAGCCTTCATCCAGTTCATCCCAGTTGGTAAACTCTTGATTTTCCATGGAAGGATTTGCTGGCATTGCGTAAGTGGGAGGAAAATCCGTCCGGCTTGTTGGAGCTTCCCAAACCGGTTGGGTCTGACTCTGGAGGTTGAAGGTTTGCTGCTGTATTTTTTTCCTTTGACCTCGACCTTTTGACTTTTTCCAGCTCCGGATCGGATCTTCGTCCGGCTTCTGACTGACCGTTCCTGGCCTCTCGTCCCAGTCCATCGTTTCCTCTTCAGCAGGAACGGTTTTGGTGTGTTTTTCTCCGGTTTCATTCTGGATGTTTGACATGTCAGCAGACGGGAGTTGTTCCCAAATGGATATTTTGTTTGTTTTAGTTCCTCGTTTTCCCAGTTGTAATTTTGGAAACACATCCAGAGATGACGCTTCTTCCTCTGGTTTGGTTCGGTTTTCCTCCGGCGGAGGATCGCCTCCTGCTGGGAGCCGCTCGGCGGGTGGATTTCTGCTCTTCCTGGGTTTCCTCTTGCTCTCCTGCGGTTCAGTTTTCTGTGCAGCGGTATTCCCGGCAAACCCTGACAAACCTCCGTCCGCCTCAGGAGCAGCTGGAGTGATCTGGATCCGAGCCACAGGATCCATTTTCCTCTTCTGTTTTCCTCCAGGTGAGACAGACAGACCCTCTGGTTCTCTGATCCTTTTCCGTCCGGCTTCCTTCCTGAATTTGAGCTCAGGATCTTTGTCAGTTTTTGTTTCTTCCTCTTTGTTCTTCAGAGTAAAATCTGATCCTGATCCTCCAGGAGTTTCATCTGTTTTCCCTCCAGCAGCTTTTTTCCTGCGTCTCTCTGGTGAGACTTTTGTTTCTTCTCTGTTGGACTCTGACCCGATTTCTCCAGAAAGATTCCTGGACGTGTCTTGATTCCCAGGAACGTTTTTCGCCTGTATGGACACGGAAATCTCCTCCTTCAGGTCCAACTCTTCCTGCAGAGTCAGACTCTGGTTTTCCCGGTGATCCCAGCCTTTGGCTGTGACCAGCAGCGTGGCCATCTTCATCAGCGTCTTCTTCTTGTACCTCCTGCCGTGTTTGTGTTTCTGCTGCTGCAGCATCTGGTGCAGAACCGAGCCATAGATGTTCTCCTGCTGGAAAACCGGATCTCCACGGGCGGAGTTCGGAGTTTCGGGACAGGAAGTGTCTCCCTTTGCTCTCAGTGAAGCAGGAAGTTCATCCAGAGGAAAAACTGGATCTGGGTTCATGATGCTGTCCTTGACTTTCTGCAGGTCTGACGCTTCGGTCCTCTGGTCCCCGGATCCTCGGCTCTGAATCCAGGAGCAAAAGGATTAAACTTTTCACCAGAGCTGGTTACATTTACCTGAATAACATTTTAGAAAAAAATTACTTTTAGGAGTATTTTTACTACGCTGTACTTTTTACTTTTACTGAATTAACTTTATTATGAAGTGTTTCTTCTCCTACTTGAGTGAAATTTCTGGATTCTCTATTATTGTGAGGAACTTCATAGAAAACAAACTTGTTTTCACCAAATGTTCACACTGCTGCAGTTCTTGTTAGTTTCACAACTTTTATATTGAAAGAAACTGATTTGGAAAAAATAGTTTTGTCATTTATATGAATTGTTGTCATTTTGGTTTAATAAACACCAATATTTACCCATAACTTTACATTTCAGTTCATCTGATGACATGATTGTATTTTGATCAGTTTCTCAGTACTTTAGTCGCTTTTTCACCAAACACTTTTTCCTTTTACTCAAGTCATTTTTGGATACTTTTTACTTTAACTCGAGTAAATATGTGTTGAAACGGTGTTACTCTTTGGATACCCTCCCCTCCTCCGCTTCACACACTGTTTATTTTTAATCAGATTAATGATCCGAGCAGATGGACCCAGTTGATTCTTCACCTCCAGAACCGGAGCAGAACCGGAGTCAGGCTGCAGGTTCTGGTCACCCGTCGCGTCCAGTTTCCTCCCAATATCGGACTCCATGACCGCAGAACCGTCACGTCTTTCCTCCATGATCCCCAAATTATATTCCTGAAAATAATCACAGGAAAGTTAAATCAGGCTCCGAGTCTGAGATTCCTTCATTTTGACTTTAAATGCTCCTTCAAAGGGGAATTAAAATATTTCTAATTAATTGTTTTTAATGAATATCTTCATCAATAACATGATGAAGATGCCTGAAGCCCCTGAAAAAAGGGGTTAAAGGTCATGATTCAAGCTGAAGTTATCAATGGTGTTTATGTAAAATATTTCTCAGTTGAGCTGATTTATGCAGGTTTCTGTTTGCAACTTTGCACAAAAAGTTTGGAATTTCTGCAAAAAAAATAAAATAATAATAATGATAATAATAATAATTTTAAAAGAAAATCTGAATTTACCCAAAAAGTTTAGTTATTTAGAGTAGATATGATATTTATATGCTAAAATATCAGTTGACCACCTGTAGCCTCAGCGGTCAGAGGGGGGCAGTGGCCCCTCAGTTTGCAGCTCTCTCCATTGAATCGCCCCTGCAGCCTGAAACCCGCGGACTGATCCACGGAGCTGCAACATGGGGCTCTGGGGCGAACCGAACCGGGCTGCATCGGACCGAACCGGCCTGCAGGTTTTATCTCACCTCAGACCGGCTGATTCTCCTCATTTACGGCCCCAGATAAGGATAAAACACGGGATCCATGCGTGTCCGTGGGTCTGCACAGAGAGGTTTCCGGGTTGCCAGGTCCGGGTTGCCAGGACCTGGCAACCCGGAGGGGTTGCCAGGTCCTGAGAGGAAAACCCGAAAAACGGGAAGATTGTCGTTGCTTCCAGGGTCCAATTTCATATCCTGGTAAAAGTAATAATAATAATAATAATAATAATAATAATAAAATCAATTTCAAGTTATAAAATTTTGTAAAATTCATGTTTCTTTTATATTATTTGTTCTTAATTCAACACAGTTTATATATATATATAGCTGCTCCCCAGCACTTGAATTAAAAAACAGCCGGTCTCAACAGGTGATATATTGGCTTTATTTCTCCTTTGATGATTTTGCTGGATCATCAACAGGTCACCAGGTCACTTCACTTCATCACCACCACCGTGAAAACTAAACAAATACAAATATTAAATACAAAACACAAATTGACAATACAACAGCAAACAAAAAAAACGTACCTCGCTGCCTTTACTGGGGAACGCCATTTCTTTAGTCCAAACATTTGACAGTTCATTTGGTTCATTGCAATTCCACAGTTTTATAGGCCCTGCCCTCTTTCCCTACGGCAGCCCGTGAGGTACGTATTAAAAAAAAAAAAATCCCCAACAATACAAACCAAAACAGACAAACATACGTAAACAATCTGCAACGATCATATATTAGAAATTCATTTAAATAATTTAATTTAAATAAACTACAAATAATTTAAACATTTCATTTTACAATAATTTACAATCCATTACAATACACACATATATATATATATATATATATATATATATATATATACATACACACTTCTATTCCAATTAAGTCTAGATATTAAACAATTCAGTCAAATTTAGTTCAGTATTTAAATTAGAAAATGGTTCAATCACAGCAGATAATGCTAATTACAGAATTAGCACATGCTAAATTGGAGAACATTGATCAATCTGTCAGTTTTCTATTTGTCAGAAACTTAGATAATAAATGACTGCAGCTGATTATTTTTAGTTCTTTGAATATAAATTTCAATGAAATGTTCCTTATCTAAATAATCTTAAATGCTTTTTTCACATGAAGGTGAACTGTTTTTCCTGTAAAATATGATTTTTTTTTCTTACTTCAAACTTTATTTTAATTTTAAAATCATTTCTATTAAACTCACTGCAGCATTCTGTCAGAGAAAGTCACGTGACTCTAACTCCTCTCACCTGTGTGCAGGTGAAGCTCCTGAAAGGCTGCATGGGGTTTGTGTTTGTAAAAGTGTAAAATCTGCAGACCTGGCAACCAGAGCAGAGCAGACAGGCCCCGCCCCTTCCTGAGTCACATTACACTGTAAAACAAACAGCTGACTACAAAAACAAACAAACGCGACTGATCCATGAATGAAGGGATGATTAACATAAATAATTTAACTGTGTGAAATCTGGGCTGGATTTCCATGTAAACCAATGCAGTTTATCAGTCTGCTGAGGTAGTAATCATAAAAATTATTATTATTTTCTTTAATAATTTGGATTTTATTTTTTCCATATTTAAATTGTTTAAATAGTAGCATATTGTTTAGAATGTATTATAGGGAGAGGGCTTCATAAATTAAAATTATTCAAGCATATATCAAGAGCACTGAAAAGCAACAAAAAGTCAAAACGTTCACAGTAAAAATATAAAAAGCTGAGTTTTATTATGTTTTTCTTGTTGTAAATTATGGTTCTGATTCTTTTGTATTCACAAATATTAAGAAGCAGATGACTGGATGAATAAAGACATGGATGGATGGGTGGATGTAAACGTACTCATCAGTCGGTAGGGGGCGCGCTTGTGATTTTAAAGACTCCGCGCATGTGCTGTTTGAAACAACGAACTGCTCATGCGTCATTTTTAGAAGGAAACGTAAACTGGCTAAAAATCGTCCTGTAAAAATTTCCTTTAGACAGTAAAGTTTGACCTAAGACAAACTAACCACGGGTTCTATTTGTTTTGTGAGAGAAATGAAGACAATCGTGAGTATTTTCGGTGTCATAAATTTTTGAAAAGTAGCAACAACTCGATTGAAAGTCGTTTTAGAAAAGGATTGAAAACCGGCTTAAAAGTGTTCGTAAGGAACAAAGACATTTTCTAGCTAAGAACCCCGATTCATATTGTTGATAACATTTTAATTGACCTGTATAGTAAACATTAATGACAAAATTCTGAGGTTTTATCATTTTATTCCTGTTTCTGTCCGCCGCCATTACGGTTACCGCGACAGTCACGTACTCCAAGATGCTACGTTCCAGGTCAACTCGAAATTTAGAAATTTTGACTGAAAAGTTTCTGCTTCATCTCAGTAAGCTCAACATTTGTTAAATTAATTCGATTAATTTATTTTTATTATTATGATTATTTGCAGTTAATTTGTGTCAGCAACTTAATTGAAGTGAAATGCTTCTAGATTATTTTTGCAAAGTTCATGCTGGTTTTAATGTGTTTTTTACTTGCAGCTGAGGAAATTTATAAATTTAGACCATTAGAAAAAATATTTTATAACAGAGATGTTGCCCAAATGAAAATTATGTCTATCATTGTACGATATTCAATAAATTAGAGTATTTTTGAAAATTATTCACAACCCCCAAAGGCTGAGGTTTTCCCTGGTGGTTGTGTAGGTTTTTCTACCAAACATTTTTCTTCCACTCAACTTTTAATGAATATGCTTGGAAAGAGCACTCTGTAAACAATAGCTCCTTTTCACAATTACCATTTTGAGGAATATTGGAAAATGTGTATTTCAGAATTAATTTTCTATTTGTGAAAACTGAATTATGGGTTTTATTAGCTGTACGGCATAATAATTACATTTATCAGAAATTAACGCTGTGTGTGGACTGAATCTGAATCAAATAAGTTGATCTTTTTAACTGAGTTATTTAAATTAATAATGTTTGACATTGTTATATCATATTTGATATGGCTGGAGTGAGGCAAGCAGGTCCAGTTCCATGCAGGGCTGCTTTTAACCAAACAGTGTTCCTGTTAGCAAACTGAGTCCTACATTTAGCTCCTAAATGTCTTTTATTTCTTTTTGTTGTAGGTTCAGCACTAATGCTTCAGTTTGAACACCAGGTGGCAGCACTGTGATGGGAAAAAAACAGTTCAAATGGTGGAAAATAACCAGGTAAGGGATGGACTTGATGATATTTGTATTTACTGCTCAGATTTCTATTGTTCAAACATTTCACAGAGAAATAACTACACCGTCTATGAGTATCTCTGTTTATTTCCCTGTGAACAAGAGGAAAATGGTGACTATTGTGAATTAGACACACAGATTATGTCCAAAATGTGGAATGTCATTCATAATTTACTTATGGCTTTCAGTCTATTAATGAATCAAAAACAGTAATAACTAAATATAACTGTGTGTTTTGTATCTTCTCGCTTCCTTCACAGCCTTAAAAATCTGGAATTTGATTTAAGTAAAGTAAAAATATTACTACTGATATTTAATTGTTAATTTTCTATTGTGAATATAGTTTAAATTGTAGTAAAATTCTTTTAATTATTCAGTCTCTTTAAAAAATAGAATCGTCCAACCAGGGGCGGATTGTCACACAGAGGTGTTGTTTCAGTCTGTCCATTAAATAATTTAATGCTGATGAAAGAAGTTCAGTCTTTTTGTTCAGTCATATTTTAGTTAACATCTCGTTAAATTAAATAGCAAAAGTCATTCTGATTTTTTCAACCACAGAGAAAAAATCAGTGGAAATCCTTATATTTTCTATAATTAATTTTAGAGGCTGGATCTGTCCTGCAGATCAGGGACTCTGCCTCATCCCAGTGAACTGTCTCAGCTGATCAGACTCTGCTGGAGGATTTTAAATTGCTGCCATAAATTATTGTCTCTGAAAAGGGTGAAGGAGTCCACACTGAGCCGCTTCCAACAGGACGGGATTGCTCTCAGTTAAACCCTGATCTGAAGTCCAAACCAGATTTAACACAGACATTTACAGATCATGACAGGGGATCCGCGCACCTTAAATTCATCTGAAGTTAAAGCCTTAAAGCTGCAGTGTCTAACTTTATAAAAATAGTTTTGACATATTTGTTGAAAATATGTCAAATATGACAGAATTCTGAGGTTTTATCAGACAGTTTGGCATAAGAGAGATATGTGAAAAAATAAATCTAATCTCATTGCGCTAACCAGAAACAACCAATCAGAGTCAGGAGGTGGGACTTAGCACCTCCTGGTTACGATCCTCTACCATTCACAAGAGGCTGTGCTAGCGTTTAGGCTAGTTAGCATAACCGCTGATGACGGTGGATAAGCAGTTTTTCTGTAATGCTAGGTTCTTTCTCTGCCATTAGCACATTTAGCAGTGAGTACATGATGTTGATTGACAGCGCTAAGCCCCTCCTCCTGATTGATTGATTTTGGTGCGTTTCTTCAGACGGCAGTAGCAGCTCAGGGAGGTCGATCTTTTCTCAGATTATCTGTCTCATAACAAACTGTCACAACATGGACACAGTTTTAACAAACATGGAAAAATGTTCTTTATAAAAGTTACAAACTGCAACTTTAAAACGTCCTAAACTCGTTTTTAAAAATGTATGTTTTCAAACTCTGGATCTTTAGTTTTTATGCTGCCAGCTCAGCTTGTTTTTTAGATTTAGAAGGTTACAAAAGTTATCCTTTCATTATCTGGCTAACAGCTGAGAGCGACTAGCAGCAGCCCTGTGCGTTTCCAGCAGTGACTCCACTGCCTCCTCCCATTCTGGGATCAGATATCGTCCAACAGAAATGTCTTCCAACAATCCAGAATGACTTTTCAGCTTGATGGCTGATCTCCAGCAGGTCAGATAGAGCGCTCCTGATTCCTGCATTTAACCTGGCCAAGTTGGAGTTATTGGAGCTTAGACGAAAAAGCGCTAAAAGCAAATATTGTGATTTGGCTGTAGCCTTATATCAATCGCTCTCTTCTCGACTGCACTGAACCTGGTTTAACCTCAGAGTTATCTCATAATTTATTAATCAGATTATGAGACATTCATCCTGATAATGAGGTTCATCCTGGATCTCATTATCCACAGATCCACATGAAGATGTTTTGTTTTAATGCCTGAAAGCATCTTAAAAGTAATTCAGCGTAAAGTGGAATTTAGCAGAGTGGAAATCAGAGATTTCACAGTTCAGAGTTTCCCACATCTCTCTGTCCAACTGCTGGAAAACTGCATTAGAAACCTTTCTGAAAGCCGACCGACGTGGAGCGCTGCTGGTACCAACGAAGCCGCATTTCCCTCAGATTTGGCTCATTTCATTTCCATCTGCAGCTTCTGGAGAGGCCAGGCTGTAATTTCAGAGCCTGCAAATACTTGACAGGAAATGTTTGTGGCGAGGCAAGGAAACGGCAGAGACAGCAGAGCTCTGTGCATGGAGTCGTCCTGGAAGAGCCGCCTGTCACCTCTGTGATGAGCTCTTTGTAGGGATCCACCTGTTTGCTGCTGATCAGCTCTAGCAGGCGGGTTTTATCGTAGAGAACTGCTGCAGCTGTGGTGAAGACCTGCTGCTACTTCTGCCAGAAACTTCTTGAGATCTCAGCGAGGCTCTAACTGCAACCAGAAGCTGCAGAGTTAACGGCCCTGGGAGAAGCAGAGCGCCCATTAAACCAGCATTTATGTGTTTGGAGTGAGTCACCATGGCAACCAGAGGAAGCCCAGGCAGGAACAGGAATGTTTATGGGGTGCCATTGGAAAGGTTACAGAGTAAAAATGAACAGACATATTTTGGATAATTGAATCTGTCATTAGGGAAAAAAATTGGGTTAATTTTTCAGTCATATTTTCAACATGTTGTTCATACATTCATAATTATCAAAGTTTCAAACTAAATATTTAGTTTTTAAACTAAATATGCAATTCACAAGCTAAATATTTAGTTGGGAACTAAAAAAATAGTTTGGAGCTAAATATAAAATTTCCAATGAAACAGTTCATCACCAAATTAAATATTTAGCTCATTAACTAAACATTTTATTTGCAAGATAAATATTTAGTTTGAGATTACATTATTTTGTTTGCAAACTAACTATAAAGATCTAAACATTTAGTTGGGACCTAAAAATTTTGTTTGGGGATAAATATTTCTATTTAGCTAAAATTTAATAATCAAATTAAATATTTTTTAGTAAATTTTAATTTGTATACTAGTCAATTAAATATTTAGTTAAAAATAAATGTTTAAATCTGAACTAAATATTTAGCTTACAAACTAAATATGCAAAATATTTAAGTTAAAAATTAAATATTTTGTTCCAAGCTAAAGATGTATTAATTTAATATTCAAACTTAATATTAAGAAAAACCAGAGGCTTTTAACTCGTCAATAAACTGAGTCTTCTCTTCCATCAACCCTCTTTGAGGATGGGTCAGACTTCTACCCCTCAAATTGCAGTTTGGGTCCATCAATGGCCCACGCACCACACTTTGAACAGCCCTGATCGAGACCGTAAGCTGATGCAAATGCTGTGCTGGAACCTTCAGAGAGCTGAGAAAGGAATATCTGTTTAATCCAGTAACATGAGAAAAGACGACACAGGTTTCTGCTTTAGAAGAGCCGTTTACTGTGTGGCGAGTTCCACAGACAAACACGATTAACAGAGAAATGCAGCAACACAACAACGATCCTCAGAAGAAGATGGAAACAAACATAAGGTGCTTTGTATGCAACAGGAATGTTCTAAAAAATGTCCACCAGATCTTAAAGACACACCATGACTGCAGCTACGTTGATATCGAGACCATAATATAAAACTATCTACACAGAAAACAGCCGATATTTACATAACGGACTATTTACAGAGCATGATGGGGAGCAACATATACATATAAACATATATGTATATATATTTGTAGGCTGTGCAGGTTGGTGTAAGAATGCTGGAGGGAAGTCACAGAGCAGCCATCTGCAGCAGCTGCTCCTTGAACTGCTGGGCGTGGTGCGACAGGTCGGCCACCCGGTCCACCATGTCCTGGATGGCAGCCGTGTTGGGGTAGTTCAGGGCGGCCGTCTTGGTGGCCGCCACCACCGTCTTCAGCAGGTCGCACAGCACGTTGCTGGAGTTCATCACGCGGTTGGCCACCTCTGGGGCGGACGCCTGCCTGGACAGCGTGTCCCCAATGAACACCAGCTTGTGCGCGCTGAGGATGACAAACTTGCTGTGTGCAACGAAGATGCGGGGAGGCTGGCCGGCGCCAACGCAGGCGAAGAAGGCGTCGACGGCGCTGAGCAGGGTGGAAAAGTGCTGTTCGCACTGGGCGGAGTAGAAGCCGAGCAGCTGGCGGTCGCGGGCGCACATCTGGGCGGAGGAGGAGTCAGTGGGAGTGGGGGAAGTCCACTGGGTGATATCATTCTCCACCGGTTTGATCACTTCCTGCTCCAGCTTCTTAAACTGGTTGATCTGAGGAGGATGAAACAATCCAGAGTTATTTATGACAATAACTTTAAAGGTGACTATTCTGCTTCGGATAGATCTAAACATGTTCATCTCATTTCTAGATGAGATTTCAGTCTGCTCAGTCCTGCCTTTCAGGATGAGTTGTTTTAGGATCTGTGTCACTTAAAATCCAATTAAACTACTGCTGACCACGCCTCATAATTAACGTTTTCACTCGCACGTGACAAGAGTTGCAAACAGATGCACAATTATACAACCGTACATCTTTGAAAAGCAGAAGTAGAGCTCCCTCCACAACTAATAAAAAAGCAGCAAATAGTTTCTGGATGGCAAGACAACAACAAAACACTTGTCTTTTCCAGCAACCATTGTACAGCGTTTTCAGAGGGAAAACCAGCTGACCAAACATGCTGGAGCTCAATGGGCGGAACTCTACTGAGCTTCTAGGTAACAGGGCAATGCTTGCTGATTGAAACGGCTCATTTTCCAGACTCCAGAAAATGTTAACTTTTTGCCAAAATCCAAGTGTTTTTTTTTTTTAAAGCTGTAGAAATCTAAATGGAAATATAAAAACTTGCAAAATGTGAATTTTGCACAATAAGTCCCTATTTATTTTCCAGGTTTGTGCGACGTTTCTGCCTGGCCTCACCTGCTCCTGGCCCAGCTGGACTGCAGTCTGCTTGATGATGTTCTCCTTCTCCAGCAGCTCCTTCTGCTGACGCTCAAAGTCCTCTTTACCCTTCGAATGGAAACAGGTGAGGCAAAAATGAAATTATTACATTAATGTAATAATACGATATTATTACATTATTACATATGATCACCGTATTCTTGAGTGTAATAATATGGTGAAAAATATCTGATAAAAGTAAACTGGCAGTAACAATGACGACATCAGCCTGAGAGTTACACCAAACATTGAGGAGAACAATGGAGGGACAACTTTTAACATCGTTTATTGTGTCTTTACAAAAAGAAACTGACCTTAATATTATCTGTGCTGATATATACTATCCGGTAATGGGGTGAAATCCTTTTTCAGATTATTTGGAAAACTTGCAGCTGTTATTCCTGATCATTGAGACGATGATGAGGAAGTCAGTTGCATTTAGTCACAATTAGTCGTGTTATAACAAAAAAAATGGAATAATGTTGAATTACTGGGATGTCACCAAATTGTTGAACTTCTTTTAAATTTGTTTCCTAATTACTTCTTTTCATGCCTGGCCTCTTGATAAATGATATATAATGAAGATGAATTGTCTCAGTTTATTGAAAACATAGACAATCCATCTGTTTCTTTGCCAATCTCACAAAAAATAACAAATTCCTCCATTTGTTTGTGCTAGTGCATAATGATGAGTTTGTTGAAATGGTCTAAACATTGGGGTTTATGCTATGCTAACTCCCACCTGCAGGTAGCAATATTCCTTACTTTTGTTACATTCCTGTCTCCACTGTACATGATGTCAGTTTATAATCCAACATCAACATTGTGAGTAAAAAAAAGTGACATTTACAGAATTTCTTGCAAATATTTATTCACAGCAAAATCAATTATGATTGCAGCAAAAATTGTAACAATTGAAAAATTCTGGAGTAAAGAAAAACTGCCCCAACTCAGGGCCCACAACCTGTTGCTGTTTTACCTGCAGATGGACGTAGTCGTAGTCCTCCATCCAGCTCTTCACACACTTCTCGCTGTGGTTCATGTTGTCCTTGTCCTGGTTGGTTTGGACAGGGAAGGCTTTGGTCTGTCCGTTGTAGTTGTCTGAGTCGGACGGCAGCGAGGTGAGCCGGTTCTCCTCTGGTGTGCTGCCGGCGGGGAACGGTCCGTCGGCGTGCGTCCGCCTGAAGAGCAGCTCGGCATTGCTGCCTATCGTAGAGACCAGCTGCTTGGCGTCATCGGAAACAGTCCTGGACACCATGACGAAGCGGTCCAGGTCGTCGCTCTTGTTGTGGTGCTGCCTGGAGGAAGCCAGGGCGTTCAGAGCCCAGTTGCAGCTCTCCAGAGCTTGGTAGGTCTGCACCAGAATCTGCTGTGAGTCCTCCAGCCGCGCCAGCTGACGCCTCAGCTTGCTGTGCAGACTGGAGTCCGACAGAGACATGGCGTTCGCTGCTGCTCCTCGACCGAACGCAATAAAGTCTACCAGAGACGCTCGGACTTTGTCCAGCACCAAGCGAACATCGTTGGTGTGCCGCTCCATGTAGGGAAAAGTCCTCCAGTGGGAGGAAGATGCCATTGAGTGCAAAGCCCCAAGAGAGAGCTCCACGCCTTGCTGCAGGCGGTACAGCCTCTGCACCCCGGCGTCCACGTCCAGAAAGAGGCGTCCCTCCGAGCCACAGCCCGTGGAAGACGAGGAGGTGGACATGCTGCTGCGCGAGCTGCCGGTGCTGGAGAACGATAGGCGGTTCACGCCATCCGTCACATCCGCCAAGGTGCGCGCGTCCTGAGCAGGTATGTCGTAGATTCCTTTGCTTGCGTCCCGGTCGACAGAGCCTTTACTTTGGAGCGGCTGTGCGCCCCGTGGGAAGTCGTAAATGTCCTGCTGAGAGTCCGCTCCGGAGTGGAGGGCAGACGGAGGAACGTCGTAGATGCCCTCGTTGCCGTTGGTGTTCGGGTGATGGTGGTGGGGCTCAGTGTTGGGCGGGAAATCGTAATGAGACTGGGGGCTGTGAGACGGTTTGGCAAGGATGGCAGGCGGGACATCGTAGATTCCTTCCTGTTTGTGCTTGAGAGGCTGCGGGAAGTCGTAGTTTCCCTCCTGGAGTTCAGCGTTGGTCCTGCAGGGCGGCACCGAGTAGACCTAGGGACAAAACAAAGGATTTAGTTACTCAAGACATTGACAAAAACACACACATTACTGGTGGAGCACCACAGGGTCATGTGTTTGGGTTTATTCTATATAAAACATTTTCCTCTGATAAACTGATTTATTAATCCCTGAAAAGGTAGGAAATGTTTTTTTTTGGTGTTGGTATTGAAGACCCATTTTATGTCATAATTCAGTTATAATTACGTGGATAAAAGTCATAGTTACAAGTTCTAAAGTCATTAATATGAGCATAATAGTTACAATTATGAATTTAAAGTCATATATATATGAGACTAAAAGTCATAATTACAAATTTTAAAGTTTTCCTCTTAAAACATTTCTTTTCCTGTTTGTTGTTTCAATTAAATTATTTCATTTTTATTATTTTTAATTTTCTTAATTTTTACTTTATTTTGTGCGGTCCGGACTGGCAAGCTCCTGGTGATTTAGATTGTGTTTCTTTGTTTATTATTAAAATAATGGCAGATTGTTTTATTCATTTGAGGTGGTTTAATGCCTGGTTTTAGTATGTCCTGATCAGCGGTGCGCTTTCTTTTTATAATTATTGTCTGTGGAAGAACACAGCAGCCGTTAGGATATTTAAAGGAAGTGAAAGATTAGCTTATATGTGAACACCTGATCGTTTCCTCCCTCGATTTGCTACTGTAGCAGAGCTGCATATGTGTCTAAAGGTCTCAAGGCATCATGGGAGTAAATAAAGCGGCGCTCCTCACAGCTAGACAAACCAAGCGAACTGTAATTAGGAGCGACGCAAATAACAGCTCAGAGAGCTTCAGGTCGGCCCAAACAGAGCGCTGGCTGTCCGGGCGGCGCTCAGGAATCTCTGGAAATAGAGTCGTTTCTCCTGCTGCAGTTCAAACACCAAGCCACTCGCTCAGTGGCTTCTGGCAAGCTAAGCCTTCATTTAGCAGAGCCGCAGGATCGCCATAAATATGTCGTTTGACGTATTATTCATTTAATGGAGAAAATTAGGAGAAATCCGAGGAGCTGCGTCAATAAACAGTTTCCAGCCTCCTGCGTTTGGTTTTATTCGACAGGGATAAGTCGGGGTGTCGGGCTGATGTGCCACGGAGTCGAGGTTTTCCCCGCACTCACCCCTTGGGAAGACGGAGGAATGTCATAAACGCCTTGTGTCCGGGGCTCCATCTGGGATGGAGGAACGTCGTAGATCCCTTGGTTCCTGGCTGCAGCCTGTTGGCCCGGGAACATCTGACCAGGAGGAATATCGTACACCTGGAACGCAGAAAGCCAACGTTAAAACCCAGACGGAGGTCAAAGTTCAACCACAACCTGTTGGTGGCACTCTGAGCTTTGGCTGCTCGTTTGCTACACCAGGGAATGAAAAAGCCTAACCCTGATGGAAAATTTTAAAGTAAAACCAGTCCAGTTGTACGTGTGCGTGTTTTAGATTTGATTTATGTGCAGTGTTTTATTTAATGTTGCACAAAATAAAGACATGGATCTGCTGGGAAAACGAGATGTATCAGATTTTCATTAATGTCATTAATTTTTATACAAGGTTTGGAAATTTCCCCTATTTCCCCTAAAATATCAGAACAAAAAACTTCAGAACAATATAAATAATCATAAAACAAATTCCGGAGCTGCTGGATTTGAAAACCAGGCTGGGATGCATCTGATGACTGTTTAGGCCAACAGCTAAATTATTTCAGTCATAAAAAAATGTTTTCATTCTGCTGATTTTTCACTCAACCATTAAGATTATTGTACACAATATTAGAAATACATAAAAAATACAAAACAAAAAATAATTCAATATGACATTAAACATTTTGCTGCCTAAAATGCAACACATTTGATAATTTGTAGCAAAAGATGTATCTGCAGCTAAAAAATCCCTTTTAATATAAACATGTGAAAATCTCAGTTGGACTAAACATCAGTGCAATGCAGAGCTGAGACTACGTATCAGATTAACAGATTAATAACTGGATATAAAAAATTGCTTAAAGACTTAAAAAGGTTTAAAACTGCCACTGGAGGAGTTCTGGGTACAACTGATGTGAAAATAAGTTTTCATCTTAAAAACAAAATTTTTATGCGTTTTTGCTTAATTTCTGCTCTGTGTTGTTTCAGAAAACTCTTATTTTTGAGTTGATTACTGGGTTGGCAATTATTGAATAACCCTGGCGATGCATCAGACATCACCTGCACTAATGGGGTGACATTGTGGATTTCCATTTAACCGGCATGGTAGAGAGCGCGCCCCACATGCTGGGTTGGCATGCAGACCGGGTTGCACCTCCGGTCTGATTGGAGCCGATACCAACCCGAACCTCCATCTGTCTGTGATGGAGGCCGAAGTCTCATCTCTGGTCTCATCCTCAGCCTCTCCTGAGGATTCCCAGACTGGCATAATGCGGCTCAGATGAAAGAACCGGGTCTGGTTTGTTCTGATTGGTAACAACAGCTAACAGAGTGAGCGGTGATGGTGTTTCCGTGGAAACGGGACACTTACTCCCTGTGATCTGCTGGGCGGGATGTCATACAAGTCCTGCTGATTGTGCTGTCCGGGGCTGTAGGAGTAGGCCTGTCCCACTCTGACTGGGGTCACGACCTGTGGAATCGCAGAGACACAAACATCAGAAACAACAATTCCACAATGCTCCTGGGCAGCCATGTTGCTCTGTGGTTGTTTTGGCTGCCTGTCATTCCTCGTCCTGGAGTAACCCTGTGTAATTCTATTTGAGGCGGATATTTCCTGATAACATCCCTGTTCCGGGACCCAGGAAGCTGACTCATAAACAGACGCCTGCAGCTGCACAAAAGACGTCTGAGCTCAGTAAAACCCCCAGCAGCTGATAATTACAGACAACCTGAGACTAATAATGTGTTCATTAACACTGAAGGGGAAACATTAACCCGCTGCATCCCACAATCGCTATGGACTTGTGTGAGATCAGGATTCAACCGTCCAGCAGCACGTTGGTGGTCCAATCACTTCGCCACTACCACTAGCAGCAAAACATCCCCCAGCATGATGCTACCACCTCCCTGCCTGATTAGTGTTAGCAGAATTGACATAGGTTCAGCTTTTCTTACAGTTTACTTTCTTTCAAAGCAGAGCAGCTTGTTTCAGGTGTTTTTCCAACTGGACCGTGATCCAGAGTGTCTCTGCATCCTTAAAAAGTCTTAAATACATGGATCTAAAATCAAGGCCTTAAAATACCTTACATTCATGCTTTAAACAGTCAGTTGGCCTTAATTATGTTAATGACAGTTCTTAAATTTTGTCTGTCAGAGAATATTAAATAAGCCCAAAAATTGACCCGACCAGTTTTACATTTTGACTTCATTCAAAGGAAGAGGGCTGCAGGGTCTTATCCCCTACTCTAACATCTCTCTGCCCGACTTTCTGACCATACAGCCAGAAAGAGATTTAAAGAAGAGTGGCAAAAGCAAAGGAGGTGGATTAGCAGTGCTACCTAACAACTGATATTGTCATCCAGATCTTATTGCTGTTGAATATCATCTCTGGTGCCCAGATATTAGTGATATTAGCTGCCTGTTAGTGTGTTATGATGGTCATGAGACTCATACAGTAACAGTCTTCAGTCAGAGGCCTCTTTAGAGTCGTTGTATGACTGACTGCTACTGGAGATCGTTCCTGCCTGAAGCATCACATCCAGAGCAACTCCTTTAAGATATTTGAATAATTTAAGTTATGACAACATTTAATATTCTATGTTGAATGATCTTTTCAAAGTTGGTTCCCAAGTTTTGTCTTATTTGCAAATCTGGAACAAACTTTCAGGAAACTGCAAAACAGCCAAAACACAGAATGCCTTTAAGGCTAAAATCCAGATGCTTAGAGCTGCTTTTGATATAAATGAAACATTAATCAACATTGTGACAGAATGTAAAGCTTCAATCATCAACTGTGCGTTCCATGACTTTATATTTGTGTGTTTTAATAATCTAAAGCACTTTGAAATGCCTTGTTGCTGAAATGTGCGATGCAAATAAACTTGATTGATTGATAACACACTGAAACAGTTTTATGATCTTCGAAAGTCACAGTCCTGCAATAATCAAAGATTTGAAACAGAATCTAGCATGTGCAGAAATATCAGCACTGTAAATAAGATCAGTGGTGCTTACCTCACAGTTCCCTCTTTATTTTCTCTAAACAATAAAATATAGATGAGATGTGGGCATGAAAAGATGTTGAAGTCCATCTGATTGGCCAGTTTTACCACCATTTGAAGGCATGATGCATGAAATCCTATAGTTATGAAACAGTCCTCTGCTGTCACCTTATCGTCCGTACTGAAGACTGATGATTGCTGGGATTCGATATTTTTGCAGCTCTGTCATTTTAGCTAGAACGCTGAAGTCGGGTCTTTAGCTGGAGAAATGCAATTCAAGAAGCTGTTTAGACTTCAGCCACAGGCTGCACTGGAAAATGATTCAAGCTAAATCAAACTTTGAGCAGCTGTGATGAATAAAATGAGCACAATTTCAACTCGAGCTTCATTTTATTTAAAGCTGCACATTTCTGACCTGGAGAACGGCTTTATGAGCAGAAAAAAAGCTGAAGCAGAATCTGGAATCAGCTCGACTCCTGCTGAGATAATCATTACATCATTGTTTAAAGATCAACCTCCAACTGGAGCAATTCAAAAAACGTCCAAGACTTTCATCCGGAGAAACCCAACACGGACTGGTTTCACTTTCATGTGGAAATCTTTGACCCTGTTAATGTTTTATCACCGTTTCCTGTCGGTACTAATCAGCTCCCCCAACACCCCGATACACCCCTCGGCATCATCATCTCAGAGACGTTAACAGCAGCGCAACAGACCTTCAGAGGGAAGCCAGGAATGCTAAGAATGTATTTCCCGAGCTCAGTCCTCCTCCTCTGCCCCCAAGATCAGCTACCACCGCTCTGGATGGAGCAGGGTTCATTAGCAGGGCTGGAAAATAGGAACCATACGTCTGACTTCCTGGCAGAGGCTCGGGTTAATCCACCGATAAGTCTCTGCTGTCAGGGGGGAGCATGGAACATGACCTCAGAGCAGGATTAACACTTCTGGGGAAAGTTGGGCAAGGTTTCTGAAAGGAACAAGAGGAAGAAATGGAAAGCGTAAAACCAAACTCCTTCTATGGAAAGGAATTTCATTCATCTGCCTCACGGTAGTTTGTGTGTTTCCAGTAATTCCCATCTCAACCTGGTGATTTCAGGAATTCATTGCATAGGATTCCTGTTGGTGTGTCATCCAGCGAGCATGTGGGGTCAGAACTAAACCAGACTAAACCATGGTCTCTGAAATAAACCAACATGATCAGAGCTGTGATGAGGAGCAGGACCAGAGATAATTATTCAGCTCAGCTGGACTAAAACTGAGTGAGAAGCTGCTTCCCCTAACCGTAAGAACCACTGAATGTATCCAGGACAAAATATTCAACCAGCAGTGGCCACCACTCTTCACCCTAAAGAACTAATCAGAAACATTCGTTCTGATAACGCTGAAGTGCCACATAAACCAAATCAAACTTGGATGTGCAGAAATCTGAGCACATAAATGAGATCTCCATAAAGTGCTACGCTAATATGATAATAAGAAGAAGCTAATGCTAATGTGCTACACCAACAAGGTATTTTGAGGGTGCTAAAGGTAAAGTGCTAAATTCAACCATGTTGACACCTAGCATGTTTCACAAAGAGAACATGAGGCGACTCTCAAAGCAATTCATAAATGTGAATTTTTGCATACATTAGTTTATTTAACACCCCTGGCTGGTTGTTTTATATTAACGTATTATTTTGTACACCTCTTTCGCCCTTTTTTTGACGAACAAAAAGAGGACATGAGAATAGGAAACAGAACTGCTGCGGAAACAGACTTCAAAATAAGAGTTTAATATAACGTCCAGCTACTTCTCCCAGCAGCTTCTGCCTGAGTGAAAGCAATAAAAAGATGGCGGCTCAGTCTCTTCTACAGCAACGCGTACGCCATGTTGTTTCCTGTCTGCTCCATAACCTCCCCGTCTCCTCCCTCTGTTTCCCCTGCAGGGTTCATCGGCGGCACATTGAGGATCATGGAGTAATGATGTCACCAAGAGCCACAGAAACAGAGAAAACCCTTTCCTATTGAGGTGAGATGGGCCGGGAAGGGGCGGGGCTACACCTCCGGCATCGTGGAACAGACGCTTTGTGAACTCGCCTGCGTGTAGCGGTGAGCGACTCGAGGCTCTTTCAGCAGCGCCTTGTTTGCTTTGGGCCGTCAGGGTTGCGTTCAGGCAGGTTGAGCTTTTCAGTCATAATTAAAACACATTTAAACGTTACATGACATCAGCGATGACATCATGTTTTCGCTTTAAGCCACTGAGCCGCATTCAAACGCTCCGTCTGATATAAAAGACTTCGTTCAAGGCTCAAGTGTAAACAGGATGCTGTGAGTTCATCCTCCATTACTCATTTTCTGACGACTCTGCAGTCAGAAAATTAAAATCATAAAGAACTTTATTATGCCAGCAAAACCTAAATTATGCGGTTTAAATTATTGAGTCATCTGGTTTTCAGATGGAATAAAGGGAGGAAAAAAAAGATATATTCAGCCTTTATGTAAACTGAGTGATGTAAGTTTCTGATTGAATCGTTTATAGATTTAATTTTTATCCGATTATCTCCCAGTAGTTACTACTTGACTGAAGCTCTTAGGCTTTTTCTTCTTTTGCAGCTAAATAACTTAACTTGTGTTATTTAGCTCGATTTTTACAACCTTTTGATACTTTTGTTTTCTGAAATCCTTGGAATGAGAAGCACTGCTGGTCAGCTGGCTGCTACATTTTTCCCTCATTAGCAAAAATACATAATTTCAAAAATGTTTCTAGTTGCATAAAACTAAAAAGAGTCGAGGTGCGTAAACCAGAGGATCAATGTTATTAAAGTAAGGCTGGTGTCAAACTACAGTAGAGAACTTTGTCTACTGGAGCAGATAGCCTGACTTAAAAAATAGCAAATATCAGTTTATTATATCCAACAAAATGAAACACAGTTAAAAGAAACTCCTTAGTTTCAATTTATTCTGTCTTTTTCTATTAAAACTCACAATGATAAAACTTAAAACATTATTTCTTAAGTTTTTAAAAAGGTTTTAGCAGCACTAACTGTAGTGTAATAAGTGTTTCGATTGTTTTTGCCGTTTGTTTTAAATGTCTTAGTGTAGTTAAAGTCTCCTCCTGCTCCAGCCGCACTGTCAGGTTCGTTTCTGCCAAAACAGCAGAACTGTGAACACAGGCAGAAAGAAAAGGACGAGTCAGTCTCACCGAAGCAGATCAGGCGCCTTTTTTCTGCCTGCGGTTGATTTATGTCACCTCCATTCGTGTTTCACACCTTTTCATTGGTATTGTTCTCAATAACGACCACTTCCTTCTTGCTGATGGCCTGCAGATATGAATCATGCGGCCGTAGTCCTCGGGGCCTTCAGCCACCTGTTTGCATTAATCTGGAGGCTAGCAGCGTGCAGCAGTCTGCACCGCTACATCCAGGCTGCAGGAACCTTTTCTGCTGAGTCACAGCTCCATCGTGACTCCAGCCTGTTAAAGCTCCAAACTAATTAATGCCGGAATCCCACCAGGCCGTCTCCAAAAGCCAAACAGCTTAGAGCCGATTTTGGCTCTAATGAAGATCATCTGCTGTGATCAAAGCTGCAGTTTAATCCGTCGCTGCAGTAATCTGTAATGCTACTGAATGTGTCTTACGTCCAGCGTTTAGTTTCTAAGAAATGATGGATGTTTCCAGGCTGTTGGCCTCAGGAGCACCGGGTGAGACTCCTGGAGCGCACGCCGGCTTTACGGCTGCAGGACTTTGAAACAATCATACCATATTACCCACAAATCTCTCTTATCTGTGCTTCCAACTCTCTAAGTGACCTTTGACCTCTTACCTCTATCATCTGAGTCACATGCACAGAGAATTTATGACAGCTGCTAGCACAAACATCTTCCTAGATGTTCTCTGGACAAACACTGTGCTGCTGATGCGGCCCTGATGGGTTTATCGCCATGGCGACCATACTGAGAGCATAATAAGGGATTATCCTCCTGAATGAGACTCACAGGAGGAACTAAACTGGACTTTAATTGAGCCATTCTGACACAGAAACATGCCTATTTCCCTCTTCTCCCCACAGCATGATGCTGCCAAGTAGATGGTGGGCTCTGGGTTATTGTCCTCCATATTAATATTTTAGGAGGGTAATGCTAAATACCCCTGGCTAATTTAGATTTAAAATAACCTGTATTCAACCAGGAAGTTTGTTTCGGAGATAAAATGTGACGGTCTCCTGTAAGACGTATCAATTTAGAAAAAAATATTGAATTTATTAATAAAGGCCACGTTGAATATTATTTAAGAATTCCTGTTCAACTAAAATCAGAAGTTATAAGGCAGCATTAAAGCTAAACAAATGTAATAATTATTGAATAGTGAATAAAAAGTGAGAAAAGTCTAAAGTAGATTTTCTTGCGCGTTTTAAAACCATACAGTTAGTTGGGGAACTGTTGCACCGCTGCTGGTTTAGTCCAAATATCTCAGACTGAACTGGGAGAAATCAAATTCATGCAGATATTTTGGTCTCCAGAACTGATCTGGTTTTTGTTTCCTTCGGCATGAGAAGGAATCTGTTTTGGTTTGAGTTTATGGTTAAAGAGGCTGTGAACGCCTTCAGCCCAGCATGCCCTGCATTCCTCCGGCTGTCCTCTAATACTTGATCACATTTATTGCTTCAAAGTTTCCATTTGGGGGAAACGTCGCCGCAGAGCGGATTGTTCTGCTGATTTATGAGCTTGAGAAGAATCTCAGACGTCTGGAGGATCTGAAGCTCAGATCTTTGCGTGTCATTGTGTTTAACAACCCGTTCACCTGAGGTTTTATCAAACCTGATGACACGCCCCGGGAGCCCATAAACTTCCTGAATTTGTGCTGCCGATCGTTAAAGCTTTTGTTGCTACAGCAGCAAATTGGGTCAGCATGGGGACGCCAAGGAGGAGGAAGAAGTGGAGTAGGAAGAGAAGAAAGAAAAAAGCGTCTGGAAGAGCCGATAAGAGCTGATCTGAAGTCTGAACCCAGCCCGTCTGTAGGCGGTGGGCCTGAGGAAACGGAGGAAATTAGAACCCCGGCGCTCTGGGTCCCAGTATGGTCCCAGTATGGAGGTACATCAAACCTTTGGGTCCACATCAGAACCTCTGAACCACATCAAGAGGAAACAACTGGATGAGCTGGAAGGAACTAGGACACAAAGACCAGCAGAACCTTTCCTCTGTGGCTACTGGGCTTAACGTAAAGTCATTACTGGGAAGACTGGTTCAGCAGCTGGGAACCAGCCTCACTTCTACTCATTTTCATCCAGTAAAATTTAGTTCAGGACTGAAGTCTTTTTATTTTCT
The DNA here is from genome assembly GCA_922788865.1 of Poeciliopsis turneri. Taxonomy (NCBI): domain Eukaryota; kingdom Metazoa; phylum Chordata; class Actinopteri; order Cyprinodontiformes; family Poeciliidae; genus Poeciliopsis; species Poeciliopsis turneri. Next base: position 1,127,799 of record CAKLNU010000860.1, read on the forward strand.
GATCCTGTTCAGTTTATTCAGTTCCAATTCACACTATTAAACCCAATTGGACTCACTTTCCTGACCTGGACAGAAAGAACCAATTAAATACAAAAGATGCATTTAAACCAATTCACTCCGCTATAAGTTTTGTTTTTGTCAAAATTAATTTTAGTACAGTTCATATCTGTTTATTCATATTTCAGTCAATTTTTTCATGTTCAACAAATTAAAATCCAATTTAATCAGTTGGAAATATTTAAATTAAAATCAATTCAAACCATTCCTACTCCATTCATTCCAGTTTGTCCAAATATACAGTTCAATTCAAATCAATGCTGTTCAACTCATTTTAAATCAGTGCTTATTAATTCAGTCCAATAATATAACACCTTTTTCCGATCCCTTTAATTCAATTCTAGCATAGTTTTAAAATCCAGCTCATTTAGTTTCAGTACAACACAATTACCACCAACTAGAGGCAGTTCTGATCAGATCAATTACATTACAGTTCAATTCTGGGCTTTGTATTTTTTTTCCACGTTATTTCAATTATGATCCGATTAAAGTCCACAACCTTTAGTCAACAGCAATTCATTCATTATCTTACCGTTAATCTGGTTAATTTTCCTATAAATAAATGCTAATTTAAACCTTTGATGATTCACCTCAGAACTGAACAGTCAAATCTAAATCCAGTAAAATAACGTCCAGTAGGCAACGGGCTTTAACTGGACCGGTTGGTGGATTTTCGGTCAGCACAGTTGGCCTTCCTCAGGACTATCTCTTTAAATCACAGGAACAATCACCCTAAACTCATCCATGGGCCTGATACACGTCCAGAACCTCATCTCATCCGCGCAGTAACAGGATTACAGCACAAAGAAGCCACTCATTAGAGACGCCGTTCATTTCCCACCTTAATACCAGCTCTGGGCCGAACCTGCAGGGGTGATTGACAGATGTGTCCTTTAAGCCGTTGCTGTGCAGTGAATCGAGCGCTAAGCTGCTGGCGCCGGCAGCCTGTTTATTCAGAAACACACCCAGCTCGTTTCTATGACGGCCGCAGTAGATCGTCTTAAAAGAATCAAAAAGAGACCCTCAAGACGCCAAAAACTGACAGAGCATCTAATTACCATCCGTCTCCTGGAGGGCTGATTGTGTCTGAGGTGCTGGAACCAGTGAAACGCTTTGATAGACGGGGACATTTTCTCATCATGTTTCAGACCTGCCACTGAATTACGGTTATGATGGAAGTCAGTCGCTGCATCTTTTGGATTTAGAAATGTCTCTAAAGTTTAGAGCCTCTTAACTAGCAATACGTAAC